>JAWRVZ010000030.1:855000-1265000 GCA_037043235.1 Rhodeus uyekii | reverse complement strand
ACTAACCTCTGCCCTAAAGCAGATTCTTAAATGCCACTGAAAGGTCCATGGCACACATACCACTGCAGCTCTGACAAAGGTGTGACATGAAATGTTTAAACATGTCCTTCGGGAGGTCTTTAAACATCACTCGGTTCAGAATCGCACGCATGTTACCAGATTGTTATTGTCTGACTGTCTATGAGTTAAAACCAGGCATTTGGATATGACAGTATGATGACGAGTATCTTTGCCTTTTCGTACTAAAACAATATGGTCGGAGACTGATGACTGCTTTTTGTCAAACGTTCCTGTCCAAATGTTTAGATAAAATCACAAAATAGGATGTAAAATTGACTGCAGATGGGGCTTTTGTGAGATTCTTCTGTGCTATTTTAAGCACACAGAGAAACGAGAAGGTTGGGTAAGTTATAATCTATCTTGCCATGCAAATAATGGTTTCCACTATTAAGAACCTTTTGTGCAATAGAAAGGTTCTATGGATATGAAAGGTTCTTCATGGAATCGGTGATGCTTGTAATGCTTTAGATTATTGTTATTCACATGAAAATGGTTCTTTTAAGGGCTGTTCACTTAAGGCCGTAAAACACAAAGAGTCAAAGGCGGTGACGAAAGCCAACTGTTTTCGCCTCGCATCAGATGCGTCTTGGACAAAAAGCTGCACTTAAATATCTGCTACAGACTGTGATTTCAGCAATCATATAAGATCATTACAAATCACACTGTATAACATGGACCTAATAAGCTTGGGTACAACATGTATGTATAGACGGTACAATGATGACAACTATTGAATCACAAGCTACGATGCAAGTTATTATAGGGATAAGAGGCCATCTTGGCATGCCAATTTTGCAAATGGAGCTTGACGTACGTAGTGTGAGCATATGGCTTGTCGTGTGTGTCCTTGTGCCATGTGCTCTCCTGTCTATTGTCTTGACCCTGTCCATCTTGTTACCTGATTATTGGTTTAATTTGCCCCACCTGTCCTCCCTCATCACCCTCTTTTGTTTGTCCTCTTTTTATTTATTGTTTGCTTTCCTGGGCAAGATAGTTTTCAAAAGTAAACCAATGTTACCCACTTGTGTTGAGTCGTGTCGAGTCGTGCCGAGCCATGTACAGTCGAGTCGTGTAGAGTTGAATCGAGTCGAGTCAAGACGTGTTGAGCCATGCCGTGTAGAGTCGAGTCGTATCGTATCGTGTAGAGTTGAATCAAGTTGAGTCGAGTTGAGTCAAGTCATGTCGTGTAGAGTTGAGTTGTGTCATGTAGAGTCGAGTCGAGTCATGTCGTGTAGAGTCGAGTCGTATTGTGTAGAGTTGAATCGAGTCGAGTTGTCATGTCGTGTAGAGTCGAGTTGAGTCAAGTCATGTCGTGTAGAGTTGAGTTGTGTCATGTAGAGTCGAGTCGAGTCATGTCGTGTAGAGTCGAGTCGTATTGTGTAGAGTTGAATCGAGTCGAGTTGTCATGTCGTGTAGAGTCGAGTTGAGTCAAGTCATGTCGTGTAGAGTTGAGTTGTGTCATGTAGAGTCGAGTCGAGTCATGTCGTGTAGAGTCGAGTCGTATTGTGTAGAGTTGAATCGAGTCGAGTTGTCATGTCGTGTAGAGTCGAGTTGAGTCAAGTCATGTCGTGTAGAGTTGAGTTGTGTCATGTAGAGTCGAGTCGAGTCATGTCGTGTAGAGTCGAGTCGTATTGTGTAGAGTTGAATCGAGTCGAGTTGTCATGTCGTGTAGAGTCAAGTCATGTCGAGGCATGTTGTGTCGAGTCGTGTCATGTCAAATCGTGTTGACTTGAGTTGAGCCGAGTCGAGACAAGTCGTGTCGAGCCGAGTCATGTCGAGGCATGTTGTGTCGAGTCGTGTCATGTCAAATCATGTTGAGTTGAGTTGAGCGATGTCGAGACGTGTAGAGTTGATCCGAGCCAAGTCATGTCGAGTCGAGTCGACTCGTGCCAAGTCATGCTGAGGCGTGTCAAGTTGTGTAGAGTCGTGTCGAGCCATGTTGAGTTGTGTAGAGTCCAGTCGAGAGATGAGTCGTGTAGAGTCGAGTCGTGTCACATAGAGTCCCTATGGGGTAGTTTTTGTTTGTTTTATTTTTTATTGTAGACAAAAAGCCCATCTACTCCTGCATACTGAGTTCTCGCCTTATTCCTTCCCCCAACCCTGACAGTAACTCTGAGTGCACAGTTGAATTACTTAATTGGGTTCGAATATAGGACAATTCCTGTCCATCGTCATGTGCACACTGTCCTGAACAGAACATCTGCAAGAATTGATACATTTTTATAATTGTATTTCATGATCCTTATATAGTTTTAAGGAGATAAATGGTCCTTAAAAACTGTCTAAAAGTCTATATTGGTGGGCACCAATATTTTTTGGCCGATGCTCAATTTTTTTTCAGCGCCGATGCCATTTCAACATGCTGAATTGGGTAAACTGCCACAGACGTGAACCCGACTACAGCTGACATGTGGAGCACGCCACAAAAACTAACCCGATAGATGGCCCGGATGGCGGATGGCCGATGACCGATGGCCCGGATGGCCCTTAAAGGTTCTCTGGAGAAGCCAAAATTCTACTATGGCATTTTTGTGAAAACTCCCAGTAAGACCCTTTATTTTTAAGATTATAGGTGAATAAGGTTCTTTACATGGGCTTCCAATCAACCATGAAAACATGCATCATAATTTGATGAATGTGTGATCATGCACATAGTTTAAGTCAAGAAAGGCAGTGACTTACGGTTTGTCAGGAACATCTTGTTGTGTAGGGTCTGATGAACTGCCATTTTTAATGGTGTTTGCCTCACACTTAAAACAAAAGTAGAATACAATCAAGTAAGAAATCCTGAAGGTCTCATTTTGATGAATGGCTTTGGCCTCAAATGGTCACCTTGACAATATGCCACATGTAGGAAACTTAAAGATAAACCATTGTTAGTTACACGTGTCTGCTGAAAGGCTACAACGTAACAGCTGATGAAGCAGTGCGCTTGAGATGGGACTCACCAACACAGGAAGTGCACCCAGTGCAATGTTAGGGCCAGCGACGGCCGGCGTCTCCCCGGGGATGTTCAGAAGATTAGGCTTGGGAACTACAGCTACACTGACTCTCCGTCTGGGCATAGCCTTAGAGAGACAAAGACACACTCTCTGAAACCAAGTACTTCATCATATGAACACATAGTCACATTCTCTTGTACATTTTCTACAGAATCTACATTATCGATGTTCAGCAGGTAAAGCAAAGTAATTTAAAAGGTTTGTGTTACATTACAGGTTCTTCAGATCCATGTACTTGTTAACAGAAGAAAAGTGAAGCCTGGCATGGTTTTGTTCCTTTCAGGCTCTGGATTTGCTCAGGTTTGCTAGTGTACTCATAGTGTACTCCTGTATGCTAGTGTGAGCATCTAAGTTAACAAAACAACTTTCTGCAAATATATGTTACCATTCAACAGTTTATGAAAAGTTAGTTTGATTTTTGGTAATGAAAGAAATTAATAATTTGTTAAATGGATCAAAAAAAGATAGTAAAGAATTTTTTTTGTCACAAAATCAGTTATATTTCAAATACTCTAAATGCTTTCCATTCTTCTAAAAATCCTTTAGTAACTTTAGTTTAGGGTCCAATTCTCACTGTTAACTAATTGCTCATTAGTATGCACATTACTGGAATATTAACTGTTTATCAGCACTTATAAAGCCAATATTATGGCCACATTCTGTATGACCATATCTGACATCTTTTCATCCTACCCAATACCTAAACTTAACAACTACCTTACTAACCATTAATAAGCAGTTATTAGGAGTTTAATTAGGCAAAAGGGATAGTTAATAGTGAGAATTGGACACTAAACTAAAAGTGTGGCTGAATAGTGATGCTGAAAATTCCGCTTTGTGTCACAGGAATAAATGACATTTTAACATACACCGATGAGCCAAAACATTATGACCACCTGCCTAACATGCTGTTGGTCCTCCGCGTGCTGCTAAAACAGCACCAACCTGCTGAGGAATGGACTCTACAAGACTCCTGAAGGTCCTGTAAGTTGTTGTTGGCCCTGTATGAATCAAACTGGTTGGTCCAGCACAGAGATGCTCAATTGGATTGAGATCTGGGGAATTTGGAGGCCAAGGCAACACATCTCAAGTCTTCATCATGTTCCTCAACCATTCGTGAACAGTGTGGCAGGTGGTTTTACCCTGCTGTCGGAGGCCACTTCCCTGAAGGGGTGTATAACTTGTTATAATGTTTTGGATCACCAGTGTATATTAAAATAGAAGACAGTTGTTTGGTACCAATATTTAATTGTATCAATATTTCACAAAAATACAGTGTGTTTATTGTAATTTAGAACAAGCAATGCAGCCATTTGCGAGGCATCTTTCAAAAACATTAATAAATCTTAGGGACTTATTGTACTTATTTAAAATATGATGCAAGTCTTCCTACATGACTTACAGTCTCATCATTTGTGTAAATCAGAAAAAAAATATTCACAAGTTATCTAGTACTTTAAGGCATATCCACATTTGTATCCAATAAAATGTCCTTTAGAATGAAAATGTTCTTCCTAATAGTGCCTTGATCTGACCAGAAAGGAAATCTAATTGTAAACTAAAAGCTATTGACTATTAAAAAAAACTTCCTGTTTTAGTTGGAATCAACGTATTCCTAAAGCATCAGACTTTTTGAATTCTTTAGGAGCAGATTTCTGCTTACCCTTCCCATTTGCAGAGACATGGATCTTGATGTACGTGGAACACCATCCTCTGTGTGAAATGCATAAGTGTAACATGTAACATTAACAGCCGTGTTTTGGGGGGAAAACAACTGTTGTTTTGAAGCCCTGGACGATGGCTTGAAAACTGTTTGCCTTTACCTCCAGCGTCTATTGAACCCCCATAGCAGCGGTTGGAGTTTTGGTTGGCGAGCTTTTTGAACTCCATCAACTCAGCGTGGTCCTTCTCATACGTCCTCTTCAGGTTCTCCACGTACTGCATCATAACCTCAGTGGCCTTGTTCATTCTCTTCTCCTGCCATGGCCAAAGCAAGGTCACATTATCATATGCACAATCCACTGTGTACTGTGGAGCTCCAGGACAGTTTTTTTTCGGGTCAAAAAAATACAAAAGGTAACTGTGACTATTTAGCGAGGAAGTGCTGGTGTGCGAGGAGACGTGGGATCCAACTGAAATACTTTATTCTATGAACAAAAAGCGTCACACATGTGCAAAACTGGGAGAAACTTGGAACAGGGAACACGTGGAACATCCACACACGGAACTGAACACCAAACAGTATCAACGATCGACAAAGACCAGAGAACACAGGAGGGTTTATATAACAAGATGGGATGGGAAACAGCTGACGAGACTTAAGGTAAGTGATTAGACATGGAAGATACATAGAGGGACCCGAATGTGATCAACGTGACAAGACTGTGACATTGATCTCAATTGTGAGAAATAAAGTACAAATTGCTAGATTTGTGAGTAAAGTCCATGAAAAGTTTGTATCTTCTAGCACAAAATTAAGGGACATGGAAAATTTGCAAGAGAGCGCAATTTGACAAAAGTGCAAATGGGAGTGGAAAGTTCAGCACGTTATCTACTTATGATCTGCAAATTAAAAACACAGATGGAGCCGGATCTTTTCCTGTCAGGGTTCTGTCATGTCAGTTTCGGTTCCTAGTGTTTTGGTCGACAGGTCAACTCTGACACTGCTCTCTCATCGTGTCTATGTGAGGGCGTGTGACGTCTCGTGCACGCTCTCGTGTCCACATATCTTTATGTTTGTGTCTTGTCAGTTCTTGTTAACACGCGGCGATGCTCGCTTGCATTTGCTGCATGTTCGTGTCTTGTTTAGCATCAGCCCCGCCCTCCTTGTTCTCGTAATTATTCCCGGCTGTTTCTGATCACCACCTTTCCTCATGTGCCTACTTATTCCCTTCGTGTTTGCTGTCCGTCCTGATACCGTTGTCATTCCATGTTGTGTCTGGATGTTTCATGTCATGTTCCTGATTCGTGTTCCCCGTCTTGCTTCCCGGTTTGTTTATGTTATCGTCTAGTGGTCATGATCTCGTTTGTTATGTTTTCCCCCTCGTGGGCATTTCTTTTGTGAGTTTATGTTCTTTTGTTATTAAAATAAATCTTCCTTATCCTTGCGCTTGAGTCTTACATGTTCCGTGAAATTTCCATAATGACCAACGCAATCTATCAAGAACGGCGCAAATTAGCGTCTGGTTTAAGACTGGCTTTTTTGGGGGGGGGGTGGTAAATTGATTAGTACCTTAGTAAAAGTACTAATAAAGGCTTAGTAAAGTAAAGGCTTATATACTTCAAGCTAAATCATGTAGGGATCATACTGATGCAAGGTCGTTTAGAACAAAATCAGGCCAAAATGAACTTCCTTTGGAGTTTAAAACAGCTTGCCAAAATGAACTTTCTGGAAAAGCTTTACAGCTGGTAAACACCTTTGTACTACCATTGGTCCGTGGCGATTACATAATAGCCTCCTTTCACAAGGAAATCTTTTCCCCTTTATTTCCTCTGTTGAATCTGTCAAGGTCAGACGTCCATGAATAAAAACATAAGCACACTAGAGAGCCGCTTTATAGTAGAAAATGAAGTCGTGCTTCAGATGAAACGAGAGACACTGTTTTTCACATTTAATACTGCAAAGATGCTTGATTTTATTGTATAAAGTGATAACCTTATAGATAAATAAACGTACTGGAGTGCTGAATTGCAGAGCTTGTGCAAACATATCACTGCTAAAATCGGATTAAAAAAATACTTGAGGTTTTGTGTTTATTTTGTTATTGAGAGGAAAGCATGCAGCACATATTTACATATTTGTCTAAACAGTATATCGCTGTGATTTATTTTAAACTTCATTTTACCACTAAGCTAAGAACAGAAAAATGTATAATTTGGCCTTAAATCACCTTGCAAAAGTACATTTACATTTATGCATTTGGTAAATGCTTTTATCCAAAGCGACTTACATTGCATTTTATAAACACATTGCTATTCTAATCCGTTCTTGCTTTCCCTGGGAATCAAACCCATGACCTTTGGCATTGCAAGTGCCATGCTCTACAGGACAGAAAGTAGACATAAATGCATTCGTTAAAATAAATGTGATGAGTACTGAAGGTGTTTCTAAGGCATCAGCAACCCTCAAAAATATTAGTACCATCAGTCACTTTTAAATTATGGTATGTAAAGGCAAAGCATGGGAAGTTGAGGTAGTGATACTTGCAGTGAAACCATACAGGGCCGAATAGTGTCACCACTAGCAACAGACGTACTGCTGAGTCCCTCTTGGTTTACTTTAGCTTGCACATTAACCCAAGGGCAAGCATGACACTTAGCTGAATCTATCCCAAACATCTCTTATCTGTCAGAAAATAAACATTCCCATCCAGTGCCCCTCTACTCCACCAAGACAAAGGGTAGTTTTCTCATGAAAACATGAAGAGCACTTCAAGAGCTAAATGGGAATGGGTGGGGGAAGCGAAACAGACCCTGAAGGAAGCTTTTTGCAAAATCTCTTGTACACATTGTCAATAGTGTAGTGATGCATGAAGCACAGCGCACACAGAAATCACTTTCAAACCAAGCAGCTTTCTATTAGTTAGTCTCATATTTAGTCATGTGACACATATTGAACCAATAGATGTGTATGTTTAAAGATACAGCCTTCATTTGATGAGCATCTCACCTGCCGCACAGCTCCCACCATTTCAGCCCTGCTGGAGAGGCGGTTTGTCAGGCGATGCAATACAGCGATCGTTTCTAAGAGCTGCTGGTAAAACTCACGCTGCTCAAAATTCTGCCCCAGTGACACAGTGCTCTGGAAGGGGATTCACACAACAACAACAACACAAATCAAGCTATATTCCACTTTATTCCAGAAAGGTGTGTTTATGTGGGCTGTTTGCATTCAGTTCTGACTTTGAGACTGCCTTTAAACTCTTCCAGTTCCTTCTCCGTGTTTTCCTCAGTCAGCATGCGCTCCCTTTCCGCCTGCTTCAGCCGGGACTCCAGCGTGTAATTGTCATTGCGGAATGCCAAGGACAGCTGCACAAAAGCGTTCTGCAGGGAGAAGACAGCAAACCGTAAAGAGAAAAAATGCATCAATTCTCTGAGAAAGTATGTCAAAGTGAAAACACTTGCATCAACCGATCCATCAGTTTTCACATGTTTATACGTCAGTAAGCCTTTGGCACATATAAAATGCAGAAAAGCAGTTACTTCGCATACGTTTCATTCTCAGGAAGTGCTATTTTTGATTTAAATAAAAAATGTTCACGTCAATTGACTCATTTGACTTTAGTTTGTATGTTTTATCAGAAAAATGGCATCTTTTAAAGATATGTATAGAGTAAAAATAAACTAAAGTAATAATAAAAAATATATGAAATATATAAAATTACATTGAAAATGATATGTAAACACCATGTTTCCTCTGTCTACAGCTTTTCTTTAAATGTTAATATTTCTGTGAAAATTATTAAATATATACATGGTACAAAACATGTCCTGAGAATGACCTATAACTTTTACAGAATATATATATATATATATATATATATATATATATATATTATTGTGAAAAATACAATACTGTTCAGTTTTTGTAATTCTTTTGAAAAACATCTCACAAAGGCTGCATTTATTTGATCAAAAATACAATACAAACAAAAATATTGTAAAA
Organism: Rhodeus uyekii; assembly: GCA_037043235.1. Taxonomy (NCBI): domain Eukaryota; kingdom Metazoa; phylum Chordata; class Actinopteri; order Cypriniformes; family Acheilognathidae; genus Rhodeus; species Rhodeus uyekii. The sequence continues at coordinate 1,256,273 of JAWRVZ010000030.1, read as the reverse complement.
AATGATTACAACGTAACATAATTGTTTTCTATTTTGAATAGATTTTAAAACATAATGTGATCTGATTTTCAGCTAATTCTTTCAGAATTATTCTAATATGCGTATTAGTTGCTCAAGAAACATTTCTGTTTCTGAAAATTTTTAATCAATTTAATGAGTCCTTGCAAAAAAAGGGATAATTTTCTTTCCTTATTTAAATAAATAAAATGAATAATAAAATAGTGTATGATTTGTTGATTTTGTAGGATTTAATACACCAGACTTCTCAAATACACATAATATTTGAAAAAACTTTACATGAGGTTGTGCTTTTGAGAGCATTCTGCATGTATAGAGCAAGGACTAAGGAAAGCAACAAATATGATGGGAACTTTACTGTCATGATCAAAGAGTGAAGCAGCAGTTCAGCCAGTATTGTCTGAATATTAGAGAGGAAAGTACATCCAGCCCTTGACCTTCACTAGCGTCATCCTGGGAGCACAATTGTATTCACAATTGCATGTGAGTTTCCTCACAGGGGACAGGAACTCACTAAAACCCATCAAATTGCCATGTCCTAAGCCAGGCTCAGCCATGGCCTTCACTTACATATCAAAACAGCCTCATTCTGCAAAACACTGGACTAGTGCAGCTGTGATGCAGTTATGACAACATAATGATCCTGAATTTTCCAGAGTCCAAAACTAACAAGAGTCAAATACAAGTAAATTGTTGAATAATCTCAGAGCTCAAGCTTGAATAATGTCCTTAAAACAATCTAAATCTATATACAGTATACATGTATGTACTTTACAGTATGTAAAGTCTCCTCCAGCACATCCCAAACACTTTCAATGAACTTAAGGGCTTTACTCTTGCTTCTTCCTGCTCCCTCCTATCTGTTCTTTCACAGTTTGAATCTGATGAATCTTGACATTGTTCATCCTGGAATATGGTTGCTTATGAAATGAAAAGCTACACACTCCATCATTTAGAGTTAGAAGAACTGTTCACAAACATACAGTATCACACGCTAGAAAGAAACATAATAGTCACAGCAATAACGACCCAATCATTGACTCTTAAGCATTTGCCTATTTAAATGCAAACATTTAAATAGCAATTTTTTGGGGGCTGGGCAGTGTATATAATAATTAACAAGGGCCAAATACACATAAAAATGTAATCTCGTTGTCTTAATAAAAATGAATCTAAATACAAATACAGTAATACCTCGGTTTACGAGCGACTTGGTATACGAGCAAATCGGTGTACGAGCATTGTATCGTGTACGAGAAAATTTTTCCTTCACCCATGCGCAGTTTTGTGTGGAAAAAGTCCTAACGCTCAGCATCCTTGTGCGCATTTTTACATGAAATATCCTAATGACAGCCTCTCATAACACAGTCAGGAGGTCCCAACCCCTTTATCACCCCTTAACTCGTTCATTCTCTCAGCTTAGCTTGGTTTGGCTGCATGATTCACAACAGTGATACTGTTATAAGTGATTTACAGAAGTTTTTACCTCATATTCTAAACGTTAATTAATTGTGATCGCTATTGTTCACGTAGTGAAATATACACATACAGTACCTCTAAGCAGTAACTGTCAGGGTTCATGAATTCAGTGTCTCCTAGTTCTGCCTGAGTATGTATGTGTGTGTGTGGTCACTGAGCTGATTCTCATATCATCTGCCTATCTCCCGCTTTTGCGGCTCCCGCGAATTCGTTCTCTCGCGGCTCCCGCGAATTTGTTCTCTCGCGGCTCCCGCGAATTCGTTCTCTCTCGGCTCCCATGTTCCACGACTTTAACTCTGGATTATCACTTCGTTTGTTTTCTGCACTATTATAATAAATTCACTCATTTGCTTTCATCCTTGCTTTCCCCTCTCCCCCTCCAAGCAGGCTGCTCAAACCTGAAGTGCATTACAGTAAATTGTCAAGTATTTTAAGAGTTTAATTGTCAATTATTAATTAGTATTTATATGAGATCTTAATGGTTAAAATTTTAACTGCAATTAATAGGGTAAAACCAAAAAAATATTTAAAATGGGCATTTGTGGTCATGTGGAACGAATTAATTGATTTTTAGAGCATTCTTATGGGGAAATTTGTTTTGGTGTACGAGCATTTTGGTTTACGAGCTCGCTCTTGGAACGAATTAAACTCGTAAACCGAGGTATTACTGTATGTCCAAATGAAACTCAAAGATATACACACCTCAACTTCCTTCTCTGAGAGTGGTGGTGCACTGCAACAAAACAGAGAGGAACAGAAGACAAAAAGAGTTATGGTTGTAAGATTTTTGGGGGGTTATTAGTGGATTCCTGATATTTCTATGTTCAAATGATTTATGAAGGATTTTAAAGATTTATGACTTACCAGCCAGGTAAACCTCTGTGCAGTTTGAGCTTACGTAGCATGATATCTGAAATGATGGGCATGATGTCAGGTTTGTCTTTGGCCTCCTCTTCACTTGGAGAGCTTGTGAGTGGAGATGGTGGACCTGAGAGATGAACCAATTACTAAGATTTAACACGTCAGATTTTAAGGTACACTACATTATTTAATTTAGTAAAAAATTTATATGAATGAGAAGCATGATGAATCATTCTCCCGAACAGTGTTTTTGATTATCCTGACACATATGGTAACACCTAGAGGTGTAAGAATATGGTACATTTCAAATAATATAAATCAGCGTAAAAACAGACTGGTGAAACATTAGAAGTGGTTTATATTCTTATGTTTATAAACTTATGTTCTTATGGTTTATATAGTCTTATGTTCTAGGTTCAAAAAAGGTTACATGGACAGTTCCGAACATTCATCAAAATATATTATTTTGTATTCAACACAAAAATAAACTTATGAGTGAGTAGATGATGACAGAATTTTCATTTTTGGGCGAACTCTCCCTATAAGTTCTACTGACAGCATTTGTAAAACAGCATAGAAAATCTTGTTTAATAATTCCACTGTTTGTAAAAACAGGCAAAAATGTTATATGTTAATATTAATAAAGTATATTATGAAGTATAATCAAGACTTCACAAACATTATGTGTTCAAAAGAGACTATGAGACAAGAAATCAATTACTAATTCAATCTCTGTAAAGTTATTTACAATTATCAACTAAACATTGCCAGTACTAAACCCTGTAACTTCTGCATGATACATGTGAGATGCCAGAAATGGACAGTTAACAGAGAAAAAATTATTGGATCAACACATAATCAGAATAATTAATCAGACTAAAACAGAAGACAAGAGCTGAAAACCCCCCCACTTTTTTTGTTGCACCAAACAATCAATATAAATGCCCTTTTTACAAACTGAAGGATTGAATGAAAAAGATTGTCTTTGGAAATAGATAGAGTGCCATAGATGCTGTCAAAAGATTTTAGCATTTTTTATTTATTATTATAGCTATTATTAACATTTTGATGTGATTTTACTTTTATATTTTAACATTAAGTCATTTTGTTGTGTTTTTGTCATATTTTTTTGTTTTGTTTTTAAATATATCTGTACTTTTTTAGATATTTGTGTAATTCATGCATGATTTAATCACCCTTACAGCCTTCCAGATATGTATAAAACACAAAAGCACACAAAAGTTAAAATTTTAATTGTCCATATATTTAAATGTTGTCTGGACCCCAGTGCTCTTCAAAATATATTATATTGTGTATTGCAAAGAAGAAACAAAGTCATCTAGATATGGAATTACATGAGGGGAAACAGTATTTGAATTTTTGGGTGAACTGTCCCTTTAAATCAACAATATATACAAATATAGCTGCAAGCAGCCGTTAAGAGGCCAAGCACAAAGAAGGCACGAAAACTCATGCCATCATGGCTGGAGCATCAGACCAATTGCAGCAATGAGCAATTAAAGACGTGCAAAGATGATTTTAGGCAAAATAGCTGAAAAATCATAAACACAGTCAGTCATTATTAGTATGATTTAATGGATTATCACTTTTGACCAATAGGTGGCACTGTGACTAAATTAACAGGGTGTGGTCAGAGTAAGGTGACAATGACACATGCAAAGTTTGGTGTCAACATGCCAAAGCATAGCAGAGATACAGTCAGTCATTTTGGAATCATACCATCAAATTTGTTGATGCGGTATGAAAACTGTTTTGTTATTGTTTAAGTTAAAACACGGTTTGCAACCCGAAGTTATGAAACATAACTTTCTAACAGCATGGTCGGAAGGTAATATGATTCAATTTTTGTGAAAATTGGAAAATTCAAAATGGGGGAAAAAATGTATGACGAAAAATGAGTTTAAATCGTCTTGAGGCATTTTCCAGCCCATACAGTACAAATGTTATTAGCATATAGGTAAGTGCAAATTTGATGGCACTTGGACATCTGATGGCACTTGAGGGTTTGAGTTAGCGACTCCAAATTTGCTATGGTGGCAGACTGTCATCTATCTGTGTGCCATATTTCATAACTTTCATAAATTCACTAGCAATTACAATAGGTACTTCTGCACCTTCGATGCTTGGCCCCTAAATATTAGCTGCAATAAGTTTATGCACAGACTGACTCAAGATGATCGCACCTCGTTCCTGCTCGGGTGTTTCACTCAATTCCGGAAGCTTTGAGCTGTAGATGCTCTGGTTACGCACCAGTTTGTGCTCCTAGAAGAGGAATGAAAACCAACTTTCAAATAGTGATTTTGCTAAATCAGGGACATAACATTCCCTTTACTCTGCCAAGTGGCCTCAAGTCTCAAAAAAAGAAAGCCATAAAAGGAACCTTAAACTATTGAAACAGCATGGTTACCAGGTTGGCCAAAGACAACAAAGGATTACCTCACGCAACGTGGAGAGTTTTTGAACAGTCCCAGGTGGCACAGGGAAATCCTTGTACCCTGTGGACTGAAACAGAGACTCCCTTGATTTGTCAGGGAAGGACAGACTCTCTTCGCCTTTTGGAGCAACATTCCTCATGTTCATGGAGCCCACCGTGTCCCAGGAGACGGCTCTCATCAGAGGTGGGAAGGCCCCTATTGTTTTGATTTCGGCCGTGCACGGGGCTTGTTGTGTGAGTGGCCGGGGGACGGGTTTGGCGACCCCTGTGGCTGGAGGTTGACTGACACCACGGCCAGGAGTCTCCTCCCTTTTCTGAGATGTGTTTTCAGAGTTCTTCCCCTTGTCCACTGCTTCATGATGGTCTGGCTTCTCCTTCTGAGCTATAGTGGCATCTCTGCCGGGAACAGGTGTGGCATAACGTGGGGTTAAAGTTCCAGAGGATACCTTTCTCTTGTCACTAGGCATCCACTCTACTAGCCTCGAGAAGGTCTGAGGAAGAGCAAAAACAAAAGAGTGAGTTTAATGATTAAGGAAAGAACACATGGGCATAGAATACGGGGGAATGGGGATTCAAATGAGATTCGAAGCGACGCGGACATGCTAACAAGGATGCTTAAGATAGCGTTCTCTAGTCTCAGTCACTAGCGCACCTCGGCGAATACCACTCGAGTACATCTTGAGATCAGGAGTTTGAGTTTTACATGCACACCTCTTACTGGCCTAAGTACGTTAAACTGCCAAGTATGTTCACGTAGAAGTCAATGTGAATAAATCTGGATTTAAATTCAAAGACACAAGATAGTCTATGCATGACAATCTCTATCATTCTTATCTAAAATGAGGTGATCTGAACATCAAGGAGCGCTAACACTCTCCTGTAATGTGTGTTTCATTCATACTGGAAGCCAGAGGGCACTGTCTCCCAGAAGGTCTGAAACGGATTCGTAGAAGTCATAAATTAAGACGTTCTAGGAAATCTCTTAAATGGAGGAAGGAACTCAGCTATTTGTGGAAGCAGCAGGTCAATAAAAAGGAGAAGTTTTTTGACTGATGAAACGTGAAAGCAATGAAGACACGATTGCAACAATATATGGATTATGTGTTTTTTTTCAAGTCCTCTCAAGGTATTTATGGACAAAGTGTTTGAATAATGCAGTGCTAATTGATAGCTAAATGACAATTGTTTTTGAAATAAGTCTCTTCTGCTCATCAAGGCAAATTAGGACGAGTGTTTGTAGTACATAAATCTGAAAACTGTTATAAATTATAGGAAAAAATATTATAGATATTAGTGGTTTTTGTTCAGCAGTGTATTTGATTTCATAGCGAATTATAAGCAAGAGATAAAAAATAAAATCTGTCAATTAGACAAAGCTCAGATAAAAACTAGTATTACACCTGAAATTTGTTGCCCTCACTTTTAAAATGATGGCTACTCCCTAAAAGAACAAGTGCATTTGTTTTGCATTTGGTTGTTGTTTCTTGTGTGTTCATGAGGAGGTTATTTGAAAAGTGCCTGCGGCACGTTTTGCTTTCGGTTTGGAATTTTATTTTGTCATTAAATCTGTCATGTGTGTCAATTTGTCATGTGAAAGATTAGCCGGTGCCCACTTCTTTCTTTGGATGTTGTGTAATGTAATGTTACAATTATATTCAGTTCAACTTAAAGGGTTAATTCACCCAAAAATTACAATTATCCCATAATTTACTCACCCTCAAGCTATTATTAGTACATTATTTCCATAATAGGGTTAGGTTACTCCAGGGGCGTAGCCAGAATTTTTTTTTTTGAGGGGGCCCAGCTTAAAATGAGGGGGCCAAACATAACGTACTCAATAGGATTCGAAATTGCACCGAGAAACCCCATTGGATTTCCAGTCTATCACCTTAACCACCCGGCCACAACTGGTTGTATGAAACGCGCAGGGCGCCATTGTTGACTGTGGGGGTGCGTTGCGATCATCTTGTGCGGCGGACGATATGTGCTTTCACTTTCATTTTCACAGTCGCGATTTTAAACAATTGAAAATCTGAGGCTACGCCACTGGGTTACTCTAATCATTTCGGTCGAAAAGTGAGTTTGAACTGTTTATGCAATGCATTTCAAATCAATGTAATGCAGATTGTGTGAGTTAATGCAGTAAAACATTTTTATTCATTTCATATGTACAAAAACATCTACTTTAGACTGCAATAGAAAGGAAAAGGTCATGATGAACTAAACTGAGACTTGGCTAACATTAAAGGTTATAATAAAAGGAAAAAAGAATGATATGGAGACTTTATTGAACATTCACACATGTTTTCTAATGTTTTCAATCCTGAAACACTGAAGAATGAAGATTAAAGTGAGAAGAGTAGAAGGAATAACGTTAGTTACACAAACCTCCTGCTCCGGCTTTCTCGTATCCTCTTGGTCATTGGTGCATGGCACCTCCAGATGCTGACCGCGTACACAAACAAAAACAGTGAAATATTTATTATGACCGAGGGGACACAACATCAGCGCTGTATAAAAGCGAATTAGAAGTGCTCACCTGAGTTATGGAGGGACTTGGTGGAGGAGTTGCGGTGACCTCAGGACCTGGTGGAGCAAACAAAACCATTTAGCTTGGACCAACCACGGAAAGAAACTCTGCAGGCAAACATTACTGAAAGCACAGCATGGTACCTAGTTGTGAGGGTGAGGAGAGGGAACTGCTTCTGGATGGTCTGGGGGAGGAGCATGGCGTTGGGTTTGGGGAGAGAGCTGTAACCCAAAGACAATGTTAGCCATTTTTGGACAAAGTTTGGATATTACTTTGCTTTATCTCTTATCGACTTGTGAATATGCTCAAGTCCGTATGCTGTAGCGGTGTGCAGGATAAAGGAGGAATTTTGGCTGCTGTTCAAGACTTATGAGGACATACGGACATGATGTTAAAGTCTGATAAGCAAGGAAGTCGCAAAAGCTGAAAATAAACAAGCTGCTTCTGAAATAAACATGTCAAGATCGCAACAAAAACATTCCCCACTTGGAAGAAGTGTTCTTCATTTTTAATATCAATGGAAATTATTTTTATATAATCAAGTAATTTTCCAGTTATTGCCCAGTCCTAATCCTGGCTTAATCTAAGCTCTGCCTGTGAAACCAGGTTTATATATTTTAACATGAAACAATCTTTAAATTCCTATCAACACCATGTAAAACCTAAACCCTATAACCTTCACATGATATGGTAAGGATACTAAAAAAAGTCATTGGTATCACACTATTACCTAGAAAAGCACCGCATGATTGAAACTAGAATATTATTGTTGAAGGAAATGTTTTGGTAAACATTAAATAATTATCATGGATTGAGCTTAGATCCGTTGTTCTCAAAACGTAAACGACCCCCACATAGGTTAATGTTTTTTTCCTTTTTATTTTTTTATTAACACAAAGAAGGAGATATACTAAATTAACCAGCACAATTCATTTTGTGATTCCAGAAGTTTAGAACTTCATGTTCGTCAATAAGAACAAAAGTTGAAAAAAAGAGAAATAAACATTTTAAGCATTTTAATTGTTATATTCATTCAATACAATAAATTGATTTACTGTGATCATAAAAAAATATATATATATTTTTTTTAGTTTAAAAATATATTGTTTAAATTAAGGTGCAGTAAGCAAATTCTAGGAAAAGCTGGATCGGGTTGAAAACCACAACACACTTGTAGCCAATCAGATGTAAGGGGGTCCTGATGGGGTTCCAGAGAGTGGGAGTCAGATGTCCACTCTCAATGAAGGAGGTGCCGGTGTTGCATAATGCATTTGTAAATTTAGGGGCGGAGCTATCAAGATAGGGGTGTGATCCTTTTGGGTTGGGGCGTGTTTGTTTTGGTCATTTTAAATATCAACAGCTGTCACGACTGAGGTGCGGGAAGCGAGGACCCAATTGCAGGGGAAAGGTGACTTTATTGTAAAAAGAAAAAACAGGAACAAAATACAAACAAAACTACTCTGAGAAAACCAACCTGACTAGACTAGACTTGACACGACTAAACAGGATGCATATCACACCTGGACAAAATACAACGAAGGAGCACAGGACAGTAAACATGAAGGGATTAAATAGACACAGGAGGAAGGATAATTGAATGGGTAGAGCTGGGACAAATCAAAGTATATAACAAGGGAACAAGACGGGCGGGGTTACACAAATGACAAGACATGAACATGCAGCCAATGCAGACGCGCATCGCCACATGTTCACATGAAACAGGACTAAACAGCACGCAGCTCGTAGAACACAAACTGCACGCCACACCCAAAAAAACGAAACCACGTCCACTCACATGACGTAGCGTGCGCGAGAACGAGCAAAACTCTTCTCTTGCGCTCACGACAAGGACAAACACACGGGTCATGAATGTCCGAACCCCGACACAAAATCGAAACTGAACAAGTTGATGATGTCTCGGGATCGGACATCATAACCCGCACACAAGACGCTACACAGACAACAGAGCTACAGAGTACAGAGACTACAGAGCGCACGACTCGCAACTCGGAGCTGCAGAGACCCACAAAACACAAGACATTACGGTAGTGTCAGAGCTCTACCACAACTCCAAGAAATGACTAGACCGAATGTGGCAGAACCCTGACAAACAGCATTTCACAGAAATTAAGTTTAAATTTAAAGGCCCTTTAAGGCCTCCTGTTTAACAAGCACTGTCCTAACTGGGGGTTTACCTGTGGGAGAGTCAGAAAGGCTACAAGTGGAGCGTCGGCCCCTGCGCTGCAGGAAGCGATCACTGACTTTCTTGGCCTCCTCGAGCAGTTCCAGATTCTTCTGACGGTCCTTTTCAGATAACTGCAGATCAGGAAGTTGATCCTTCACCAGGTCTATCACATGTCCAGCATCATCTCAAACACAAATAAGCACACACAACCTAAGCACAGCTGTAAAACCCACTAACACGCCAGCTCATCTCAAGAGAGAAACAAAGTAAACAGAAATCAAAGCATTTTAGCATTTTGTGCAGCTATCTCTAATGCATAATATAAGAATTAATCAAATTGAAACACACAGGGCCAGATTTACTAACAGCTTGCACCAACACAAACCTTTTTTGGCATTAAAAAACTACAGTCAAGATTTACTAAAGACACGTATTAGAAAAAATTAGCAATGAAAAGGCATGGACAGAGTTACTTTTGGAGCTGACCTTATCGTATCTATCCTTTGTTGGAGTTTTCCTTTCAGATTATTGGGAGGAGGATATTTAAATGAATCAGACATGGTCATTTACTAAGGTTTGCACTGGTTAATTAACTGATATTTGTGGCATTACGGTAGTTAATGAACCAAAAAAGTATGTTTCAAACCAAACGCTAAATTTTACTGCTCTGGGTAGATTGCATTGGCCATAATTTAAGCGATCCGGCTGCGTTTGTGTTCATTTGCACTTTGTCAGTAAATCAGGCGCAGAACTTTCCACTCCCATCTGTGCTTTTATGGGATCGTGTTCTGAAGCAAATTTGCCCTGTTTAGTAAATCTGGCACATTAAGTTACATGACTATTTTCCATTGCATATAATGCCATATGAAACCCCTATTATCTCTAAATACTACAAAATATCTAAAACAATATGTTTAAATGTATAGTTGAACATACCCACTGTGGTAATCGGACATGATGATGCAGAGTTTCGGGAGAGACGAGGCCTAGGGCTGTGTGGTCTGTCACACAGAGATTAAAATCACATTATACCAACACTAAAGAAGTTCACGTTCCGCACAAATACAAACACAGATTTTTTTAAACGCAATTTTAAAATACTGAATGAATTACTAAAACTACTTTTTAAAGGATTTTTAAGAATCAAGTAATGGGTTAGCAAAATGAATACCTTGCTTTCTCCAAAGGACAGGACTCCTGCTTGCTGACTTGTCTTGGAAGCACAATGGCTGGTAGAGTCATGTTTACATTTACTATCTTGCTTTCAACTGGAGCATACTGCAAAAGAAACACAAGGTTGGCTAGCTGTAACTCTTTTAGTCACATTCTTGGGAGAGCGGTGAGGGTTTTACACGTTAGAAAAGGAACACTTTTTCTTTTTCTTTGCAAAGTTCAAAATATGTTGCTAAATGTTCACATTCGGCAAGATAATGTTGATTTAAGACGAGTTGGGTAATGTTCCCATTAAGCTAAAATGTAATCCTGCCTATTCCTGTCCCTAATGCATAAAAAAAAACTGTTTACCCCTTTTGTATTCCTGGGTCTGTTTGGACCCGGTGGAATGTAAGCTTATAAAACAGCCATCTAATCAGTATCATCTAATCATAAACTTCTCATTAATCAGTGAATGGACAAAACTTTTGAATGTTTACATATTTTTACCATGCTATTACATTTATTACTAAAAAATGTGATGCAAGTTTTTATTTGATGAAAAATGATGATGAACTTTTATCATAAGATGAAAATTATAGGAGTATGTGGTCATGTGTATAATGTACAATATTGTGAAAGAATGGTTGGGTGGAAGCATGAAGAATCATTGTCACAATCTTGACTAAATATGTATGCATCTCTTGATGGAAATGAGATCACAACATTTATTTCCATGACGAGGTGCATCAGTTTCTGGTCAAGATCTTGTATAGTCAATGCAAGAGTCCAGCACTCTGTAAAGTCACTTCCAGCACATCCCAAACACTTTCAGTGAATGTAAGGTCTGGTCATGAGTGAAAAGGATTCTTGGGCTATTCCTTCATTATTTCCTCATCAATTAAGCAGGTAAAAGTTCTTGAGTTGATTCTGTGTGTGGTATTTAACATTTAGAAACTATTGCAGTGAACCCAAATCATGCATTCAAAGGATCTCGCCATACAAGTCAAATAGGCCATCATTTGCTTCAAAAAACAAAACAAATCCATCAGAGATATAGCAAGAACATTAGGAGTGGCCAAATCAACTGTTTGGTATGTTCTGAGAAAATAAGACTGCACTGGTGAGCTCAGCAACATAAAAAGGCCACAAAAGACAACAGTGGTAGATGATCGCAGGTTACCTCTCCATGGTAAAGAAAAACCCATTCACAACATCCAGCCAAGTAAAGAAGACTCTTTAGGTGGAAGAAGGTGTGTCATTGTCAAAGTCTACAGTCAAGAGAAGACTTCATGAGAGCAAATACAGAGGGTTCCCCACAAGGTGCAAAACATTCATAAGCCTCAAGAATCGAAAGGCCAGAATAGACTTTGCTAAAAGAAAAACTTCTAAATAGGTCTGACCAGTTCTGGATGAAACTAAGATTAACCTTTACCAGAAAGAAGGAAACCCAATCTTTGGTAATGTTCATGGGTTCCAGACTTCATTGTCAGGGGTGAGTTGGAGGACTCAGAGATGCAGGGACTAGGGCTTTTATTTACAAAATACAAACCCAATCAACACCGAGTGGGAAAAAACAGACTGATTGACTGACTAAAGACGTAACGCCTGGACTGGACTGACTAGGACACAACTAGAACAGCAAGACATTACAAGGTATAGACAACGACGCGACACAGATCAGCAAACACGAAGGGATTAAATAGACACAGGAGGAAGGGTAAATGAACGGGGAACAGCTGGGACAAATCAAAGTTAAACAGGAGAACAAGACGGGCGGGGTTACACAATGACAAGACACGAACACGTAGCCAATGCGAAAGTGCATCGCAACGTGTTCACTCAAAACAAAGACAGTGCGGAGCTGGTGAAAACCAAACTCAACAAAATCACAACATGTAAGCGTGTGGCCACGCAAGGTGGGTTCAAGCAAAGCCCGAAACCATGACGTAGAACGCACGAGAACGAGGAACCACTCGGCTCGCGAGCTCACGACAAGGACGAACACACGGGTCATGAATGAAACTGAAAGGGAAAACACAAAACCGAAACTGAACAAGGATCGGACATCATAACCCGGACACAAGACGTTACACAGACAAGAGCGCGTGTGACTCGAACCCTCGAAGCCGTGCACACACACATCAAACACGAGACATTACGGTAGTGTCAGAGCTCTGCCACAAAACCAAGAAAAGACTAGACCGAATGTGGCAGAACCCTGACAGTCATTGCCTGCAAAGGATCTCAAAACAATATTAAAAATGAACATTTTGTCTATGATTACATTCATTTGTCCAATTACATTTGAGTCCCTGAAAGTGGTCTTTATAAAAATGGTTGCATTTCCTAAACTTTTTACGTGATATTTTTCTTCAACCTAAATTTGAAAGTCTGCACTTCAAAATGAATTGTCAGAAAAACTTTGTCTCCACTGCATGCAACTAATTTGATGGTATTTTTTTCACAAGAATTGGCATCAGAAGTGCTCACTGACAGAGATTTACAACACGGCACATGACATCGAGTGCTAGCATACTTTCATACACAATAACTATCATGCAGAGCTTAAGTCCTAAGGTACAGAGTGGAAGCTTTACTTGTTTGGCCTTTATTCTGGGATTAGATAACTGAAGTGTAATATGATTTTAAAGAGTGGTCTTATCTGAGTCCCAACCTTTTAAGAGTGGATTGAACTCGCTCAAGAATAACATAATGGCTGTAATGAAACAACAACCCCTGACAGGCTTTGATGTTCAAGCAGTCTGTGGTTTCCAAAAGACAAACAGAACAGTAAATCCTTCTTGTGTCCTAAAGCTTGTCTTCAGTGGGTTCTTCAATAGTTCTTCTTCTCACTCACAGGCCATGACAGATACATTTGTAACTGCATAACGTGACATTTTCAGACCGGTAGGACTGCAGATAACCATTTTAAGGGTACTGATAATATCTGAATCCTAATTGAGAATGGAATGTTGTCTTTCAGGAAAATATTATACTCATTTTCTTCCCCCTCAGCTGAACCAGAGATCGTATGTCAGAGGTGAGGTGGTTAGTGCACGTGTTTGTAGGCGAAAAGAGTGCACACACCATATTTGGTGCCTGTAACCTCCATGTACTTACCGTACATAAAAAAGGTACAATGTATTTCATGTGGTCATGTAGCATTGGCGAACAGTTTTTCTGCTATAGATACAGGTAAGGTTAAGGGACAAGTTTGGTGGTATGAGTAGGTTCAAGGGTGGGTTAAGGGGTAAGGGAAGGGTCAACAGTGCAATTATAGATGTAATTACTGAAATCAATTACAACTGTAATTACATGTAGACGGTTGTATACAAGTACAATCTAAAAAGATGTATCTATGCAATAAGTGCACTGCGTCAAATGATTAGATTTAAGGTTAGTAGTAAAAGAGACTTAAAGTGTGTATAAGTGGGAGTTTGCAGCACTCGTTTGCAGTCACAGTTTGGTATGTTTTCAGTACAGCAGGGGAAAAACAACATAGAATTGCTTCTTTTTTCTTTTTAATTAAACAGTGCTTTGCGGAGCAAACTGCGGTTCTGTTTTTAAACAAAACAATCTGCCAATGCCACTACAACAAGTCTTCATACTGAGGTTTATGATGCTGTTGAAAGTGGAGGAAGAGATTTAAAGTGCTTCCACTATTGAATACAAAATATTTGATCAAAAATGTAGATTTCAGTTAGAAAAAGATTTCTGTCTGACACGCATGCATGATTCAACGCTCCCTCAGTGAAGTCTGGGAAGTTTAATGGAGACTCACTTGCTCTCAGGATGAGCCGTTTTCTAAAACTACTTTGTAACATGCAATCATGCATACTTTCTAAAACATACTTTGTAACATACAAACATTTGAGTTCTCAGGTAAGATGAAAGTGTAAAATGAAAAGAGCCTTGTATGAATGCCCTCTTGACTTTGTCTTATTCTTGCTTTCAGCATTTCTCATGCACTGGTTTGGTAAGCTGAAAAGCCAGTCAGAGTTATCTTTCTCACAAACTGACTGCTGAACTGAGACGGTGCAAAAATGGATCTGAGAGATGCTCAACAATGGCCAGACTATGGCCGGATTGGTGTGTCATGGCGTTAAGATTCACACTTGTATGAGGCATAGCTGTCATATAAAACTCAGACTTGGTGGCATTAACAAAAAGACTATTTTCCGAAGCGACGGTTAAAAACATAGGAAGTATTTCTTGTCCCTTGATCACCATAGCAAACAGACTTTAAAAATTTCAAATAATAAAAGCCCGAACTGGACCAGAAATGAGATAAGACATGGCTGTGATGTGAAAAAATATAGTTTGACTCACGGTGGTGGGCGAGCTGGATGTACTGTCGAGCTCCTCTGGGGAGTCTTCCTCTTCCTCGGGCAGGGTGGGCATGGTAGGGGTGAGAGAGGGGCGAGAGCGTGTGTGGGGGAAGATAAATGGGGTGACAGACTCTGTCACAAAACTTTGAGATCTCTTTAGTGAAGTTGGCTCGCCCTGTGAGGATGTGAACTGACATGCAGTAGAAGGGTCCTCTTGGTCCTGTACAGACACACACCACAACATAACACATTATAAACAATCTTATACAGTCTCTAACAAAACAGCACTGTGCGTGGCAGTACCGGGGCACATTGATGGTAATGAAAGATTGCCATATTCAGATTTATCAGAGGCATGTGGTCCATAAAAGCATGGACCCGCTAATTAACACTATACTTGATTATAAATTCCCTGGTTTGAGGAGTATAAAGATTACATGATAACTGCTTGTCATTAATTTATTTCCATATACAGTAGTACCTCAAGATACGAAAGGCTCAACTTACGAAAAATTCAAGTTACGAAAGAAAAGACGAAAAATTTTACTGCTCTACATACGAAAAGTTTTCAAGATACGAAAGGTTTCTGAAAGTCCGAGATTCGCCCCATAACAATTTTGAAACTCGCGCCGCACGCCGCCATCTTAGTTATAGTAGACTCGCCACCATCCTCCTGCTCTCCCATTGGTTCCTGATGCTAGCCAAGACATGAGATCCTTCTCTCTAATTGGACAGCATCCCTCCCATCATGCATCTTCTATACGTACGTGCTGGCGTGCTTTAGCTCAGCCACTCCGCACCCGAAACTTTAAATTTTTTATGTGTTTTCGTAAAGTTAAGTGTACGTACGTACGTTATCTGCCGTTTGTCCTCCTCCTTCACTTTCGGAGATAGCCTCACTCGAAAGGTAAGCTTCAACATTTTACGTTATTTCATTGTTTATAGGTCAATTTAGCTTTATTATGAAATTTAATGGGGTGTTTTTGGAGGGCTTGGAACGGATTTGCCATTTTACATGTAAAATGTGTTCCAAGATACGAAAAACTCATTTTACGAAGGCCGCCTCGGAACGGATTAATTTCGTATCTCGAGGTATTTCGTATCTCGAATGTATTTGATACAAAAAACTAGACTAAATCAAGTGGGGAAAAAAGTTATAACTTAACTTGTTATATGTTAATCATATTATATTTATTTTTTATCGTAAAATCTGCCAGAAGCCAGAAGTTATTTTCGTTTTTAAAGACTTAAATATGGATATCTTCGCATCAGAAGGCCTTTATTAACCCCTTGGAGGCATGTGGAAATATTTTATGATGGATGGATGCACTTTTTTCTATTCTCTACCATTATAAACATCGGAAGAGCCAGAATATTTTATACTATAACTCAAATTGCTCATAACTCAAGAAGAAAGTAACATATTTGATATATATGCTTGAGTGTGAGTAAATAATGGGATCATTTTCATTTTTGGGTGAACTATCCCTTTAAAATGATCTAAAATTAGACAAAAAAAAACATTAAAAAAACTAAATATTTCTTAATTTCCCACTTTTAACAACTTATTGGTTGACCGAGAACACCATACCTGTAACACAAAGAGAACACCAAATAATAACATAATATAACAATGTCCAACAAAGCATTTTTTTACGTTATAAAAATGATATACATACCGTATATAAACAAGTTTTGGTTATTGGTAGAGGAACCTCTTAACCACAATTTGAAATTGCTAATCTTCATAGCAAAATATATGCATGTTTCCCCAACTGGCATTTGTCCTATCTTATGTTCCTGCCTTCCAAATAGGTTCAAGAGGAAATGTTTCCCTTGAGCAAACTAACAGTTACTGGTGGCATCTCATGCAGAGTACGAAAATGCTCTTACAACCAACAAGAACAACATCTAAAAGGGTCATCGTCAAGAGATGAAAAATTCTTATTTGCAGAATAAATGTGTGAACAACATTAACAGTGGAGCACTTGCCTATATTACCTCTAACATCTTATCTCTACCATAAACACACGTCTAAAAATATGCATGAGTCATTACTGCAGCAAATCATAATGGGACTTGCAGTTTCAATTGTGTAACGCCATTTGTCTTTCGAGTTGTTGTATAAACACAGCTTGGTCTCAAGAAACAGATTGAGAAGAAAGGAGACTCCTTCATTTTCCCAAAGGAATGCATTCCTTATTCGTTTAAATCCATTCTCATCTCATCTAAACGCTACCAAAGCTATCTTTGGCTTCCTGTGCACCCAAACAAAACAGGAGACA
The DNA here is from genome assembly GCA_037043235.1 of Rhodeus uyekii. Lineage (NCBI taxonomy): Eukaryota > Metazoa > Chordata > Actinopteri > Cypriniformes > Acheilognathidae > Rhodeus > Rhodeus uyekii. Next base: position 1,238,977 of record JAWRVZ010000030.1, on the reverse strand, counting down.
ATTTCAGAGACAAATGCTATTTTAGTGAATGTCTTATAAGGGAAGAGAAACTGTACAGTGTTTGAATGTTATGAAGGCAGAGAATTTACATTTGAGTCATTATGATTTTAGAGAGGAAAATTGACTAGTAACAAGCACAAATAAACCCCACAAATCTCCACAACATTGCAATCGCATTAATGACTAAAGACGTAATAGCTGGGAACGTCACTGTTTCTTCATGATCACTAAGTTTGTTTTTACGTTTTCTGAAGAAAATGTGAGTGGTGGTTTTTGCTATGGTTGCCAGAGTGTTTCTAAAGTGTTGTAAAGGGTTGATATGTGTGGTTGCTAGATAGGTCTAGGTGGTTGCTAGGGTGTTGGTTAGTTTCTGGATCAAGTCAAAAGATCCCACCCCAAGTTGAAATGGACCAAGTTATATAAACAATCGGAATTTAGCAAAAACCATTACAGATAAAATGATGTTTCCATCCAGTGGGTTGAAGAGAAAAAACAGTTTTAGAAAGACTGATTCTGAATATAAAGGCAAACTTAAGTAAAATATATTGTGGCTTATTTTTTCTATATAATAAACTATTGCAAGCAAACAGCAGTAGTTCCATATTTATACTTTGCTGGCAGTCTTTGATTTCAAAATTCAGAATTCTTAAATTTGGAAACAACCAGAGGGACATTTCCAATCCTATTCAAAGATATTGGTCAGTTTATATTTGTAACGCCATGTCTCGCCACACCACCAGGGGGAACTCTCATTCACGGTCTGTCTGTTACCGCTCCCTCTGTGACCACTTCCTGTCTAGGGACTATATCAGTGCGTGGATCACCTGGATGGACTTTGCGAAGTTTTGCCTATGGTCTGCCCGCCACTCACTCTACGTTACCAAGCCTTGGTCTTGGTCTTGGTCTTGGTCTTGGTCTTGGTCTTGGTCTTGGTCTTGGTCTTGGTCTTGGTCTTGGTCTTGGTCTTGGTCTTGGTCTTGGTCTTGGTCTTGGTCTTGGTCTTGGTCTTGGTCTTCGTCTTGGTCTTCGTCTTGGTCTTCGTCTGGGTCTTCGTCTGGGTCTTCGTCTGGGTCTTCGTCTGGGTCTTCGTCTGGGTCTTCGTCTGGGTCTTCGTCTGGGTCTTCGTCTGGGTCTTCGTCTGGGTCTTCGTCTGGGTCTTCGTCTTCGTCTTCGTCTGGGTCTTCGTCTTCGTCTTGGTCTTGTCTTGACTATACAACTAGGCAAGACATGATGTCATGTCTTGCTAATGCTATGCCTGGTGTCATGCTATGTCGTGTTGTTATGCCTAGAGTCATGTCTTCCAGTATTGCTTGTGGTATTGCCAGTAAACTTACAGGTAGCATTTCCTTACTAGGCCATGTTCATTGCCATGTCTAGATAATGCCATGTCTTATTGTTGCCATGTCAAATCATGCCTTGTCTTATTGTTGCCATGTCTCACTTCATGTCAAGACTGATCTCTTGTTGCCGACCTAATGCCTGAAATACGTTTCTGATCTGGATTGTCCTATAAATAAACTTCATTACTTCATTACCCTTCATTGCAATATTATCCTCTTTCACACATACAGTCGTTATCAGTAAATTATTGTTAAGAAGACAACAGCGCAGCATTTAAGTATAATATCCAATGACTAACATCACTAAATTAACACTATTTTTGTGCTAATGTGTGAATTCTTCTGTCATTTATTGGGATTATGTATAAGGGCCTAGTCTTCTCTAAACGAATCATTCAGTCACATGAAGTTTAGCTTCGCATTAATTCATTAAATGTGTTTCTGTATTAGGTGTTGCTTGACTTATTACCATAATTGTTTATAATCTCATGTCAACCGAGAATTAGTTTTTTTTTGTTGCATCTTGCTGTTTTCTTTCAGCATTGTTTATGTAATATCACAAAACAGGCATTAAAATGGTAATAAAGAAACAGCTGATTCTGGTCTTTAAAAATGGTTCAGGGTTCTTAATTCTTTATGAATGTGTAATTGCCTGTCAGGTGATCATAAGTCAGGACTCTCAAAATGGCCTCAATGGAAGCATAAGAAAGATAGAGATGTTTTCAGAGATGTCACATTTGTGAACCCTTACTGGTCTTGCTCCCAGATCACAGGTGTCCAATCAAACTTGTCCTACAAACTTTAGCTCCAATCCACCCTAACACACCTATACCTGGAGTTTTCTAGTAAGTTCCTGTGGAACATGATAAATTGTTTCAGGTGTGTTTAATTGGGGTTGCAGCTGAACTCTGCAGGAAATGTGGCCCTCCAAGAACAGACTCGGACACCTATGCCTTAGGTCATATACAAATACTTATACCCCTCCCTCGGTTGCCAGATGATATGAGAACCAAATCACTGGAAAGGATGGGACAAACATTCTTGAGTCAAGGTTAAATGGAGGAAGGAGAGTAACAGGATTTTGGAAATTGATTCCAAAGGTGTGATGGAAATTAAATGAATTTTTTCATTTTGAATTTTTTTTTTTTTTATAAGTAAATATATCCAAGGCACACAGCTCTTTTGTAGACACTGAACCAGTACCAGATAAAATTATAGGGTTCAACAAAGTGTTTGAGAATAATGGATATAACTCACCCCTGGATGGTCAGTGAGATGAGCGGCTTGGATGCTTGATCTCTTAGATGTGTCTGAATCACTTGTTTTGGGTTCCTCTTGAGGCTCACTGTTCCCTGTCCTTGTTTGACTCTTTCCACTGTACTCAGATTCCTCTTGACTCCTCCTAGTGCAATCTGACTCCTCAGTTCCCACTTCACACCTCCCGGTATCCTCCACTTGGTTCTCCCCAGATGAACTGAATCCTTGGTTATCCCAATCGTTCACTGACTTGAAAGACTGTCCTTTGCTCAGAAGTTTTAAGGCCTCTGTTCTACTGCTACAGTCTGATTTTAGGCACCTTCCAGAACTTTCTGTTTGTCCTCTGCTGTTTTGTAGCTTAGTTCCTTGACATCCAGGCTCTTCTTTATTCGGACACCCGCACGCTTCCTTGTTTGTGGCTAAGGTGCTCCCACTGGCATCTAACTCTGGGAAGAAGCTGTCACTGCTTGCTGGCCGGACTAAACTATAGGAAAACAATAAAGAACAGTCACTTGAGAGAAGATAACCTATTCAATCCAAAACAGCAACACAAATAATACAGGACTTTGCCAGGGTGTTGCTATGCAGATGCTTTGGGCTACTCTAAGGTGCTTATTAACTAGGATGCTCAGGGGCTACTAAGGGGTCCTGTTGGTTCCTAGTTAGTCCTTATGGTGTCCTGAGGAATTGTTTGGTGGAACTGTAGAGTCTGAAAAATGGGCATTGATGTGTTCTGGTGCAAGTGCTGGGTTGTAACTCCACTCGAAAAAATGTTGGGTTAACTGTTGGCTTTAATTTTTAAAAGTTGGGTTTGTCCATATTTGACCCAAACATGGGTTGAAGCAACACAGCATTTTTGTGTGTGTGATTATATGAAATCTACAATACGTAATCAGATTTAAAAAATGTAAATACTTTTAATTAGATAAAATTACATTTTAAAATACTCAAAATCAGGCTAGTTACTTTCACAGTCTTGTCATGTTGTTCACATTCGGGTCCCTTCTATGTATCTTCCATGTCTAATCACTTACCTTGTTAAGTCTCGTCAGCTGTTTCCCATCCCATCTTGTTATATAAACCCTCCTGTGTTCTCTGGTCTTTGTGGTTCGTTGATACTGTTTGGTGTTCAGTTCTGTGTGTGGATGTTTCCCCGTGTTCCCCATTCCGAGTTTCTCCCAGTTTTGCACAGGTGTGACGCTTTTGTTTATATTTTAAGTCTTTTGCTTTTCGTGTTTAAAAGGATTAAAGTATTTCAGTTGGATCCCACGTCTCCTCGCTTCTTTTATTGATTACAGTAAATTATTCTATTCACTGATTCGACCTAATTAAATTCTTTATCTTTTAAATTTTCCTTTTATAAAACTAAAATTATATTTATTTTTCTTTTTTAAATATATAAATACAAAACTATCTAATTTAATTTTAAATTTTTATTTTAATACATTAAATTAAATTTCAATAAATGATTACCTTTTCATTAACTTACGAGCTTCCTAGGGTTCCTTCACTAAAACCTGATGTTTTATGCACTGCATATTGTTGAAATCAATTTTTCAACATAACGTTTTCTTCTTCTTCTTTGTAGTTTTATATCAACATGGTGCAAAATTTATATCAACATTAATTCATTCAAATACATTTATTCTTTATTCTAAATGTTTGTATGAATACAGCAAAATAATAGTGAAAAGAGACATTTTTTATTGCATTACCCGAGAAGAGTGTGTCCTTTAGGTTTTCAGTCCACGCTAAAAGTTGGAAGTCAAAGTAATTTATAGGGGCCACGTTGGGTGACAATATAAACTCTGGTTCCTGCACAGTCTCACCTCATGCTGGATCATCTCTGTGTAAGGATTTTACATAAACACACACAAGCCTTGTCCTGTGAGAAGGGGAGGAATGTAAACACTGACCCAGCTACATTCTCCTGTCTGTTGTGTGGCGTGGGCTCTTCACAAGCCGACGGTTCCGGCTTAGTACGGAGTAAAGCAGGATTCTGTGGGCTAATCGCTCCCGCAGATGGAAGACCTGTTGGAGAGGAAACATTACTGTTAAGCAGGCAAAGATCTGTCTCAAATGTACTGATACCTAGAGAGCAATCAGATTAAGTTGAGACAAAATGGAGACTCTTGGAGTCTTCTCTAATGTGTGTGGCCTCTAGAAGAAATCAACTACCTCAAACTGTGGCCAATTTTGGAAAGACACCAAAAGTCAATTGATTGGTCATGATTGGTGTCATGCTCATGCGACTTAACCCTTGCAGGCTCACTATTGGCCGATTCAGTGGTTGAGGCTTAACGTCATTGTAGTTCTTAGTTTGCAACACTTAAGTGCCACCTCAGTCAGCTCTTAAGAATCTTCACTTCTTACTCTTAGACAAGCCCTACTTTTTACTAAGGTTTTTTTGATACTTAAGTCAAAGTTTAAGACTATTCTTAACAGCATTTCTGAGATGTTTATATATATATATATATATATATATATATATATATATATATATATATATATATATATATATATATATACCAGGGGTCTCCAAACTTTTCAGCCCGAGGTCCGGATTAACTATCAAACAGCAGTTCAGGGGCCGACTACTCACTCGAGTTCAAAATAAAAAAGAATAAAAACATGGACGTTGTTTTTAATTATTTTTTTTTATATTATTTTATTCAGTTATTATTTAATAACACAATGATACACTACACATGAACACCTGTATTAGTGGGAATGGTGAAATTGTTTCCTGGATGCCAAAATAGCAGACATTTCTGTATATACCAAGCTGCTCTCTACTTTTACTGTATACCAACAACAGTCACATTTATTATTTTAGGTGATACTAATGACGTTGCTACTTCTTTGATTCATAGTTGAGAACACCCACGCTCTGAAAGAACAACCTCTGAGCAAAACACAGATAGGACAGAAAATGGCATTCCCATATTACCTGCAGACACAGACTCAGAACAAACGCTGACGGTGCGTTTCAGCCGAAGCTCAGATGGTGAATCCGGGTCCTGAACTAAGAGGGTTGCAGCTGGGTTTTTGCTGACCTTAACAGAAAAAGAAAAAAAATACATATATATATATATATATATATATATATATATATATATATATATACACACACAGTGATGATTTTATGCCAGATGAAGTTCAAGAATCTTTCCTCTGTTCTGTTCTGTTCTGTTCTGGTCTGTGTGTTATTATCTTATGAGAAAAAGCCATTCAAAATATCATTGGCTTTTAAAAGTGATGAGATCATAAGGATTTCCCTAACACTTTGACTAAAATAAGAGAGTGTTTCTTAGTTCTGAGAGGAAGAGATAACGGTTTTAAATGCACAATATCAAAACAATCATTCTACACAGGACACAGTGATTTATATTGGCTTGATTTTGATGGAAACATGAAGACATGGTTTTAAAAACGCGCAGTCATCTTTTCCCTTTTTCCTATTCATAGGAAAAGAGAAATCCCAAATGATGTCTCAAATGTTTCCTTAAGATTTTTTCTTAGATTTCTGCACTTGAGGTTTTTCTCCTGAGAAAAGATCCCAGTAATATCACACGCATTTCCTGAAGCATTTCAGCAAAGATATGAATAATTTCTCAAACGTGATTCGATTTACTGCCTGTAACAAAAACAAAGAAACGTTTCCATTCGATTGTTCTTCTATTCACATTCATCTTATAACTTTACACCCTTGTGAAAAATAAATATGTTTAATTGTATTGAAAGTGTACTTTTTGTGCACTTCAAATCCTAAAATTATACTTTTTTAAAAAGGTGCACTTGCTGAGAATATAATTAAAATATCAGTAATGTTATCTGGCATTAAAGTATGTTTTAGTCCACATTAATGTTTTGTCAGATAAAGATGTAAATCCCACTTAAAATCCACCCAAAAGTTCAACTAATTGCATATAATATGAACTTAACATGAGATACAGTTGAAATCAATCACATATAATATGCATTTAGTTATTCAGATGGTAGAGTCAGAATTTGGCGTAAACGGAATGAGAACATGGATCCATCATGCCTTGTTACCACTGTGCAGGCTGGTGGTGGTGGTGTAATGGTGTGGGGGATGTTTTCTTGGCACACTTTAGGTCCCTTAGTGCCAATTGAGCATTGTTTAAACTCCACGGCCTGTATTGTTTCTGACCATGTCCATCCCTTTATGACCACCATGTACCCATCCTCTGATGCTACTTCCAGCAGGATAATGCATCATGTCACAAAGTTCGAATCATTTCAAATTGGTTTCTTGAACATGACAATGAGTTCACTGTACTAAAATGGCCCCACAGTCACCAGATCTCAACCCAATAGAGCATCTTTGGGATGTGGTGGAGCGGGAGCTTCGTGCCCTGGATGAGCATCCCACAAATCTCCATCAACTGCAAGATGCTTCCTATCAATATGGCCAACATTTCTAAAGAATGCTTTCAGCATCTTGTTGAATCAATGCCATGCAGAATTAAAGGCAGTTCTGAAGGCGAAAGGGGGTCAAACACAGTATTAGTGTGGTCTCTAATAATTCTTTAGGTGAGTGTATATGCAGCATTGATGAGCATTAGAGATTTCTTTAAAACAAAAAAACCTCCAGCATTTGCATGGTAGTGTCCAAAGGGTCAGATTCAATGTCAGACTTGCTTTCAACTCTTTAACAATATCATAATGACCAAGACTATTACAAGAATGTGGTAAATCCCCCACAAAAAAAGCATATGCATTTTATAATAGCATAATGAGATGGCAGGGCACTCTAAATGATTTCAGTGATCCATCAGTCGTACAGGGAAGGGAGACAGCAGGAGTCCTGCAGCCCGTTCCCCCGCTGAGCCTGACACGCAGATGAATATTGCAGTGTAATCAAATCACCCTGATTATTTCCTGCTGGCTATGAGTCTATCTCGGTCTCTCTCTCTCTCTCTCTCTCTCTCTCTCTCTCTCTGTGGTCAGTGAAAGCTCTCTTCTCACTGACCGGTTCTATTTTTATTTGACCTTTGACTGTCAACACTGAGAAGAGCTCAACTCGAATTTTGGGGAGGATGGAAGGCTATCTCGGTGGCAGGTCCCTCCGGGTCCCTGATGACCTCAGCATTACCTCATGGCAAAAGCTCTGACGCGGCTGCATGAGAAAAGTGCATGTTCTGCCCCCCTCTCTTCACCGGTTATGTAACACAGATACAGTGAGCCAGATTTGCTGATGTCAAAAACGAAGTGGTTGCGATAATGTAAAAGATTTGAGAAACAAGCGATTGAGGTGAGCATCACCAAAAACCTGCCATGAACAGCACCTAACTTCAGGTGTAGATAGCTGTTCATTTCATTACTGTTTGGTTTATTGTTTTGCTTTAGTAAGAGCAGCATGCAATCTGAAATAAAGTTTGTGTGAAATCTGATGATAAGATGTAAGCATCATCTAAAGAGCAACTCGAGCTTCAGTGGAAACAAGAACATCTGACCGTCTGGAGTCACATGATCAATGTCACAAATATGCACAACCTAAAACTTTAGTTATGTCCATCTTTAAGTTGAATGACAGATTTTAAATTCAGACTATTGAACCCCACTATACATGACCAGAATGTGTTTCAATTTGCACATCATAACAGTGCATTTCAGGCCATCAGTTTCCACATTTTAATACACAAAATAATGTCCAGCCTCCCAGGAAACCATGTTGTGTACTTTAAAGTGTCTGCCGCAAGCTCTTGTCTCAAGAGAACAAATCAATCCATGCAAAGAAAAACTTGCTGAAACTCTACCTGATTGGCCAACAAGGATGAAAGATGCCCTCTCAACAGCACACCATTTCCTTCAAAGCCCTCTTTGTATTTGTGCTGTTGATGTTTTTCTTAAAAGCTCCCCAATCGCCAGCGTCCTCTCTCTTTTCCTCTCCCTGACTTTTTTCCCTGCACCAGCCTCCCTGTGACTCCTGGGAGCTTTGACCATTTAAGGAGAAGCCTTCTCATGCTTCTCTGGGCTGCTACTGCCCTGTGTATGTGTGTGTGTGTGTGTGTGCGCTTCTCTGATTCTGCCTGATGCTCCAGCTGCAGCTGAAGAACGACTCTGTCCTTCTCAGCCTGTGTGTTTTGGACAGCTGCCTCTTTAATTTAGATTTAGTTGCTCAAATGTTCTGGATGAGTAGGAAAAGGGCTGGCTTCGGCACCCTGATAATGACAGTAATCTACATTCTTTCCACTAATGAATGAACACAAGTTTAGCAAGTTTATGCCACTTCAGAGGAAGTGATGACGGGTTTTTTTTTAAACTATCTGAATATGCAAAATGTGTGAGACATCTGCCTGCGTCAAACCTGCTGCTATATAATATATAGTATCAGTGCTTTGACAAAGCTACAGAATATATTACTAAATGATGCTTTCATAAAGTGAAGCCTTTTTGCGCTTTCTAAAGAAAATGTGACATGCATCATGCATCATGCTAGCTCAGGCTGGCTAAATACGACTCGGGTTCCTCTGCAGGTCTTGCATTGATATTTTAGTCCATGATTACAAGAGAGAAAATTCTCATCAGTAACAAGAAAATATCAACTACATTTGTAGTTTTTATGAAGACAGCTTTACCAAATGAAATGTACTGGCACCTTGGCAAGGCAGTTTTTCTCTAAAAGGGCCATCAGGAGCAACTTGAGGACCTCAGAAAAGTTCAAAGAGGGCAATCAAGATGATTCTGATTTAAATTGAGACAAAACATGATTTCCAGGCACAGTATGTATGTTCTGCTGCTAAGGTCACTTATTCAAAACAAAAATGAAGGCGTAGCTTGATGACGCCGTGAATGAGTGAGGGATCATGGGAGTTGTCGTCTTCACCTCCACAGCCGATGGAAAGCAATCCGACGAGACTCATCATGTTCATGGATGAGCTTATGCATTCAAGTTTTATTAACGTTACTGTGGTATGAAGCAGGGCAGGACTGAGAGCAGGGGCACATTTTACTTTTTTCTTCTTCTCACGCTTATATGCCACCGTTGAACACTGACTCTCCTTTCGATTTGTTCCTTATGTTTACTTTATGATTAAAGTTACGCTTAATATTTACTGGCTCCCACCTCCTTCTTCTCTGAACTTGAACGTTGTTACAATTACGTTTGATCACTTAAATTCACATTAAAGTATTTCCCTCTAATTCTAGTTTATTTCACACCACGAGTGCAGATTTACTCATGCAGGTCACTTTATTTGGCCAGTTGAAATTGTGGGGTAAAACAGAGCTGTTTTACTTGGTCAAAACAATCAAACTAACAATACATTTTAGTGTGTTTAAGCGTTACTCTGTGTGTTTACTCAGTGTCTGGTATGAGACACTTGTTGCACATTGCAGTAAGTTAAATCAATATTATTATTTTAAAATATATTGTATGGTGGAGAAAACGTTAGCCACTTAGCTAATGTTAGCCACTTGTCAAAAATAGCATTGTCTCGGAGTCATGGTACTAACATGTTACTCGCGGTAAATCAAAAGAAAAAGAGATTTAAGCAATAAGACTAAAAGTTTGGGGCTTATATAAACAATGACTGGTTTTCTGTTAATAAATAACGTGGTTATGATGTCATTGACCGGTGACGCAATGACACGGAGCGTTACACTGTTAAATTTTTGGAGACAATCAGGTTAATAAATGTACACAAGTCAGCGAATATATATAACATTGTTTTAGTGGTTTTTGGATATTTTCATTCAAAAATGTACATATTGTGCCTTTAAAACAAACTAAAACAGCTACTTTTTAACTAGCTTATCTTGTAGAAATTTTTATTTAGACGCTTATTTATACTTATTAATTTTGGCATATAGCATTTACACCTCAGTGTTGTACTTTAAATGGCATGCAACAATAACACAGAGCGTAAATTATTATATTTATAAAAATTATGAAATGGCCACCTTGTAAGGACAATAAAGTCCCTAAACCTAACTAACTTTATTATTAACCACACATTAAACACTTATATATTCCACTTATAGAATATTTTCTTCATTTTTATTGAAAACAAATGCCTTTCTGATGTGACGTGATGGGAAAAGGAAGTAAAGCAAGTTTGCATAAAAACCTTCTGCAATGCGCCTTACTCCTACACTATTGCTACTGATCACAATTAAGTGTTTCCCGTAATTTTGTCTGGTCCAGACATCAGTGGGCGGAGTTAGTTTGCCAATCCTAATCATACCCAAAATTCGCCATAATCTCAAACAACATATAATTCGAGTAAAAAACAATTATTCATTGGTGATGAAAAGTGCAATGATTTGGGGTTGCTAGGGATTTCTGTATGGTTGCTAATTGACCTGTGTTACATTCTGGTCCCTAGACATGGCTCGGACACTGTTCCACATCTCAAAAATATTGATAATAGCAAAAGAATAAAAAAATAACATATTATCATCATGATTTTAGCTAGCATTTGATATAATTTATCCATACAACAAATGTGTGGAATGGGTTACACAGCAAAGTTTGCAACCATAGCATTTGCCATAGCAAACACAACTAATGACACAAAATACAAGTAATCTGATATGGAGATCCTCCGAGATATTTCAAGATTTAACCATCAAAATTGAAGACATGATGAAAAGCAAAAACACAATATAGTCAATATAAAGATCTTTTTTCTTTTTACCTCGTTGCTGTGGTCCTCTGCTCGCGTGCACAGAAGCCAACCACCTGTTTGAAAGCAGCAAGAGAGATTCAGGCTTATTTGCAAGTCACGGGTCTGTCATGCAAATGCACAAGTGTTAAAATGCACATTAAATAATCGGCCATCTAACAGCATGACGCACCAAAGGAGGCGTAGCGCTTGATTGACAGCAGAGTTTTCAATACTTCTTTCAGCCTCTCTCGCTCCCTCCCTCCCTCCCTGCCTCCATATCTAAGGGCAACAATAACCTGGCAACCATTTACATGAGGAGTGTGATCCTCTGGTTGAAAGCACTTGGCGAGGCACAGGCTCATTGTTTCACTTCCTTTAGACGCATGCATCACTTGGACAGCAGTAGTCGTAAAAGGTTCAGTGATGCTCTGCAAGTAACGGTGATTTATGTCCGAAATGAGGTTTTCATCTCATCAATCAATGCAATAAACAGGTTTCATAATTCATTGCCTTGGGTGAAGGCAGGTAATGGTAAACGCGAGGTACAGCATTAATCACTGACATCTCCACTCTTAGTGCTTCAGGAGAAGAAAACAAGCTGACGGTTCTTTCCGCAGCTGTTATTTGTTCAGAGTGTTGTGAGAATAAGAGGATGAATACGGACTGCCATTCATTCCCCTGCTTGGATCTTTATTAAGGACTGTGATGGATGAGATGAGAACCATACAGAAATGATATGCTGACATTTCCTATTACAATGACTACTGCAGTGCATGACAACTTGTAAATACACAAATTGATACGCACTCATTGGATCAAGTTCCTGCTAAATGGATAAATATCAATGTGAAATTCTTTATTACCGGACCAAGAAACTAAAACTAAAACTATTAGGCCTTGTAAAAAGAGGAACATCATTAAAGATCACATAACTTTTTTAACCAAACCACAACAGCTAAAGGCTACACCAAATGCAAATGTCCTCCCAGAGGAACAGGCTTGTCTTTATGGTGAAATAGTCCAGTAAATGCTTTGCATTGAACTGCTCATATATAAAGATTCTCTAGAATCTTGTTTAGTTCTGTGTGTGTGCTTTATGGCTCGCTGCAACATTTTCGAGTTATAAAACCACACAAACATCCTCTGAAAGAGTAAGGAAAAAAGTTAACAATGACATAATAATATTGAAATGTAATGAAAGTTTAATAAATCAACATTTTACTCATTCTCAAGTTGTTTCCAACCTGTATTACTTTCTTCCTTGCATGGAGTACAAAATGAGTTATCTAGAAAAATTGTAGTCTAGAAGGTGCAGACTGTTAAAAGTCTGGGATCAGTAATATTTATTCTCAGTGAAATTAAACAAAAATGACAGTAAAAACCTTTACATAGTTTACAAAAATAATGATAAATGTTGTTCTTCATTGAAGAATACAGAAACAAATATATTACAGCGTTCATAAAAAACATTAAATAGCACATAACTATTTTCAATATTATGCTATAATAAGAAATCATTTTAAATATTATTCTTATATTTGTGAATGATCATGTGATACCGAAGACTGGAGTAATGATGCTGAAAATGCAGCTTTGCATCACAGAAAGGCATGTAATTTTCCAATAGAAAACAGTTATTTTAAATTGTAATAATATTTCACAATATTAGTTTTTACTGTATTTTTGATTAAACAAATAAAAGACAAAACCAGCCCTAAACTTTTCAACGGTAGTGTATATTTTTGATGTTGAACCACTGTTTACAATAACTTTATGCAGATTATTTTACATAATATTGCTCATTTGCTGAGAGAATGTGATTAAACGTATTGTTTTTGAAACACACTATTTGCACAATGTTATCTCCGTGAAACAGTAATAGACATCAGCCATAAAACGCAAAGCACGCGAGAGACTGCCAGCATGCCTGACTCACTTTACTTTGGACTACTCATTTGATAAGCAAATGCAAAAACTTTTGTCATCCACAAAATAAGCAGAGACGAAAGACTGGGAAAACAGTGTTTGTATGAAATACCCACAGTAATCTGCTTTTGTTTAATAAGCAAACAAGCACAGCAACCTACTATTCCACAAACTGTCTACACTTATCAAATGATTAAACAGTATTAGGGAATGCGTGAACTGAGAATCTGTGTTTCTTTCAGCTGTAAACAGCATCTGCACTTGGGCCAAAGCCACAGAGCTCCCTACAGACACAACAGGAAGGAGGTGAAGAGAACACACACACAAATACTGCACGTAAAGAAAAACTCATCCCGTAGTTTACACTTAATATATATATTGTTCAATAAAACTAATAATAATAATACCTATAAGTACCTGATGCTAAATGGTCTGACATTTCATTTACATTAAAACACTCTCACATATCCTCACTGCAACCAACTATTTGAGTTATGTGTAATCAATAATAATAAATATGAGGCTCTTAGGCGATCCAACACACAACACGGGAAGAAACACTACACTTCCGTATTGTGTTTGCGTAATCTATGCTATCCCTCCCTCCTCCTCCTCCTCCTCCGCACATGCCACCATTATCTGTTACTGTATCGTCTGTCTCGAAGGTAAGAACTCAATAATTAATAATTAAAACCACATTTCACAGGAATCCTTATCATTTGTTTTTTGTGTGAAGGTCTTTATAGCAATTAAAAACATGTTTTTTCCATTGTTGTTAGCACTAATAAGGGAGTTTTTAGAGGGCCAGAACGTATTAATGTTTTTTCTTTTTTTTCTTATGGGAAAAAATGATTTGAGATACGAGCAACTCGAGTTATGAGCTCGGCCTTGGAATGGATTCGGTCCTGATCCTGCTCGTATCTCAAGGTATTACTGTATTTCAAATTAAAGGCAAATTATGAATGGGTGAATGGTTTTGCTCCTGAATAAATCATCTTAGTTGACTGAAAGATTCAATGACTCACTCATAATCTGTTAGTGGCTTTAAAGGATTTGACTAATTAAATAATTATTGAAGCAAATAAGTAGTGCATTTGTTTAAATTGTGCTAATTTCCTGACCCGTAATTTATGATTAAGACAATTAAAAGCTTAGTGTTTAGCTACTACGAGTGTGGCACATTTTTATCCCCAGGAGTGTACAGTTTACTTTCTTTGGACAACATAAGTAATTATGTATTATACAGTAATGTTAAACAGATTGTAAACTAATGAAGACAGAGAATGGGAGCACTGTGTGCTCAGGCTTTGGCGTTCTCAGTAGCATCATAATAAAAGTCCTACACACTAACCAGAGTGGCAAGACGAAAGGTACAGCTTACATCACTTCAGAGTTTTCTACTGGCGGTGCACAGGCAACCAGGATAATGGCTCTAAGGGAAAATGTAGTTCTCGGAGGACAGCCCTGGTGACTAGTTTCTATAACTGACCGGTACGAAAGCCCTTTATAACTAAAATCATTCCCAGATCCTGCAGTGCCTGAGGTTCCTGTGGTTCCTGTACTGACTAAAACTCACAAAGACAAACAAGAACTCAGCCAATTAAATTCAAGGACAATTCTATAAATCCTATCGTTTACCCAAAATAATACATTAAAAGTTGCCATCATGCTTCAGAGATTAAAATGTCATTTGAAATGTTTTTAGTAACCTCAGAGGTAAACAATACCATTTTTGGATGAAAATGGAGTGAGGGCGCTTTCCTGAATCAGAGGCTGTGGTGTGGAAAAGGGTGTGACGGCAGCTGAGGTACAATCCAGGATGCTGGTAGCCATAGATTGAGACATATATAATGACTAGAACAAAAGAAAGAACACGTTAGATCAATTATAACCATAGTATGCAGGTTATATACTTTTTATACACTACCATTCAAAGGTTTGGAGTGTCTCTACTGCAGACTAAGAATGCATTTATTTGATTAAAACTACAGTTATATTGTGAAATATTATTACAATTGAAAAGAGATCATTTTATATTTGATTTATTACAAAATGCAATTTATTCCTGTGATCAAAGCTGAATTTTCAGTGTCACGATCTTTCGGAAAGATGATTTATTATCAATATTGAAAATGTCCGGTTACACATGTAACAGGCCCGCAGGTGATATGGCGGGAAGATACAGCGTCTCATTCCTATTCAGGGTACCAAGGTTACATACTTGAAAATGAGACAACCCCTTTCAAGGGAACTTGAGCTGCGTCAAAACGCTATGGGAACAAGATACTCATGCTGCCATAGTGCCAAGTACGTGTCAGGTGGGATTGTGCTGAGACGAAAACACCTAAGCCCCAGGTGTGGAACCTGACAAAAGTGTGCGGCGAGGATCAGCCTGTCGCAGCACAGACTTCCTGCATAGAGACTCCAGCCAGAAGGGCCTTAGATGCAGCCATAATCCTAGTTGCGTGGGCTCAGACTGCCAGGAGTGTGGGATTACATAACCCACTTACGCATTCTCTGCTTAGACATGAGGAACCCTTTTTTAGAGGGTCAAAAGCAGATGAACACCTGTTCAGTCTTACGCCACATGACAGCTCTGTGAATGTATGTGTCCAATGCCCGGACCAGGCAAAGCAGATTCAGACGTTCCTGGGTCATATCCCTAAACGGGGGAGGAAAGAAGGCCTGCAATACACTTGTTCTGACTGTATTAGTAGGGACCTTAGGAAGATAACTCAGGCACTGTGCCAACTGGGTCCAGATGATGATCGCTGCACAATGAAGTTAAAAGTCAAGGCATTCAGCAGGAGCTCTAATGTGGAGAATGGTCTCAATAACCTCAGTTGAGAGACCACATTTTATGAGCTGGGCCCCCTCAGAGGCAAAGCCTAGAATCTCCACAGTTTCGGGTGCCGGTGCAGTATTGTGCCCCTGCCTGGGACAACATGTCCCTCCTGATTGAGGAGGGACACTATGTTTGGAAACCACACTCTGCCAGGTGACAGCAGAGGAATCAACGTGAGACCGACCCTGTCCCGGCGAACTCTCTCTAGAACTCCTGCGAGCAGAGCAATCGGAGGAAAATGTAGAGACAAAGCCAAGTCAAGTCTGGCAAAGTCTGTACCATAGCATCCAGTCCGAGAGGAGCTGGTTGTGTGAGCGAGAATCAGAGTGGACAGTGAGATATCTCTCGAGATGCAAACAGATCCACCTGAGCCTGGCCAAATATTTTGGTCTTCGAGATCTACTGTCACAAACAATAACCAGAACCAGAACTCCCGTGAATCTGGGCAGGCAAGACCCGAACTGAATATTATAACCCTCTTTGATTGTGCGCAGAACCTATTGAGAAATATTTGTCGAACACTCGCTGGGGACTCTGCACCCTGAAGCACATAAGGTGGAAGGGTTGGCTGAATGGCTCCCTGAGGGAAACGAGGAGAAACAAGCACCGAGATATAAACCATTTCTCTTCGGTGGGGACTGACCTCAGAAAGAGGTCTGGTAGTTTTCTGCCACCCAGAGCTGTTGATCAGTTGATCAGAAGGGACCAGAAATCAGGATGGGGCAAACTCTTTTTCACACCACTGTGTATATATACATATACTCACTGGTGGCACGGAGAGAAAGGTCTGTGCCTTTGTTATGGTCTCTTAGCAACTCTTAAGCTCGGCCTACCAATGATGATGTTATATGATGATGAACTGGCTTGGTGGGCAGCATCTGGGCTTTAGGAGATGCCAACTGGGGAGTGAGGTAGCTTGCAAGAACCTCCTCCACCTTTGGCATCGCCCATAGCTGTGCTCTTTGGCACCTACCAAGGAAACATACTATGTAGATTGGGCACTATGAACCCGGTAGGTTTAGTGTGTGTCACGGAACGCATAAACGGGGAGGACTCAAGTGCAGGGGAAATTTGTAATTTATTTACAAATAAAGGAAAACATAACATAAAGCAAAAACCCACGAGGGGGAAAACATAATGAACACAACACTAGAAACATAAATTACCAACTGGATGAACCGGACAATCAGACACAGAGAACAAGCCTACTGGGAACAACATGTGAAGACAACGACGCCACGTCAGACAGCAAACACTGAGGGAATATATAGGACACATGAGGGGAGGAGTTATCAGAGACAGCTGGGAATGATTGCAGGAAACGAGAAGGCGGGGCAGACACTAACGAGACACACAAACACAGGAGGAAAAGCAGTGCCACTGTTCTGTCACTAGAAACACTGGAAACAGAACTGAACCTGGCAGAACCGTGACAGTGTGGAGGTCGGGAAAGAAAAGTACGCCCTGACGAAGAGGTTGAGCTCTGGAGGGGAGGTAACATTCGTCCAGTTTACTTCTTGGATGTACTGTATGTCTCTCCTCTCCGATGGCCATTCAATGTTGAGTTTGGCAACTGCACGAGTCATAACATCTAAAAGCTTCTGAAAAGCTGGATAGGGAGGTGGCGAGTCCTCTCCAGCTTCGATATTAACAACATCCATCTCTTCGAAACTGGATAGCTGTAGTACCAGTGCCTCTGCCAGGTGGGAAATAACCGCCACAGGGCATGCTTCCAGGTCCTGACAGGGGATATTAGACCTGCCGGATAAGAGCAGAGAAAAGGCAGAGCCCGTCTCTATCCCCACCGACAAGTCCATCTGTGATCCCCATGAAGATCTCCATGGTGCCTCAGCAGCGGGACACCAACCCTCGAAAAGCACCAGCTGGGAGCGGAGCTTACACAGCGGAAGCTGTTCATAGTGTGCACAACCAGCGCCTTTGACCACTGACCGTGTATGATCCGCTCCCAAACAAACAATGCAAAGATTGTGTGTATCTCTGCCCGTGATGTAGTGAGGCCAGGGAGTGACACATAATTTAAACTGCTGCTGTGTTTCGATGCAGTGCGAGTGTTTTTAACATGGGTAATAAGATTTTTTTTATTAATAATGGAGCACCAATAAATAACCAAATCAGCAAATTAGAATGATTTCTGAAGGATCCTGTGACACTAAACACTGGAGCAATGATGCTGAAAAATAAGCTTTGATCACGGGAAGAAATTATATTTTAAAATGTATTATATTTCACAAATGACTATTTTTACAATATTTTTTATCAAATAAATGCAGCCTTGTTGAGCATAAGATAATTATTAAAATATATTTTTTTAATTGACTGGCAGTGTAAATGCATTTGGTGCTAGTAATTCTGTGTCAGTCCACACCTGTGTGTTAGCAGATATCGTGGCCTCCAGGGCATTGAGTTGACTCTCAGTAGTTTCAGCTCTTCTTAACGCTCTCCCCACCCTAAATCTGATGCCCTCTATCCTCTCCTTCATCCTCTTCTCGCTGCCCAAAAGCACATGGGATGTCTGTAAGGCCTGCACCACCATGTCCTCTACTTTCCTCACGGACTTCAGCAGGTCTTCTTCAGCCAAACACTCTACTGATGAATCAGTGATCACAGCCGCATCCCTAAACTGAATCTGAGCATCTTCCCGTGTGCTTGTTCCCTGGTCTTTGAGAAGCACCCTCATGACACTCTTAGTTTCTTCCTTCTGAGATTTTGTGCGATGAACCTCCGGGCTTTGGATCTGTTTCTGCATGTCTGCCACAGCCACTTGTGGATCTTGGGCAGTCTGGCTGTTCTTACCCTCCTTAGTCTGGCCTGTCCACCAGGTGATGGCAGCCGCTATGTGAGCTTCCTGTGTCTGATGCTTGGCCTTGTGCTTTCCTTGCACTTCAAGAAGCTCCAGCTCTTTTAGACTGGAAAGCAGACGGACATCATGTCATGCAATGTTAAAGACAGCAGAGGATAATGGAAATTATTCCTTACAGTGTCACCAGCTGATGCCTAGAACGTCCGTGCTGTTGTTGATCCTGCAGAGAGAGTCTCTGCAACTTCTCCCGTGCACTGTCGCTAACTTTTTCCTGAAGAGCAGATAATATTTAAGAAAGAAGTACTGCATGTTTGCAACAACAGTTCATTTTTGGGGTTGACTACAGTGCTATTCTAGTGCTATTCTATTCTAGAGATAATTTTGTAGTTTTTATTAATATTATTAGTTTGTATTTTTGTATTTTCTGTCTTAACTTTAGTCATTTAGTTGTGTGTATATGTTGCTTGATTAGCTTTTTTTATATGCCTACAATTTTCACAAAGTTTTTATTTTTATTTTTATTTTAGAACATTCAGTTAAATTAAATTAAAGTGAGATGTTTCCTTGGCAACATGGCGAAATAAAATAATTTAAAGTTTTTGTGTGTTTTATGTTGAGTGAGCATTTATTTTATAAATCTGATTCATCGCATAAAGTATATATTGCAATCTCAGAACTGAACTTGTTGATGAGAATTTTTTTTATTCAATAGTGATAATAACAATAACAACAACAAAAATAATTCAGGCCATTTAGGATTTTACAATCACAGAATTAGCAAAATCAAGCAAATTCTGCATTATTCGCCAAGCTTCTATTTTGGTCTTATTTCCGCAGTTTTTCACAATGTTTGAACATGAGTGAGCCATCCATTCTTCATATTTATATGTAATGCATGTTGGATGAAATAAAAGCTTCTAGAGGTTTAATGACACTAAATATATAATACTGAATATCACATTCATTAGTATTCAAAATACCTGATTTCACCAGGAGATTACATTTAAAGAAATAATGAATAAAATAACTGACTGCATAATTACTATTACTTGTATAATTACTAAGTACTATTAGAAAATAAAAAAAGTATTGCAAGAAAGAATGGACAATGATATACATTTTTTTTAAATGACCATTACAATTAATAAATTGTAAAAACATATTGAAAATCGAAAGATTTACCATTGTCACAGATTATATACTGTACAGGATCACAATTACAATAAGTATGCACCAAAACTACAGGTAATTGGAAATTAATTGGTAATTAATTCCAAAAATCTGAAAAGGTCAGACTGAATAATATGAATAAACTGTACAATAACTTTTTTATACCAATTATTTTGGTAATTTGTGAGCTGCAGTATATAATGCTGATGATGTGTGTGTGTTTCTCACAGTCTCTGAGAGTTGTGCGTGCAGTAAATGGGACAGCTCTTCAGGCTTGATCTTTTGGAGGTTATGAAAGTCTCCTCTATGGGGGACGGTGGGTAAGATTTGACCGAGGGAGCCACTAATCAAATCCATGGCTACATTCTGGGACTGAAAGAAAAGAAGAAGACACATACTGTACAGCTAGTACGTCCATCTTGCTTCCACATGTAAAACCAAGTGTCTTTTTAACCATTCACTGTGTGATTCTGCATAGAAACCACCAAAGATGATTCTATTTGAAAGTTCAATATGGCCAACAAGGTAATCAGGTCATTACCATGATAATGGTTGTGATATTACGTTTAAACAACAGTTCAATACATAATAAATCAAGTAACTTAAATTTAAAAGACATAATCCCAGTCCCTTAGTCTATTTGTGCCACCAACAAAAACTGTTCAAAGTGGAGACAAAACAGAATCAATTCAGTGCTTCGTTTCTGAGTGAATCAGTAGCTTTGAACAAAATGATTCACTGATTATGTAAAAACAAAAAGGGTCTGTTCGTGAAGGCAGTCGCATTTCGCCACCAACTGGCGAAAGATGTAGCTTGCAGAATGTGAGAAAGAGGAATGAAATGGTCAAAAAGGTCCAAAACTTATTGCAGCCTTCCCTTTTGAAAAAGAAGTACAGTTTAATATACTTTTTAAAATAGTAATTATTAGATAAGCAATACATTTTAATTTATTTATATAGATTTATATTAAATACAATTAGCTGATCTGTACATCTTTATTTGGAATTTTCATAATTAAATGAATTACTTTTCTTTTCTTTTTAAAACATGCAAGTGTATACTACTCTTTTAAAACGCTCATATATTTTAGTAACAGTATATTATCTGCAGGGACAGTTTAAAATGTATATAACCAGTAATACCTTGAGATATGAGCAATGGAAAAAACATTTTTAATTGCTATAGAGACACAAACACACACACACAAATTATAGTATATAAGGATTCCTGTGATATAAAATAAAATGTGGTTTTAATTATGAGTTCTTACCTTCGAGACAGACGATACAGTAGCGGCATGTGCGGAGGAGGTTATCCTCAGAAGCTCATATTTATTATTATTGAACACTCATAACTCGTGCTGCTCCCAGCTTAATACTCGTGAATCACTCGTTGCCCCTGGTAACCCCCGCTGTAAAACCAAGCTGCCTCTAGTGGAGATCATATGCAATTACCCCATAAATGAGGCGCTTGAGCTGCTCCGAGTGCTGAACACCTCTAGCGTCGGTGTCTGTAAGCTGCTCGTATCTCAAATATTTACTCTTATCTCAAAGCAAAAATTCCTCAAAGGCTTGCTTGGATCTCAGAATACTCGTATGTCGGGACGCTCGTATCTCAAGGCATTAGTGTATATATATTCTTAAGATTTGAAGTACAATGCACTTTTCAAGCACACTTCTTTTTCACAAGGGTTTCTTTACTCTTTTAAACACCACATAAATAGGGAAAGCTCATATTATAGTATGTTATTAAACACATTTTAAATGGTTGTATTTTAATGGTTTAAGTTATTAAAAATAAATGTAAGCACTCTGCTAGAGTGAACAGATGAGTAACTTAAATGATGGTCCAGCAGAATACTGTACGTGAATGAAATAATGGACTGTTACCAGTTGAGCTTCCTGAATCTCATGGTGCAGAGATCGCGGGTTTGTCACACCTGTCCTCTGTGGACCATGAGAGGTGATGTGGCATTTATTTAACCTGCCAAAAATGATTAAAAAAACAACATTTCAACAAAGCCATGCATGCACTTATTATGTAAAATTATTTAGTTGCTTTTTATCACACGACAATGAAAAAAAAAGACTCTATTGACTGAAAAATGACTGAATTAGTTTATTGAATTTATTGTTGAAATAAATTGTTGCAATTTAAAAGACGTCTATCTTGTTTATACACTAAAATTCAATATAATAAATCTAAAATTAGTTTCAATTAAAATGTTTTTCTTATTTTGTTCTACCCACTATAATGATGTATTGTAACATGTATGCTCTGTTTTAGTTTAGTCATATAGTTCCCTTGTTTATTCATTCATGCTCTAGTTTTTGGCTGATTATTACTGTTTTAATCAAATCAAATCAAATTTGTATTTATTTATTTTAATCTACTTAGTAGGTAACAGTACTTTTTATACCTATAATAAAATCTATTGTCTATTTATTTACTTGTTTATTTAAATCTAATGATTTAATTCTTTTTGTGTCTTACCTTTTTTCATACCAGTTTGAAAAACGCTGATTTAGAGCATAAATCATTAGGATAATTTTTTCTGCTTTTCACAAGTACCAAATGAATTTTCCTGCAAATGAAACAAAAAAGACCAGCGAAGAGGTGCGTCCCTGGAGTTTACCTGAAGAGCGCTTGCTGTGAGTGTTCTTGTAGTCTCATCAATTCTGACTGCAGGCCCTTCAGATGCATTAGCAGACAACAGAACACTATTACTGAACACTCAAACCATCATTTCACATGTTCCCAATGGGCGCAACATTGGCATACCTCAATAATTTTGTGACTTTCAAAGTGAGTGTCCTTCATCTTTTCCAGCAGGATGTTTTTCTATGTGAAATAAACAACAAACACCATAAAGAAAGACACAGTTGACTAAAATCAATCATCACTGTGTATAATGTCACCTTTGTAAGGTCCCTGTTTTTCACAGCCAGTACCATTTGAGATTCTTCTAATTCTCCCTGTAAACAGGATCAGACAGTATTAATACAGCTCTCCCTGTGGCCAGTATCGGCACACTTGAGTATTCTCTCACCCTTAATTCAGAGTTTTCTCTTCTAAGTTTGTTCATTCGATCTTCAGCAAGGTTCTTTTCAAGGGTTAATTTTTCGCTCTGTGGAAGATATTGTGGCTTAATAAATAACAGAACTTTTCCGAAGTAGTTCATCACTAGAGCCATTTTACTGTGGTAAACATACTGCAGTCTTCATTGGGTTTATGGAGATTACTGTACACTGACCGGAGAATCATTTTATATGATAATGTTTCATGATAATTACATGATAGTGAATGAATCTCTTAAATAACCAATTTTCAACACATTAGGAAAGAAAGCATGCTTTTTAAAATCAAAATTATGGTTGAAAAGTAAAAATTATGACATATTAATTCAAAATTATGAATTAAAAATGTAAAATAATTACGTAAAAAATAAAAATTATTACGAAAAGGGGACATATTGACATACTTTATTGGAATTAAGACCAAAAACACATAAAAAGTCAAAGATTTTTTTTTATCTCATAATTTCCATTTTCTAATCTCATAATTATGCTAATATAATATTATTCATTATAATATTGTCAAATAACGACTGAAAATGTCGGACTGAAAAGGATTTACAAAGCATGATTGTTTTTCCTTTATATGGCAGAAATGGGTTTCAGTTCACTATTTTAATCAAATTGTTACATAAACGTATTTGCAAAGCGTTCTGAAATTGTTAGTTTCAGTTTGATTCGTTTCGTTTGCAGTTGTTTCTCATACTCAAACGGGATATTTTATAAGATACAAAACAAAAATAGTGCAGAATGAGGTGAATGATACATACTACAAAAAAAGTGTCAAAATAGACTTCTTTTTTTTATGTGAAAGGCTTCGAACAGCCCTGGTTCACAATATATGAACAAAATCCATACCTTTTCTTCAGTTATTTGGATTAGAGATTTCAAGTGTTCACTTTCCTTTATCTAAAAGACAAATAACAAGTTATTGTGGAAGAAGAGTCATTTCTAAAAGCAGTTTAATCAGTATTAATAACCTAATTAGCATAAATGCTTCATACTAATGCACAGTTGCTGGCCTGTGCTCTTGCAGCTCTGTCCTGGCTCTCCCTCAGTGCACATCTGCTCTCATCAAGCTCCTCTGAGAGGGACCGTGCTCTGACCACAAACAGCTGCGCACTGTGACATGAACACAGGCGGAAACAATAGATGTGAATATTTCTATTATATTGTGTTGATTATTTATTACATTATATCACTTATATTGATGACATTGCATACTATTGATTGATTAATAGTGAAAAATGTAGACTAAGTGTCAGGGTTCTGCCACATTCGGTCTAGTAATTTCTCGGTGTTGTGGCAGAGGTCTGACACTACCGTAATGTCTCGTGTTTTGTGGAGCGCGCAATTTCTAGTATCTCAAGTCGCGCGCTCACTTGTCTGTGTAACGTCTTGTTTGCGGGTTATGATGTCCGGTCCTGAGACTTTGGTTTTGTTCTACCATTCATGACCCGTGTGTTCGTCCTTGCCATGAGTGCACGGGAGGAGTGTTTGCTCGTTCTCACGCGCTCTACATCATGTGAAGTGGCCGTGGTTTCAAGCTTTGCGCGAGCCGTGCTCTCTCTCGTCTGTGTGTAATGTTTAGCACCCGGTTCGTGTTTTCATCGGCCACGTGCTTTTCATGATGTGTTTCATGTCGCGCTCAGTTTGTGTTTCACCAGCTGCACGATGTCTCTTGTTTCATGTTAACAGATGAAACAATACGTGTTCATATTGCCTGTTTTCGTATTGCGTGTTTTCGATGTGTGCGTTCGTATTGGCCGCGTGTTCATATCTTGTCATTGAGTAACCCCGCCCGCCTTGTTCCCTCGTTATTGCTTGATTTGTCCCAGCTGTTTCCCGATCATCATCCTCCTCTTGTGATCCCTATTTAATCCCTTCATGTTTGCTGTCCTGTGTTGTCGTTGTCGTGTCCTACCAAGTTAAGTCCAGTCTTTTAAGTTCAGTTCCTTAGTCAGTAGTCTTGTTTTCCCCCCTTGGGGTTGCTTCTGTTGCGTTTTTTTTATTTGTATAAAACCCTTTTCCCTGCAATATTGAGTCCTCGCTCTTCCCTTCACACACACCCCTGACACTATTATGAAAACAGTTCATGTCAAGGCCTGGTAATAATAATGCAATGATTAAACTGCTGAAGATGTAAGTAGATAGTAATAGCTTTTTTTCACTAACTTACCCAACACTGTTGGCAGTATGTCAGGTATTTTTATCCATGCATATGCTAACATGCGTAGCTTTGTGCTAAGAGAGCTGCGTGTTACAGTGGATACCTGGCCAGTTTGGTGTGCAGCTCTGACACCTCCAGACTGAGCTGCAGGATGGTGTCCTCACACTGAGAGATGCTCCTCAACAGGATTCTGTTCTGCTCGCTCAACCTGCGCTGCGTGTGCTTGAGCTCAGCCACTAATCCTGACAACTCTCCAGACTCACTGAAAGCAAACAGAATCAGATTCTCGTGCTGAAATCATAGATGCTCGTTAAGGCAATCAAAATGAGTGTGGCTTTAAAGGGATAGTTCACTAAAAAATGAAGATTCTGTCATTACGTACTCACTCTCACGTCGTTCCAAACCTGTAAGACTTTCGTTAATGTTTTTTTCTGTCCCTCCATTGACAGATACACAACTTACCTCTGTGATGCTTCAAAAAGTTCATAAAGAGATCGTAAAAGTAATCCAGATGAATTGAGAGGTTCAGTCCAAATCTTATGAAGAGACAAAATCCCTTTTATGATCTCTTTATGAACTTTTTGAGGCATCAAAGTGAAAATTGTGTAGCTGTCAATGGAGGCATGAAAATCTCTCATATTTCTTCAAAAATCTTCATTTGTGTTCAGAAGATGACGGTGAGAAATTACAGAATTTTCCTTTTTGGATGAAGATGTGGTAAAAACACAGATGCAATGAAATGAATTAACCAACCAATGACACTCATCTCCATCTGTGAATGTTGCCTCATTTAAAAGATGATGATATTCCGTCCCTGCAGAAAAAGATGAGATTGATTTAATATTAAAGTTTAAAATGTTAGTCTTCAGTGCCTTCAGAAATGTTGGTTTTTGCTGCTTAATTTTTTTTTTTTGGAAACCTTGATAGAAGTGTCACGACACGATACACGAGGAGGACTCAATTGCAAGGGAAAAGGATTTATTTACAAAGTAACAAAACAACATAACAGGAACTCAAAACCCACGAGGGGGAAAACATTAACTGAAACATTATGCATAAACAAACCAGGGACCACGAACCAACCGGATGAGACGGTAAACGAAGAAACAGGAAACATGGTGAGACAACGACGCCACGCTAGACAGCAAACACACTGGGATTAAATAGGGTACATGAGGGAAGGAGTGATCAGGAACAGCTGGGAATGATTAAGGGAAACAAGGAGGCGGGGTAGGCACTAACGAGACACAAACACATGGGAGAGAGAGCAGTGCCACGGTTCTGTCCACTAGAACACTAGAAAAAGAGACAGAACCGTGACACTACCCCCCCTCTAAGGAACGCCACCTGGCGTTCCAACATTAAACAAAACCCCATACCACACCGCATGAAACATACAGGACAGGGAGCTATTAATAAAATAAAGGAAAATAGACAATATCAATGAAAATCAAAAACAGAGTAACCAAAGGAAAATGCAAATGCCAAAAAGTCCAAACCACAAATCCCAGAAAAAACAGTCCACAAAACCAAGGAAAAGAAAAACCAAAAAAAAACATACTAGGGTCCATGGAGTAGGAACAGGGGGAACGAGCCAGGGTGGCTCAAGCAGAGCCGGTAGATCAGGCGGAACCGGCGGGTTGAGCCAAGTCGGCTCCGGTAGGTCCGGCAGATCAGGCCAGCAGAGTTCAGGCGAGCAGAGTTCAGGCGGGCAGAGTTCAGGCGGGCAGAGTTCAGGCGGGCAGAGTTCAGGCGGGCAGAGTTCAGGCTGCACGGGCTCTGGGTCGGCCGGCTGGTCAGGCTGCGCGGGCTCTGGGTCGGCCGGCGGGTCAGGCTGCGCGGGCTCTGGGTCGGCCGGCGGGTCAGGCTGCGCGGGCTCTGGGTCGGCCGGCGGGTCAGGCTGCGCGGGCTCTGGGTCGGCCGGCGGGTCAGGCTGCGCGGGCTCTGGGTCGGCCGGCGGGTCAGGCTGCGCGGGCTCTGGGTCGGCCGGCGGGTCAGGCTGCGCGGGCTCTGGGTCGGCCGGCGGGTCAGGCTGCGCGGGCTCTGGGTCGGCCGGCGGGTCAGGCTGCGCGGGCTCTGGGTCGGCCGGCGGGTCAGGCTGCGCGGGCTCTGGGTGGACAGCCCCGTGCGTCCTCCAGGCACGCAGGGCCACCAATACGAAAAAAAGGTCGACCGCCCTCTTGGCCATGACAGGGCTGATAAGCGGTGTTGCTGCCCCCTGGCCGACTGCGGGTTTTGGGGCCACCTCCTGGCCAGTAGAAGGGGACGAAACCCTCCTCCTCCTCCCCCGCATACAACGACCGGCAGCGGGCTCTGGGCCGGCGGCCTCCGGGCCGGCAGCAGGCTCTGGAACGGCGACCTCCGCGTCGGCAGCGAGCACTGGGACGACGGTCTCTGGGCCAGCAGAGGGTTCTGGAACGGCGGGCTCCGGGCCGGCAGCGGGCACTGGGACGGCGGTCTCCGGGCAAACAGCAGGAATGGTCTCAGGACCGACTCTATTCCTCCTCCTCCTACGGGATTTGGAGCTTCCTGCTTGTGCCGGTACTGCAGCAGCTTGGGCTACCTCTGGGGGTGCTGCGGCAGCGCGGGCCGCCTCCGGGTCGACAGTGGGCGAGGCAGACCCGTTCCTTCTCCTCCCTCTTACGAACGGGGACAGCGGAGGACTGGGGACCTGGCAGTGAGTGGGGAAAATCGGGGGAGGGCCAAGAGGAGGAAGGCCTCCCTTCCCATCACGATTGTAAACAAACCCCACAAACTGCCAAAACGATAAGATCACCAGCATTTCCATCTCCCAGGCACGGACGGGCTCATTGAGGCTGCTGTTAAAAATGTCCTTGAGTTCGTCGTTGCTGATGTTTAGCCCCTCCGCTTCGAAGAGGAACAGGTAGGCAAACTCCTTTACAGTGGCTCCTCCTTGCCGAAGGGAAAGGAGCCTGTTGCGTTGGCTCGCCTGCTGTTGAGCGGAGGGATAAGGGGACGGAAATCGGAAGATTCCCATTGTAGCACTCGTCCGTAGCGCCCCTCAAAAAAAAAAAAAAAAAAAAAAAAAAAATCCTATTCCCGCTGAGTCCAGTAATGGTGGCGTCGTAATGTCACGACACGATACACGGGGAGGACTCAATTGCAAGGGAAAAGGATTTATTTACAAAGTAACAAAACAACATAACAGGAACTCAAAACCCACGAGGGGGAAAACATTAACTGAAACATTATGCATAAACAAACCAGGGACCACGAACCAACCGGATGAGACGGTAAACGAAGAAACAGGAAACATGGTGAGACAACGACGCCACGCTAGACAGCAAACACACTGGGATTAAATAGGGTACATGAGGGAAGGAGTGATCAGGAACAGCTGGGAATGATTAAGGGAAACAAGGAGGCGGGGTAGGCACTAACGAGACACAAACACATGGGAGAGAGAGCAGTGCCACGGTTCTGTCCACTAGAACACTAATAACACTAGAAAAAGAGACAGAACCGTGACAAGAAGTTTTGCAATCAGTAAGAATTTTTTTTTAAAGAAATGTATTTTTCAGTTCAAAAGAACTGCATTTATTTGAAATAGACATCTTTTTTATATTATAGATGTATTTACTGTCACTTTTGATAAATTCAATGCATCCTTGCTGAATAAAAGTATTAATTTCTTTAGAAAAATATCTGACTGACACCAAATTTTTCATGGTTTCCAAAAAACGTATTAAACAGCAAAACTGTTGTGAACATTGATAATAATAAATATTTCTGGAGGAAAGGATCATGTGACACTGAAGACTGGCGAAGCTTTGCATCACAGGAATAAATTACATTTTTAAAAGTATTAAAACATAAAACTGTTAAATTGTCATACTGTTTTAGCGAGATGGTCCTTGGTGAGCATATAGCATCTTTCAGAAAAGTAGTGTAATCATTCACTGTTATTCACTTACCAGATAACTTTCTTAAGGCTGATCCTGTTGTCTGGATTTTATCCTCAGGAGTTCTGTAAATGAAATTCAGTGTTTAGTTCTTAAAGTCAGCACATCACATCATATAGAGTCACAACCCTGAGATTGTGTTTGCCTGTATCTCTCACCCATCTTGGCAGCACTGGCTGATCCACTCTCT
The DNA here is from genome assembly GCA_037043235.1 of Rhodeus uyekii. NCBI lineage: Eukaryota > Metazoa > Chordata > Actinopteri > Cypriniformes > Acheilognathidae > Rhodeus > Rhodeus uyekii. The sequence continues at coordinate 1,209,625 of JAWRVZ010000030.1, read as the reverse complement.
CATGGTGACGTGAAACCTGTCCCTGCTAACAGGTGGGTCCTGGTTCTCTGGATCCAACATGTGTCGTAAATTGGCCAGCTTGTCCTGGCCGGGGCTTTGGAGCGTCATGGCCTGGAGATACTGCACCACGGTGGAGGCCTGAACCTCTCCTGTGGGTAACAGAGAGATTCAAAGGTTTGGAGAGGGTACAATAGAAAAAAAAAGAATATTCTCACAATTTTAAAGAACTGTTTCTGTTGTATAGTTTATTCCTGTGATCAAAGCTGAATTTTCAGCATCATTACTGATGTGTCACAAGATCCTTCAGAAATCATTGTAATATGCTGGTTATCTCCTAAAAAATACCTTTATTGCATTAATAATTTCAAATTTTTGTGTTCATCGTAATTAAGTTGGCTTGAGAAAGCCAACTTAGTGATATTGTATCTAAACTTATTATTATTATTATTATTAAGTTGGCTTGAGAAAGCCAACTTAGTGATATTGTATCTAAACTTATTATTATTATTATTATTATTATTAAGTTGGCTTGAGAAAGCCAACTTAGTGATATTGTATCTAAACTTATTATTATTATTAAGTTGGCTTGAGAAAGCCAACTTAGTGATATTGTATCTAAACTTATTATTATTATTATTATTATTATTCTTACCTAAAATTCTCAATGCATCTCCTCCTAGAGCTTTAAAGCTACAACCACTAAACTCTGCTCAGACTTCAGACCTGTTCTGACTTGAGTTGCTATCCCTTTTCAGACTGATCAGACTTATGATTTTTGATAAAACTGAAGATTAAAGTCATAAAATCTCCATAGACTTTCACTAATGAAGTGAAAACTGAATTTTAGATAGAGCGTCCACTCCATCTGTTGGTAACATCACAACATTACACCTGATATATAATACATTTCAATACAGTATGTGTGAACATGTCCATTCCAATGGGCATGCATTTTATTTTTTTAAATCCTGAAAAAAAACTTGCAGGTCTACAATCGATTTTTTACTTTAATTAGTAAGTTAAATCTCTCTATTTTACATTCATAATATCACAAAATTACACCCCTGTCAGTGAGAGCACTGAAGTTTGAACGAATCAGAGCGCTGCAATTCAAAGCCTCAAAGCTTTTCAAAGACGCCGTTACTGCTGGAGAGAGAGATCATAATCTCCTAAAATAGATTTATGTGAGAGAGTTTATGATCAAACGGAAATTGTTTCCGATTATCAAGTAACCACTGCAGCGTGTTTCCTTGAAGATTTATGCACTTATATGGCCAAATTCTGACTCTCATTCGTCTTTACATGGCGACGGATTTTCGCTGTTGAGCACTATGATACTATAGGAAAGGTAAGTGAAGTTTAAACGCGCGTCCTCCTGGACTCGCGCCAAAGCATAACCGTCTAAGCGCCTACGTTTATTTATAGCGCTCATTTATGTACTTTATTGCCGAATTCTGACTCTCGCTCGTGTTTTCATGAGGAAGACACATGTAAATGGCTTCCCTGAGCAGCGCGCGCTGACTCTCTTCAAATGCAGCGTCTAACAGTCAAAGTTATTTATAACTAATTCTTGAGTATATAGTTACATTGTGTTAATTCTTTTATCTGCTTTTAACTAAAGTCTGACTCCTGTTCTCGAGTTCAAACGCGCTTCCTGAGCAGATTCGCTGATAGATCGATGTTTTTTGAACACTTAAACAATAAATGAAATAAGGTATTTAAAAGGATGCAAAAACGATGGCAGATCGCTTCAAACTGTAAACTGCTTGAGATTCAAAAAAACTGCATTACTCTGCTGCATTACATGATCAGGAATTATTTTAAAAATACTAATATTTAAGTTATTTTGTTTCCCATGGAGGAAGGCTTTATACAAATATTACATTGCGTTGATTCCTTTATCTGCTATAATTGCCGTGTTGAACTGAAGTCTGACATGGCAGATCGATTCAATCTGAAAACTGCTTGAGATTAGAAAAAACAGCATTACCATCCCCATTGTAATTGTGCAGGAATGATTTAAGAAATACTAATATTTAAGTTATTTTATTTCACATGAAGAAAGGCTTTATACACACACACACACACACACATATACATATATATACACATACATATCTATCTATACACACATTTATATAGTAAATAAATGTATAAAGGGCTCCATATACATGGAGTGTAACTGCAGTCTGTTTTAAAAGTGGCAAGACTATATTAATAATGCTTAATTGCATCTTTAAAATAGAAATAAAACAAAGTATTATTCACATTAGTGAAAACTGACCGTTAAAAGCCAAGGATGTAATTAAACTGTAAACATTTTTATAAACTAATTGCAATTTTCCAACACTTTGGGGATCAAAAAGCATTGTTATTTATTTTTTGGTATTTCGTTACAACACCGATGATCCCTCTTGATGAAAAAACTCCATGTATGTACCCTAGATGCCAATTTGTGCACTAACCAAGTATTGCAACACTTCTGTAATCAATTAATAATTTACTCATGTTTATTACCAATGTAAATGTTGTTTATTTTAGATTTATATTTAATATTCATTATTATTCTTTGATATTTCAGACCACTCACTGTTCAGCTGAATCATCAATAACCTCCAGTCTCTGCGTCAACTGACTTTTGTGTTCTTTAAAACATTAAATCTCACTAGTGACTTGTTAAATAACATTCATTCTCGTCAGTGACATGTTAACTCATGTTAAATCTCACAAGCGACCTACGAATTAACAAATCTCACTAGCGACATGTTAGTTCACACTAAATGTCAATAGCGTCTTGTTAATTAACGTTAAATCTTGCTAGCAACATGCTAGATCACGCAAATTCTCACTAGTGACATGCTAGATCATGCTAAATCTTGATAGCAACTTGTTACTTAACAATAAATCTTGCTACCAATATGCTAATTCAGCTAATTCTTGCCAGCAACATGCTTATTTATGTTAAATGTTGCTAATGACTTCGGAATTCATACTAAATCTTGCTAGCAACAAGATAATTAACATTAAATCTTGCTAGCAAAATTGATCATCAATTGATTAAAGATTAAATTATGATCAAAGAACATAACGACACCTTAGTAACTGCCTAGAAACAACGCAAGGCAATAACTAACAAGTGTATATATGCTCAAGATCTAATTCTTTCCATCTATCTATCTGTAAACTTAAACAACTTTTTAAGCTTTTACAAATAAATTTAACTTTCAGGATAGGCTTTCTCAAGCCAACTGAAGTTTATATCATAAACTTCCTCTATCTAGTTAAGTTGGCTTGAGAAAGCCAACTTAGTGATATTGTATCTAAACTTATTATTATTATTATTATTATTATTATTATTATTATTATTATTATTCTTCTTACCTAAAATTCTCAATGCATCTCCTCCTAGAGCTTTAAAGCTACAACCACTAAACTCTGCTCAGACTTCAGACCTGTTCTGACTTGAGTTGCTATCCCTTTTCAGACTGATCAGACTTATGATTTTTGATAAAACTGAAGATTAAAGTCATAAAATCTCCATAGACTTTCACTAATGAAGTGAAAACTGAATTTTAGATAGAGCGTCCACTCCATCTGTTGGTAACATCACAACATTACACCTGATATATAATACATTTCAATACAGTATGTGTGAACATGTCCATTCCAATGGGCATGCATTTTATTTTTTTAAATCCTGAAAAAAAACTTGCAGGTCTACAATCGATTTTTTACTTTAATTAGTAAGTTAAATCTCTCTATTTTACATTCATAATATCACAAAATTACACCCCTGTCAGTGAGAGCACTGAAGTTTGAACGAATCAGAGCGCTGCAATTCAAAGCCTCAAAGCTTTTCAAAGACGCCGTTACTGCTGGAGAGAGAGATCATAATCTCCTAAAATAGATTTATGTGAGAGAGTTTATGATCAAACGGAAATTGTTTCCGATTATCAAGTAACCGCTGCAGCGTGTTTCCTTGAAGATTTATGCACTTATATGGCCAAATTCTGACTCTCATTCGTCTTTACTCGGCAAAGGAGTACATTACTATGGGGAAGGTAGGTGAAGTTTAAACGCGCGTCCTCCTGGACTCGCGCCAAAGCATAACCGTCTAAGCACCTACGTTTATTTATAGCGCTCATTTATGTACTTTATTGCCGAATTCTGACTCTCGCTCGTGAGTCAATATACATTGGAAAAGGCTTCCCTGAGCAGCGCGCGCGCTGACTCTCTTCAAATGCAGCGTCTAACAGTCAAAGTTATTTATAACTAATTCTTGAGTATATAGTTACATTGTGTTAATTCTTTTATCTGCTTTTAACTAAAGTCTGACTCCTGTTCTCGAGTTCAAACGCGCTTCCTGAGCAGATTCGCTGATAGATCGATGTTTTGTGAACACTTAAACAGTAAATGAAATAAGATTTTTAAAGGATGCAAAAAACATGGCAGATCGATTCAAACTGTAAACTGCTTGAGATTAAAAAAAACTGCATTACTCTGCTGCATTACATGAGCAGGAATTATTTAAAAAATACTAATATTTAAGTTATTTTGTTTCCCATGGAGGAAGGCTTTATACAAATATTACATTGCGTTGATTCCTTTATCTGCTATAATTGCCGTGTTGAACTGAAGTCTGACATGGCAGATCGAGTCAATCTGAAAACTGCTTGAGATTAGAAAAAACTGCATTACTCTCCTCATTGTACTTTAGCAGGAATTATTTTAAAAATACTAATATTTAAGTTTGTTTCCCATGAAGGAAGGATTTACATATACATCTAAAAAGTATGTATTAGAGGCTCCATATACGCGCGTCCTCCCGCATTCGCGCGTCCACGCCTAAGCGCCTACGTTTATTTATAGCGCCTAAATCTATTCACACACATACATGCATATCTATCTACATTTATATTGTAAATATAAAGGGCTCCATATACATTCAGTGTAACTGCTGTCTGTTTTGAAAGTGGTAAGACTACATAAATAATGCTTAATTACATCTTTAAAATAGAAATAAAACAAAGTATTATTCACAGTATCACAGTACCATTTATTTATATATATATATATATATATATATATATATATATATACACACATACACACACATCTATTTCGTATATATAAAAGGCTACATATAGTGTAACTGTGGTGTAACTGCAGTCTCTTTTGAAAGTGATTAGCCTATATTAATAATGCTTAATTACAGCTTTAAAATAGAAATAAAACAAAGTATTATTCACAGTATCATATATATATATATATATATATATATATATACACACACACACACACACCTCTATACATATTATATATATATATATATATATACACATACACATCTATTTAGTATATATAAAAGGCTACATATACATGCAGTGTAACTGCAGTCTCTTTTGAAAGTGATTAGCCTATACTAATAATGCTTAATTACAGCTTTAAAATAGAAATTAAACAAAGTATTTTTTGCATTAGTGAAAACTGACTGTTAAAAGCCAAGGATGTAATTAAACCGTAAACATTTTTATAAACTAATTACAATTTTCCAACACTTTGAGGATCAAAAAGCATAATTATAACTTATTTTTAAGTTTAAACTCTCAAAACTTTTCAAGCTAATTAACGATAAATCTTGCTAACAATATGCTAATTCAGCAAATTCTTGCCAGCAACATGCTTATTTATGTTAAATGTTGCTAATGACTTCGGAATTCATACTAAATCTTGCTAGCAACAAGATAATTAACATTAAATCTTGCTAGCAAAATTGATCATCAATTGATTAAAGATTAAATTATGATCAAAGAACATAACGACACCTTAGTAACTGCCTAGAAACAACGCAAGGCAATAACTAACAAGAGTATATATGCTCAAGATCTAATTCTTTCCATCTATCCATCTGTAAACTTTCAAAACTTTTTAAGCTTTTACAAATAAATTTAACTTTCAGGCTAGGCTTTCTCAAGCCAACTGAAGTTTATATCATAAACTTCCTCTATCTAGTTATTATTATTATTCTTACCTAAAATTCTCAAAGCATCTCCTCCTAGAGCTTTAAAGCCACAACCACTAAACTCTGCTCAGACTTCAGACCTGTTCTGACTTGAGTTGCTATCCCTTTTCAGACTGATCAGACTTATGATTTTTGATAAAACTGAAGATTAAAGTCATAAAATCTCCATAGACTTTCACTAATGTAGTGAAAACTGAATTTTAGATAGAGCGTCCACTCCATCTGTTGGTAACATCACAACATTACACCTGATATATAATACATTTCAATACAGTATGTGTGAACATGTCCATTCCAATGGGCATGCATTTTATTTTTTTAAATCCTGAAAAAAAAAACTGGCAGGTCTACAATCGATTTTTTACTTTAATTAGTAAGTTAAATCTCTCTATTTTACATACATAATATCACAAAATTACACCCCTGTCAGTGAGAGCACTGAACTTTGAACGAATCAGAGCGCTGCAATTCAAAGCCTCAAAGCTTTTCAAAGACGCCATTACTGCTGGAGTGAGAGATCATAATCTCCTAAAATAGATTTATGTGAGAGAGTTTATGATCAAACGGAAATTGTTTCCGATTATCAAGTAACCGCTGCAGCGTGTTTCCTTGAAGATTTATGTACTTATATGGCCGAATTCTGACTCTCATTCGTCTTTACATGGCAACGGATTTTCGCTGTTGAGCACTATGATACTATAGGAAAGGTAAGTGAAGTTTAAACGTGCGTCCTCCTGGACTCGCGCCAACGCATAACCGTCTAATCGCCTACGTTTATTTATAGCGCTCATTTATGTACTTTATTGCAGAATTCTGACTCTCGCTCGTGTTTTCATGGGGAAGACACATGTAAATGGCTTCCCTGAGCAGCGCGCGCTGACTCTCTTCAAATGCAGCGTCTAACAGTCAAAGTTATTTATAACTAATTCTTGAGTATATAGTTACATTGTGTTAATTCTTTTATCTGCTTTTAACTAAAGTCTGACTCCTGTTCTCGAGTTCAAACGCGCTTCCTGAGCAGATTCGCTGATAGATCGATGTTTTGTGAACACTTAAACAATAAATGAAATAAGGTATTTAAAAGGATGCAAAAACGATGGCAGATCGATTCAAACTGTAAACTGCTTGAGTTAAAAAAAACTGCATTACTCTGCTGCATTACATGAGCAGGAATTATTTTTAAAATACTAATATTTAAGTTATTTTGTTTCCCATGGAGGAAGGCTTTATACAAATATTACATTGCGTTGATTCCTTTATCTTCTATAATTGCCGTGTTGAACTGAAGTCTGACATGGCAGATCGAGTCAGTCTGAAAACTGCTTGAGATTAGAAAAAACTGCATTACTCTCCTCATTGTACTTTAGCAGGAATTATTTTAAAAATACTAATATTTAAGTTTGTTTCCCATGAAGGAAGGATTTACATATACATCTAAAAAGTATGTATTAGAGGCTCCATATAAGCGCGTCCTCCCGCATTCGCGCGTCCACGCCTAAGCGCCTACGTTTATTTATAGCGCCTAAATTTATTCACACACATACATGCATATCTATCTACATCTATATTGTAAATATAAAGGGCTCCATATACATGCAGTGTAACTGCTGTCTGTTTTGAAAGTGGTAAGACTACATAAATAATCTTTAAAATAGAAATAAAACAAAGTATTATTCACAGTATCACAGTACCATTTATTTATATATATATATATATATATATATATACACACACACATACACACACATCTATTTAGTATATATAAAAGGCTACATATAGTGTAACTGTGGTGTAACTGCAGTCTCTTTTGAAAGTGATTAGCCTATATTAATAATGCTTAATTACAGCTTTAAAATAGAAATAAAACAAAGTATTATTCACAGTATCATATATATATATATATATATATATATATACACACACCTCTATACATATTATATATATATATATATATATATATACACATACACATCTATTTAGTATATATAAAAGGCTACATATACATGCAGTGTAACTGCAGTCTCTTTTGAAAGTGATTAGCCTATACTAATAATGCTTAATTACAGCTTTAAAATAGAAATTAAACAAAGTATTTTTCGCATTAGTGAAAACTGACCGTTAAAAGCTAAGGATGTAATTAAACCGTAAACATTTTTATAAACTAATTACAATTTTCCAACACTTTGGGGATCAAAAAGCATAATTATAACTTATTTTTAAGTTTAAACTCTCAAAACTTTTCAAGCTAATTAACGATAAATCTTGCTAACAATATGCTAATTCAGCAAATTCTTGCCAGCAACATGCTTATTTATGTTAAATGTTGCTAATGACTTCGGAATTCATACTAAATCTTGCTAGCAACAAGATAATTAACATTAAATCTTGCTAGCAAAATTGATCATCAATTGATTAAAGATTAAATTATGATCAAAGAACATAACGACACCTTAGTAACTGCCTAGAAACAACGCAAGGCAATAACTAACAAGAGTATATATGCTCAAGATCTAATTCTTTCCATCTATCCATCTGTAAACTTTCAAAACTTTTTAAGCTTTTACAAATAAATTTAACTTTCAGGCTAGGCTTTCTCAAGCCAACTGAAGTTTATATCATAAACTTCCTCTATCTAGTTCATAGTTGTTACAGGTGATCACCAGATCCAGCTCGTCACCAGAATATTGACTTACCATTTGAACTACAATTCCCATCTACACCCAGAACTGGAACTGATTGCATGCACACCTGCAGTGCATCACACACACACACACACCACTATATTAGCTCACCACACACACATCTTTGCGAGGTCTTGATTTGCTGAGGTGATAATTTCTGAGCGGGTTTCCCTGGAAGTATTGTGGTTTTGACCCTGGACTGTTTACTGATTCTTTGCCTGTTTCTCTTGGATTGTGTATCTTGCCGCCTGCCTCGACCCTTGCCTGTCCCTGTTTATGATTCTGCTGTATCCCTGTGTGTACTCTGCCTAGTTGCTGAAATAAAACTGCAGATGGATCTTTCTTCGGCTGATTACAATAGATTCGCTGTTACAATAGTTCAAAACAAGATCATTTATTTGAAACGATGTGTTTAAGGTCACTTTTGTTCAGTGTTGGGGAAAGTTACTTTTAAAAGTATAATTTGTTACAATATTGTGTTAGTCTCTAAGAAGTAACTAATTGTTAGCTAGTTACTTAATGATGTAATGTGATACTTTTGTCTTTTTTTTGTCACCTGACTGAGGCTCGGTTTCTTTCAAGCCTTGAAGGTGTTATATATGTAATATATGTAATATTGCCTGTATAAAAACACATCTACCCCTGGTTTCACAGACCAGGCTTAGTTCCAGACTAAAATGCATGTTTGAGCTGTTTTAATGGAAAGCAACTTGCACTGACATATCTTAAAATATGTCATTGCCGTTGTTTTGTCTCAAGATGCACATCGGTAATGATTTTGTTTCTTGTAAATAAAAGCTACTTAAATGTCCTTCTTGAACTAAGGCCTAATCTATCCTGGCTTAATCTAAGCCCTGTTTGTGAAACCAGACCTTAAAATATAATCATATTCTGACCACTTAAAATATTTTCTAGAGCCATCCAAACAATTACGGGACATATTACTTACTGCACAACTCTTTATATGTGTTTTGTGACTTTTGTAATTTTTTTTCCTAAATCTAAATTACTATGTTGTGGAGCAGAAAAAAATGATGGAGTTTGATTTAATTTAACTGAAAAATAATGTGCATTTGTCTTGAGCATCTCAAATAATAGTCACAAACTGCCTGTTTTAGTATCATTTTCATGGACTTTCTATTTGTTTCTATCAGTTACCCGTTTTCTTTTGTTCCAGTTTCCTGCTCCTTGTTTGTGACTATGGTTTCTGATTGAGTCATCTTTGAGTTCAATCACCATGTGTATTCAAGTTCCTCCTTTTCATCCAGTCGTTGTCTATTATTGTTTGTGTGAGAAGTTGTGATGGTGTCTTCCTGTATTGGATTGTCTAAGTTAAATAAAATAACCTTTTTGTTTATTGAAACCTGTTTGAAAGTCTTCTTCATCTGGACCAGATTATAACAAATAATGTGTACATTTATAAAGTAATGAGTTACTTTACATTAAAAAAGTAATCTGATTACATTACCAGTGTCGGTGGTGACACATTAAAAGTAATACATTTACTTTCCTGTAGCTCAAACAGGAGAGTGTGGTGCTTGCAACGCCAAGGTCATGGGTTCGATTCCCAGGGAAAGCAAGAACTGATTAGAATGTCAATGTGTTTCTTGAATGCAATGCAAGTCGCTTTGGATAAAAGCGTCTGCCAAATGCATAAATGTAAATTACATAATCAGATTACTTTTCTTTTAAATTACAACAAGATCTGTTACTTTTTCAAGTGAGTAACGCAAGTTTTCCCATTTATTATTTGCCATCAGGGTTTTGTTTACTCTAGTTTGGTGACAGAGTCCTGACACTCCTGTCGTGTTATTGTGCGGTTCCGAGTTCACTCGCAAGACAAGACAATAAAGTGTTTAAAACATTCTTTTCTCCTGTAATCCAACAGGGTCAGAAAGGTTTGATTGTACAGGCATGAATTAGCATCTTCTCCAGCCTGAGACTTGTTCAGTCTTTACAGTCGCCGACCATAGACCTGCTTTTGTGGTTGTTTGTTCTTGTCCAGGTGAGAAAAAGTAACACAAAAGTAATGTAATGCTTTACTTTCCGTAAAAGTTAAGTAATTTAATAAGTAATGCAACCGAATACTGTAACGCATTACTTTTAAAAGTAACTTTCCCCGACACTGTGTGTTACTTTTTTAATTACACCAAAAGTTTGAACGGAAGTGTGTAAGATTGTCTACTGCAATGTTGAAAGAGAAGGCCTTACCTTTGCCAGTTGTGTCACATGCTTCAAAAGTTATGTTCAGGAGTTCTTCCTCTGAAAAGCCATTTGTTTCAGCACAATCACACAGAGCCCTCCCTGATGAAACATCTAAAGCGGTGTGACAGGTAAGATGACTGCAATTTATCGCTGCACAATACTTAACAAAACACTAATAAAGCATCAGATGACCTTCACTGCTCTCAAGCGTATGGCAGGGCTCCAGAGAACATGTTCCGGAGTCAACGGAAAGGCTTGGGACGCTGCGGCCATGATTCTGTGATACGAGATCGGGCCCAACATCGTCCTCTGAGGAACTCTGCTGTACATTCTGCTTCTCTGAGGCCATAGCCTCTGACAACCAGAGGAAAGAAACTCATATCTCAGTCAGTTCTGAATCGCATACATATAGATTATGAAGAAACATAATTACATTTTCTAGAGCTAGTGAAGATTAACCAATGTGTTCTTCGCTTTCATTGTTTTACCGGAATATGATGAAGACGACAACTGAGACATGTTTCAGTTGTCTCAGTTTATATACAGTATATATATATTCTCGTTATTAAAATGCAATGTAAAAAAAATTCCATACCTTTTTAGCTTAATGTAATCCTTTGAGAGGAAGGTTCAGAACAGCAAAGATAATCTGTGCACAGTCAAACACACAGTCACACTGCTGTGTGTGTGAAGCATCCTTGTTGCTCGTAGATCTCACTGCTTCTGAAAGCAACAGCTGATCTTTAGAAAGCCTTGGCCTCTTTTCATCATAGGCACACATCAAAACCAGATGACATGGCGACCCCCCCCCCCCCCCCCCCCCCCCCCCCCCCAAACACCCCCCATTCACAGCCTGTGTGCTTCTAGCAGGACAGAACATTGTTGTGATGGACAATTTCAATTAACATTCAGGGTTTTCCATATCAAATGATTCAAGGCCAGCACTCATCACTATCAGCACTGCCCACTAACTGTCCTAGTCCATTTCTTCAAACACATCCATCCATCCATCTATCCATCCCTCTCTCTATCTCTCCATCTATCCATCCATCTACCTATCCATCTCTCCATCTCTCTATCTATCCATCTCTCCATTTATCTATCTATCTATCTCTCCATCTATCCATCCATCCATCTCTCTATCTATCTATCTCTCCATCTATCCATCCATCCATCTACCTATCCATCTCTCCATCTATCTATCTATCTATCTATCCATCCATCGAGAAATGCTTTGGAGGATGGATGTGTTTGAACTTTATTGTTGTTGTAGCTGTTTATCTATTTCATATTATGTCATAATTTCGTTTTGTTGTATATTTGTAATATAATCATTATTAGAAGTAGCAGTAATACTACTAGTATTATATAGCCTAATATAAATTTATAAAAATATAAATTTAAACAATTATACTATTATCATATTGTATGTTTAGTTGTTGTTGACAATTTATATATAATTATACAGGATCATTTCATTGAATATTTGTTATTATTATTATTTAAAAATCTGTTAATTTAAGAGGCTAATAGTTATATTAAAATCACATATTGGTATATTTGTTAGGTCTATTACTAATATTATCACTGTTATTATCAATTTCTTGTTTGTTTGTTCATTATCTTTTAAATTGTTTTACAAATCTGATGCTGTCATGGGAAACTGTTAAATGTGTGTGTTTAAGTACAAAAGGATATCTTATGTAGCAACTAATTTGTTGCGTTTGTTGAAATTTCACATTGACAAATGTAGATTTTTCAATATTCATGATTAGCGTTTTTTTAATGAGGAACTTTATAATGTATTTGGAGATACTGAAAGGGATGAAAAGTCCCAAATAATTACATTTTATTGCCTTTGTAGAAGATTTTGGTTTCATAATCTAATTCTGATAGAAATAATTATAATACATTTAAAAATACATTTTTTTAAATAGCGGCCTTTCTGTTTAGTTCGATATAATGTTCAATGATAATTCTATAAAAACAGAAACTGTTATAAAAACTATTTGTAAAAAAGTATTTAATTCCTTTATTTATGTTTGTATTTTTTTCACAGCCCAGGACTATGAAAAAAAAAACTAGAAAAGACTGAAAGGTCACTAAAATGCTGAACATCGTTTTGAGAGGATTTTCCGAGGACTTTTACTTTGAAGTATATGCATTTGACCGCCGACCCAGAAGTGGAGTGTGTTTTGTTGTTCTGGTTCAGTCGGGGAGAGTGTGAGGATCCGAACAAGTCCGAACCAAAACCTGCAACGTTGGGTTTCAGGCTCGAGTCGCAAACATGTCTCGGGGGTCCATTGAAATCCCTCTGCGGGACACGGATGAGGTTTGGTCTCGTTTCGTCCCTGTCTTTGGATTGCTATCATCTGCTAACATGCTATCATTCACGCGCTTTTGACAAGTTTGTGTAATTAATGAGTGAATAAATAAAGGCGAATGACAAAAGTTCTCAGTTATAATCATACAAACCTTATGTAATGATGTAAAGATACTTCAGTTCATGGTTCTGCTGAGAAACATCATCCAGGCATCTTTAAACCTTTCCTATTGAACTTCATGTCTATTTTAATTACATATATATCCATATCAGGCGTTTATCAAACAACAACAACAGAGAAGAATTTCACATATTAATTCGTATCGCTGTAGTTCGCAAGGTTTTACTTTTAATTAATTTGTTTCTAAATGGTTTTTAATGCATAGGCTTTTCCTCAATTTCTTTTGACTACAATAACGCACGATTATAATAATTAAATCTAATATAAATACTAGATTTTTACAAACATCCACTGAGAAACCTTAATGTTTTCACTTTTTTTTTTGTGTAAATAAATGTTTTAATTCTCTCCCAAGAATTGCACCATAGGACTTTCCCAAAGTAAATGACTTATAGGCGTTTTCACACGCACACAAAAAGATAATAATAATTAAATTATGTCTAAAATTATCATTGTGTCATTGAATATTTGTTATTAGTAATTTGTCATCAGGACAAACCTTTATCTTATTTATGAATCCAGAAAATCTTAAAAAAAAGATTACATTTATGGAAACTCTTTTTGTACATTTGCTTATGCGTTTTTCCCCCATTATATTGCATTTATGATATTACGTTGTTAAATGTTTCATATGAATTTTCCATTGAAAAGATGATTTGTCGATGAACTCAAATGCGACTGCTATTAATTTGTCAAGCAAAACATCCTCCACATTAACTGATATCATTATATAGTAATGTTTTTAGTAACTGACTGGTGGAATTTGATCTTATTTTCCTCCGTAATGATTCGTGTGTTATTTCTTCCTCAGGTTATTGAGCTTGACTTCGACCAGCTTCCAGAAGGAGATGAAGTCATCAGCATCCTCAAACAGGAGCACACGCAGCTGCACATATGGATCGCACTCGCCGTAAGTGACAATCAGTAGAGCATTGGTTCTTGCAACACCAAGGTCATGGTTCGATTCCCAGGGAAAGCAAGAACTGATTAGAATGTCAACGTGTTTCTTGAATGCAATGCAAGTCGCTTTGGATAAAAGCGTCTGATAAATGTAAATTACATTCAACTTGTTTCTTTTTCAGTTGGAGTACTACAAACAAGGCAAGACGGAAGATTTCGTCAAGTTGCTGGAGGCGGCACGCATTGACGGAAACCTCGATTACAGAGACCACGAGAAGGACCAGATGACGTGTTTGGACACGCTAGCTGCTTATTATGTCCAACAGGCTCGGAAAGAGAAGAACAAGGATGCAAAGAAGGACCTCATCAACCAGTCCACTCTTCTGTACACCATGGCAGACAAGATCATCATGTACGATCAGGTAAATAACGGTTCATTGTCATGATTCATGGTCATGATGTAACAATCGCTGATATGCTTTAATTACCATATATATATATATATATATATATATATATATATTTTTTTTTTTTTTTCTTCTTCTGGAAAGCGCCTTGTGCACCTTTTGGTTGTTGTTAGGTGCTATATAAATAAATTTTGATTGATTGATATTTTCACGCATATAACCGGCGGGTTATACCAGATTTTACAAACCCCACAGGGAGTGCGGGTTATATAGGGGTGCGGCCTATATCGTGAATTTTTTATGCGTAATAATATTTCAATATATCTGTTACGTCCCTAATGATTAGGGACCAACCAAATTCACGATTTCACGGCCGTGACATTTTCCGTGAAATCGGCCACTTTCCGTGAAAACACCCAACAAGTATACAAGGAGCAGATGATCGTAGCGTCTTAGCCAAGTTTGCAGCCTACAAAACAGCAGCAAAAGAAGTTCCGCCGGATACGAATATAACAGGATTCTGTCGGTTTCCTCTGCTGAGCCGGCTAGCATTACGCTACCTTTCTGTACCAACGAACAGCGTTGACGAGGAGAGAAGTGTCAGCCAGTACACAAACGTCAATGCACCGCAGCGACAGAATATGTCAGCAACCACGTTGGTCGGCCAAGTTTTGACCACGAAAAATTTAACAATTTCGTGAATGTCACGTGGCATTGCGGAGTGTGTGGCTACGTGCGTTGTAGTCGTATTTTGTTTCCTTTTTGTTTTTTAATACAGGTGAACAGTCGAAAGTGGTATTTTAGAATACAAAACAGCGGGTGTGGCAGCAGATGGACTGATTGCAGTGATTGGTGCCTAATAAAAATTGTACCCGTGAATTTTCCGTGCAATCGAGTGTTTTTTTAAAAACCTTCCGTGAAATTGCGAATTTTTACCCGTGAATTTGGTTGGTCCCGACTAATGATGTAAGGGTTTTTTTGTGGTATTTCTTTGTTTTTCTTACTTGCGAGGGTTGTCGTCTCTGGCGCTTGTACTATCACTCTGATGGCTGGTGCTGATTGGCTGTCTGACCTGTCAATCATGCAAGAAGACGTGATTGGCTGTGCTGCATGAGGGCGGGCTCTTCTCATCTCATCCGATGATCAACACCTGTAGAATCGCTTCTTAAGGGACGTGCTGCTGAACAGCGGGAGACACTGCTCTTTCTTTTTCTTCTGATTCAGACTTGTGTTTGTTTTCTTATTGTTTGAATTTCGCGCACAAGCACTGTGTACCGAGCTGAACAGTTATGATAATTGACGTCATGCGAGCAACATTCGAAATGTGAACTTACACAAAAAAGTTCATCAATCTATGTGTGCGGGACGGGTTATATAAAGGTGCGGGTTATGCCAACGATTTTTTACACAAAACCGCCGATCTATATATAGAGTGGCTATATGAGGGTGCGGATTATCTGCGTATGTGGGAAAATATGGTAATATCCTTATAGTATTTCTCATTTCCAGAATCATCTGCTGGGAAGAGCTTGTTTTTGTCTCCTGGAAGGAGATAAGATGGATCAAGCAGATGCTCAGTTCCAGTTTGTTCTTAATCAGTCAACAAACAACATCCCTGCACTCCTGGGTAAAAGTCACATGATCGTTACATTTTAAAGTCAAACAGAAATCAAAGTTCATCCTGCGGGACCTGAATATGTCTTAAATCCAAATGATTATTTTAAGACCTTAAATGTGGGGACAATAAAATAGGATAGAACCTATTGAACTTCATATAATATGAGCTTATTGAATGAAATAAATGTGAGATTCAAAGTCAAAACTCAACACTTTTTTTCATGATTTAGATTTATTATGATTGTTTTAATTTATTTGAAAGAAGTCTCTTCTGTTCACCAAGAGCAAAAATACAGAAAATTGTTGTCAATATTGAAAACCGTTGGGCTGCTTAATTTTTTCTGGATACTTTCATGAATATAAAGTTCAAACGAAGAGCTTTTTTTATTAAATCAAAATATTTTGTAACATTATAAATCATTTTTGATGCATCCTTGCTAAATAAAAGTGTTTGTTTTTTTCAAAATCATGGTTTCCTGAAAAATATTAAGCAGAAAAAACTGTTTTAAACACTGATAATAATCATAAATGTTTCTTGAGCAGTAAATCATCATATTAGGATGATTTGTGAAGGATCATGTGACACTGAAGACTGGAGGAAAGATGCTGAAAATTAGATTACATTTACATAACAGGAATAAATTGAATTTCAAAATATATTCAAATGTAATATAGTTGTAATTGTAATATTATTTTACACTATAACCGTTTTTACTGTATTTGATCAAGTGTGAACAGAAGAGACCAAAACATTTGACTTCTAGTGTACATGACTTATTTTGAGATTGTTTAGGTTTGTTTTATTTCAACATACAGTATTAAAGTTTCAATCTCATAATACATATTCCTATATTCATAATCTGTGGTTATTTCACATTATTATATAAGCATATTATGGAAGTTCAGTTGGATGTGAATGCTGTTTCATGCTCATTGATGGATGTTGTCTTGTTATGAATGATTATTTATGTTTATGTCCTTCACCAGGTAAGGCGTGCATCTCCTTCAACAAAAAGGATTTCAGAGGAGCTCTCGCCTACTACAAAAAAGCTCTTCGCACTAACCCTGGCTGTCCAGGTGAGTTTGCCAGGTGTTTTTATAATGCAGTGGAACCCACTTATCTGGAGCTCGGTTAACTCGCCAACCCTGTTATGTCGACGTGTTTGAAGTGGAACCGCCAAACTCCCTATTTTTCTTAGCATTTTCTTATCGGTTATGTAGATTCTGTTATGTCGCCGAACCCTAAAATCTCGATCACAAAAGAGGGACAAATTCGCCGCTTAACATCAGTTATCTGGATCCCCGTGACTAATGATAGTACCGAGTTCACTGCGCATGCGCTGAGTTCACGTTGCAAGTGCATCACGGTCTGTACGGTCGCTCACTCCAATGACGCTTCACTCACTCTTGCGGCGCAAAAGAACTCGCGCAAAAATCAAGCTTTACGGATACTATCTTGGAAGAGGCACAGGAGTTCACCTTCACTGTCCAGGAATTCACAGATTACATTGACATCGACAAAGACGTCGTTACTGATTTGTTTTCAAGCAGACCGTTAAAGGCAAAAAGCAACAAAGCAATTTAGACTTTGTTTAAAGGTTTGTATGGAGAATGGAAGGTGTTTTTTATTGTTTACTGGTAAATCTCTGCTGTTAGTTGGTGCACATATGCCTTTTGTTGTTAGCAAACATATACAGTGTCTGTACATTTTTATAGCATGCCGATCGTTTGATCAAATAAATCGCCATATTGGCTGTCGGTTATCTCGACGCTTTTTTTCAACACCCGAGGCCGTCGACAGAACCGTAATCCACTGTACTACTATCCTTTTTCTTGAAACCTGACCACTATAAATTGATAGTAGATCAATTTATTGTAATTAAATCTTTACATATTGCACATGAATTGAGATACATTTTAGTTTCATTAATACATCTATATTTTGTCTATTCAAAATTAATGAAATGAAACCCATTATAATAAATGTCACATTAGCTGTTTCTTTAATATAGTGTACATATATTGTTTAATATGAATCTGCCATTGAACAGCTGGTGATAAACTTAAATGTTACTTCTATTAATTTTTCACGTATGTAACATGTCTCAGAACATTTTTACAAAAAACATCCTCCACATTAACTGATATTATTGTATAGCAGTGGTTCTCAAATAGTGGGGCGTAGCGATGCCAGGGGGGGCGCGCGTGACCCTGGAGTACATGCTTTTTTTTGCCAGGGAGTAGTTTTCTTGCACTGAACAAGAGCAGCACATATGAAGTTTAGATAACCATCCCCTCATCCTTTGACGTGTACGATCACACCGGTGTTCATATGTGTCACGTGATCAACAGCTCAATTCACACGTGTTTTCACGCGATATCTGGCACTGATCCAAAAAAGACGCGCTCAGAGCTTGTCATTTATCACAACAATTCAGTGTTTTCAACCACATAAGGTTTCTTTTAGGTTTTAACAAGTTGGTGACTATTTTGAATAAAAAAGAAAAAGTAAATAAATGTATTACCGTAATATATTATACATATGTATTTTGTGACTGCGGTATGTCACGTGACAACCATGACGCGTTGCCATGGAAACCATAAGGCGAACGTTCCAAAATGGGGGGAGGAGGGGCGCGCAAAATGTTTACCTCTTCCTGGGGGGGGCGTGACAGAAAATAATTGAGAAGCACTGTTATATAGTAATGTTTGATGTCTAAATTTGAGCTTGTCAGTTTGCTTTTCTCCCATTAAGTTTATTTAACGCATTCATTTTCACAATAACTCCATACTCTATTAGTGACCGTAATATGGCATGTTGTTTCAAAAGTGAACGGGTTAACCTTTTACGTGGTCATTTCTGTGTAATTGTCTTATTGCAGCTGAGGTGAGACTAGGCATGGGCCACTGCTTTGTCAAGCTCAACAAACTAGAGAAAGCTCGCTTGGCGTTTGGCAGAGCTCTGGAGCTCAACTCCAAATGTGTGGGAGCGCTGGTGGGTTTGGCTGTGCTGGAGCTCAACAATAAAGAGGCCGACTCCATCAAGAACGGCGTGCAGCTGCTTTCCAGAGCCTACACCATTGACCCCAGCAATCCTATGGTGCTCAATCACCTCGCCAATCACTTCTTCTTCAAAAAGGTAATGCTAGATACCTCAGGTGACCTACAGTTTCGAAATGGAGATCTTGTACTTGATATGTACTTTGTGTTTTTCAGGATTACAGCAAAGTGCAGCATCTGGCTCTTCATGCTTTTCACAACACAGAAGTGGAGGCCATGCAAGCAGAGAGCTGCTATCAGTTAGCGCGTTCCTTCCACGTCCAGGTGAGACTTTTCACTTGAGAAATAGTGAAAACCTACAAATGGGTACCGGTATATATTTTGTGGATGAGAAATATTAATTTTAACACAATCAACCTGAACAGTATCAAGTATTATTAATATACTATTGTAGTATTTAAGATTTTGAATACATTTTTTATATATGCTTTCATGTAGCTCAATCAGTAGAGCATTAATGTTTACAACGCCAAGGTCATGGGTTCAATTCTCAGGGAAATGGATTAGATTGTCAATGTGTTTCTTGAATGCAATGTAAGTCGCTTTGGATAAAAGCGTCTGCCAAATGCATAAATGTAAATAAGTTTTCATTTTGGTTTAAGTTTGGTAATTTTGTTATGTGTTTTGGTTAGCTCTTTATTTTTTGTTTTATTTTAAGTATTAGGGTTACATAGCTTTGATAAATTTATTTAAACTAAGTACATTTTATATTTTAATTTATTTCAAGTAGTTGCCAAATGTATTTTCGTTCAGCTTTGCATAATTTTTTATTTTTGAGTGAACTATCACTTTGTTTTCATTGAATATTTTATTTTTATTTCATCGATAGTGTGGAAATGTTATATAATCATGTAATTAGATACAAATATTGTAATTGCTCCTGTTGACAGCCCCATATATATTTATACAGCTGTACAAAAAGTCAAGTATTAAGTGTAATATTTATTCAAACGTTACTATTTGAAGACTGATAATGTGTACAAAGGACAAATATTATTCGTCCTGACCAATATATGAACTGAAATTTCAGGTAATATTGAAGACAATGGTAAGAAACGTTGCTTTTTATCTTTGCTTTTAGGAGGACTACGACCAAGCCTTCCAGTACTACTATCAGGCCACTCAGTTTGCATCATCTACTTTTGTACTGCCCTTCTTTGGCCTGGGCCAGATGTACGTGTATCGCAGGGACAAGGAGAACGCTGCGCAGTGCTTTGAAAAGGTCCTGAAGGCGTATCCCAACAATTATGAAACCATGAAAATCCTTGGGTCACTTTATGCTACATCGGATGACCAGGAGAAGAGAGACATTGCTAAAGTATGACATTACATTCAAAAACGGAATTACAAAAAATGTTTTTCGCATAGATCGTAAAGCTGTTTCTTTGCTTACAGGAACATCTGAAAAAAGTCACAGTACAGTATTCCGATGATGTAGAAGCCTGGATCGAGCTCGCACAAATTTTGGAACAAACAGACATTCAGGTAACAGTGCTACTTCTATATGCGCTTGTGTTTGTAACAAACACCTTTCTTACTATGAATCTGTCTTTCCTGCAGGGAGCTCTGTCTGCATACGGGACTGCCACTCGTATCCTTCAGGAGAAGGTCCAGGCTGACGTTCCCCCTGAGATCCTCAATAATTTGGGGGCTTTACACTTCAGATTGGGAAACCTCGGTGAGGCCAAGGTAAAGAGACATTTTTGGCTCAAATTAAGAGTGATTTAGTTTCAGAGATACTGGTGACTCCTAGTAAAATTACAAAAATAAAGCATTTATTCCAACAAACAGCTCTTTCACGGGTCACACCAAACATCATAAACTGCTGCTTGTGAAGGCATGTCTCAACATGTAAAAGTAGGTTACGGTCCAACGTAGTAGGAATACTTTTAGCTGTGTAGTTATGTGTCATGGGTAAGCAACTGAGTAGACTATATTTTACATTGAATTCCCAAAAATTCCCTTGGAATCGAACCCATGACCTTGGCGTTGTAAACACTAATGGTTGAGCTACAGGAAAGCTGACTAAAGAGACTAAAACACGAGCAGATGCTTTTTATGACATGATGTGCCACAAATATTTGAGTTCGTCTACACTTGGCACATCAAAGTGAACATTATGAACTGTACAATTGTCTTTGTGAATGAGTTCATGATGATGTGTGGTATTGATGCATCCATTGTAGTGCGTTGCAATGCCCTGTTCGCTTTAATGTGTTCATGACCCGTTTTAGTCTTTGAAGGCTGAATTTTGCCTTGCTCTTCTGTAACCAAAGCTGAATTTATTTGCCCATGTAACTCATCAATCATGGTCTCACTCTGCCTAACCGCCTTTGAAGCAGACATTCTCAATGTTTTTGCAACGCTTACGCTTTTGGGCGAGATACAGCCTTCCTGTAGCTCAATCAGTAGAGCATTGGTGTTTACAACGCCACGGTCATGGGTTCGATCCCAGGGAAAGCAAGAACTGATTCAATGTGTTCCTTGAATGCAAAGTAAATCACTGTGGATAAAAGCGTTTGCCAAATGCAGAAATGTTAAATGTAGATAAACCTATGCATACTAATAGCAGTCAGTGAGTAATGAACTGGATTGAGAGAATGTATTTTAACGTCTTGCATACTTCACCTTTAAAGGAATGTTCTAGTTCTGCTGTTGATTGCCTCAGTATGGAAGCCTGTTTCCGCCACAGTTGAGAAAAAAAGATTAAGTCGAAATATTCAATTCTATTCATTCAACTTAGTATCTAAGTCAATGTTTCGGGATGCTAAGTCAATGTTAAATAATCTTTTTTGTTTTCTCAACTGTGGCGGAAACGGGCTTCCATACCTCAGAAATAACTTTTGACTTGGAAATTGTTGGAGCGGAATGTCTTGGACATTTTGGTTCTGGAAAAAAACAACAGGAATGCATTCAACGAGTCAATCACAATTCTCAATCTCTTTGTAGAAATACTTCCTGGCTTCTTTGGAGAGGGCAAAAGCTGAGGGCGAGCATGATGAGCATTACTACAATGCCATCTCTGTCACAACCTCCTATAACCTGGCCAGACTCTATGAAGCCATGTGCGAGTTTCATGAGGCTGAGAAACTCTACAAGAATATTTTGAGAGAGCATCCCAACTACGTGGATTGTATGCATCGTCACAGCATTCATTTTGTGTGTCTTTTTTCCGTTCATTTGACTTATTTGAATTTGTAACAGGTTACTTGCGTCTTGGAGCGATGGCACGTGACAAGGGGAATTTCTACGAAGCTTCTGATTGGTTTAAAGAAGCCCTTCAGATCAATCAGGTAGATTGTTCTCGCCAACATACGTGTACCTTTTGTAATTGTATTGTAATTCTTTGGGGTCTGTATTAATCTAAATAGGTGACAAGTTGCAAAAAAGGCCTGCACACTGTTTGGAGAAAAAAAACAAAAAAAAAAACAAATGTGATGACAACCACAGCTTTACTGAGGACCAGTAAACGTTTCAGTCACAACATGACAACAAGGTCTTAAAAGCAAAGAAAGATCACGTTGTTGGGGAGGGAGATTAAGTAATCTTTATTTGAAACTCTATGGCTTGAGTTTGAGGAATTATCTAGATAAACATTTGTATTCTCAGTTTATTATTATATACGTGCATGCATGTGTAATTAGGCACGGAAAAAAGTCATGTTTTGTCTGAAACTGCTGTTTTTTTTGTCTTGTTTGCTTTTTTTTTGTTTTTTCTGCCTTGTAGTGTGTGAGCCTTTTCATCTATTTGGATTACAGTGATACCTTGCGATACGAGCATAATCCGTTCCAGGACTGAGCTCGTAACTCGAGTTGCTTGTATCTCAAATCATTTAGCAGCAAAATATCAGCAAAACTGATGTTTGCGCATGTGTAAATTATATCCGCAAGCAGATAACATCTATACGCAAAAAAATGGGAGCCCGCGAGCTCATTTAAATCCCTCGCACGTGCATGACATCTCATCTCCACGCAATACACATGCGCAAAAACATTCCCCACATGCGTGCTATTTTTGCTCGCACAAACTTTGATTTGAGTCGATAAACACGTGAAGTGAAAGAGTGAGGCGGTATGGACTGCTCCGAGTGCTCAACCACCCAGCGTTGGCGTCTGTAAGCTGCTCGTATCTCAAATATTTACTCGTATTTAAAAGAAAAAATTGCTCAAAGGCTTGCTCATATCTCAGAACACTCGTATGTCGGGGCGCTCGTATCTCAAGGTATTACTGTATTTGAGTTTATGCACCGAGACTCTTTGGACATTTTTTTGGTGTGTTGAGTTTCTGGTGATTTCTTCAGATCTGTATTAATAAAATGTGTTTGTAGGACCACCCTGACGCCTGGTCGCTGATCGGTAACCTACACTTGGCCAAACAGGAGTGGGGTCCCGGCCAGAAGAAGTTTGAACGTATCCTTAAACAGCCCTCAACTCAGAACGACACCTACTCAATGCTGGCGCTGGGAAACGTGTGGCTTCAGACGCTGCATCAGCCCACTAGAGACAGAGAAAAGGTGCCTTGCGTTATTCACGTGACAAACCGTCAAGTTTCCTCAATTTGTTTGTTTTATTTACTTTTTGTTTCCCTCCACAGGAAAAGCGGCACCAGGATAGAGCTTTGGCGATTTACAAACAAGTTTTGAGGAACGATGCCAAAAATCTATATGCTGCCAATGGCATAGGTGCTTTATCTGCTTTTTAATTAGCCTTGAAATGCCAGACCTGTAACCATCATGTTGAGTCAGCTCCTTCATCTCATCGTGAGCATCTTTCTTCTGTGCGACTCAGGTGCTGTGTTGGCACATAAGGGTTATTTCCGGGAGGCACGGGATGTCTTTGCCCAGGTCAGAGAGGCCACAGCAGAGATCAGTGACGTCTGGCTGAATCTCGCACACATCTATGTGGAGCAGAAGCAGTACATCAGTGCTGTGCAGATGGTGAGAGAATAAGGAAACGGAAGGAAAACTCCTCTGAACAGGAAGGGTTTTGCTCTGGATTTGTACTCACAGCCTGTTTTTCTCTTCAGTATGAAAACTGCTTGAAGAAATTCTACAAGTATCAGAACACAGAGGTGTTGCTGTATCTGGCGCGAGCGCTCTTCAAATGTGGCAAGCTGCAGGAGTGCAAACAGACTCTTCTCAGGGTGGGAACATCTTTTTCTTTACTGTGAACTTGTTTTCACAAGTTTAGGAAAGGCCAATAATTCAATATTTAAACAGTCAGGGCTTGACATTAACACCCACCAACGTGGATTTCAGCAGTGGCGTGTAACGCAGCACTCTGGCTGGTTGATTTTTATATATAATGTATACATTTTTCATTTGTAGTGTTTTAAAAAGGCATCTGAAATAGTAAACTAAGTGCAATGATTTGTGGAAGTGGAATGATTTGTTGTCAAAAATATCGATTTTTGTAATATCTGCAACGCTTCCAATACAAATTTTCCGCAAAATACATAGACGATACCAGCTGGTCTTTCTGTCTCTCTTATCTCTTCAACAGTGATTTACTCACAAACTCGTATCTTTTGCTCCAGATGAATATGTATATACAGTGGGTACGGAAGTTTTTTTCCCCTCAATATACACACAGCACCCCATATTGACAGAAAAACACAGAATTGTTGACATTTTGCAGATTTATTAAGAAAGAAAAACTGAAATATCACATGGTCCCAAGTATTCAGACCCTTTTCTCAGTATTTAGTAGAAGCACCTTTTGCTCTAATACAGACATGAGTCTTTTTGGGAATGATGCAACAAGTTTTTCACACCTGGATTTGGGGATCCTCTGCTATTCCTCCTTGCAGATCCTCTCCAGTTCTGTCAGGTTGGATGGTAAACGTTGGTGGAAAGCCGTTTTTAGGTTTCTCCAGAGATGCACCATTGGGTTTAAGTCAGGGCTCTGGCTGGGCCATTCAAGAACAGTCACGGAGTTGTTGTGAAGCCACTCCTTCGTTATTTTAGCTGAGTGCTTGGGGTCATTGTGTTGTTGGAAGGTAAACCTTCGGCCCAGTCTGAGGTCCTGAGCACTCTGGATATCCCTGTACTTGGCCGCATTCATCTTTCCCTCGATTGCAACCAGTCGTCCTGTTCCTGCAGCTGAAAAACACCATGCTTCACTGTCGGGACTGTATTGGACAGGCGATGAGCAGTGCCTGGTTTTCTTCACACATACCGCTTGGAATTAAGGCAAAAAAGTTCTATCTTGGTCTCATCAGACCAGAGAATCTTATTTCTCACCATCTTGGAGTCCTTCAGGTGTTTTTTTTTTTGCTAACTCCATGCAGGCTTTCATGTGTCTTGCACTGAGGAGAGGCTTCCATCGGGCCACTCTGCCATAAAGCCCCGAGTGGTGGAGGGCTGCAGTGATGGTTGACTTTCTCCCATCTCCCGACTGCATCTCTGGAGCTCAGCCACAGTGATCTTTGGGTTCTTCTTTACCTCTCTCACCAAGGCTCTTCTCCCCCGATAGCTCAGTTTGGCCGGAAAACCAGCTCTAGGAAGGATTCTGGTCGTGCCAAATGTCTACCATTTAAGGATTATGGAGGCCACTGTGCTCTTAGGAACCTTAAGTGCAGCAGATCTCATTTGCTCTGACATGCACTGTGAGCTGTAAGGTCTTATATAGACAGGTGTGTGGCTTTCCTAATCAAGTCCAATCAGTATAATCAAACACAGCTGGACTCAAATGAAGGTGTAGAACCATCTCAAAGATGATCAGAAGAAATGGACAGCACCTGAGTTACATATATGAGTGTCACAACAAAGGGTCTGAATACTTCTGACCATGTGATATTTCAGGTTTTTTTTTATAAATCTGCAAAAATGTCAACAATTCTGTGTTTTTCTGTCAATATGGGGTGCTGTGTGTACATTGAGGGAAAAAAATGAACTTAAATGATTTTAGCAAATGGCTGCAATATAAAACAGTGAAACATTTAAGGGGGTCTGAATACTTTCCGTACCCACTGTATATAATTTCGGTGTGGGATTGCACATATTGTACATAATTTTACTCATTGCTGCAGATTTTGTGCTCACACTCAAAGTGCATGCACATAAAGTCTCCTCTCAGAACGAAATTAAGTTGTTTTTTTGCTTCTTACTGCTCTTAAACAGTCAATATATATATATATGGCAATGTGTGTATTTATATATATGGTATTGATGTCAAAACGGTGGCTGGTGAGCAAAAAAGGTTAATGTCAAGCCTACATACAAAACAAAAAAAGATTAATACATTTTGTTTGCCTGCATGAACTAACTTTGCATGAACAAACTTTGCATGAACAAACTTTGGTAAATTATTGACATATATTTATATTAGTTTAGCTAAAAAAAAAAACACTTTGGGAAACTCTGCTTTACCACGGTGACTCTAGGTTGTGTTTTGCTTGTATTATAAATCAGGCTGCCTCGTAAACTACATTCATTTATGCCAGTGTTTTTCAACCAAGGTAGTGAACAAGCTCAGTGTTTTTTGAGCCAAGGTACATTTTAAAATGTTAAATGAAACTCTGTAGCCTATATTAACAATATACAGTCATTCTTATCAAATTAGGTGAATGCAATTATTTTGACTCTAATTGTAAATGTACGTGACTTGTTTTCACTCCAGGCTCGGCATGTGGCTCCCAGTGACACTGTGCTGATGTTTAACGTGGCGCTGGTTCTGCAGAGGCTAGCCACGCTGGTGCTGAAGGACGAGAAGAGTAATCTGAAGGCTGTGTTGAGCGCAGTGAAAGAGCTGGAGTTGGCTCACAGGTACGGCAGCTCTGGGACTCTACAGTCTGAGGCTCTCATGCGCTGCGCTCATAACCTTCTGTTATTGTTCTCGCAGGTACTTCAGCTACCTCAGCAAAGCTGGAGACAAGATGAGATTTGACCTGGCGCTGGCCGCAAGTGAAGCCAGGTAGGGTTGCTTTTCCCAGATATGGGACTTTTGTTCAGAGTTGTTCGTCCCACAGCATGACCCAGACAAACGTGATCCACAACAAAAACAATTGATGCTTAATATTCAGATTGTTAATATAGATCTAAATATACATCCATACATAATTGTTCCAGCTTTCATTTGTTCTTTGATTCCTTCATCCATTTTTTTGTTGTTTACATCCATCCATCCTGTGCTATTTTATTCCCTCCGTCTTTTGTTCGTACCATCCATCCTTTTTTTGCTTGCTCTTTCGTTCCTTCCACCCATCCTTCTTTCATCCATAATTCCCTCCGTCCTTTGTTCGTTCATACCATACTTGTTTTTTTCATCCATCCTGTTAATTTATTCCCTCCATCCTTTGTTCATAGCATCTTTGTTTGCTCGTTCCTTCCACCCATCTTTCATTCGTTTGTTCCTTTCATCCATCCTTTGTTCGTTCCTACCATACTTCCATTTCTTTGTTGTTTTTATCTATCCATCCTGTTACTTTATTCCCTCCATCCTTTGTTCGTACCATTCAGCCATCCTTTGTTTTCTCATTCGTTCCTTCCACCCATCATTCATTCGTTTGTTCCTTTTATCCATAATTCCATCCATCCTTTGTTCGTTCCTACCATACTTCCATCCATCATGTAGTTTTTTTCCCCATGTTATTTCTCTTCTTGGAATTGAGGTCTTTTGAATGGCTTGAAAGGGAATAAATGATGACCGAGTCTCCAGCGATCTGATCAGTATAAGTGTGTTTTCTCTCTCAGGCAGTGCTCTGACTTGCTAAGCCAGGCTCAATACCATGTGGCGCGAGCTCGTAAACAAGACGAGGAGGAGAAGGAGCACCGTGCTAAACAGGAGCAGGAGAGAGATATTCTGCGGCAGCAGATCCTGAAGGAACAGGAGGAGAGGAAGAACAGAGAGGCCGAGGAACAGAAGAAGCTGCTTGAGCAGAGAGCCCAGTATGTGGAGAAGACCAAGAACCTGCTCACCTTCTCAGAGGGAATGAAAGATTCATCCAAGGAGAAAAGGAAAGGAGGCAGTGGACGGGTGAGCTGAGATCTAGTCCTTTACAAACGTTAAAAAAAACGTTGTATTTACATGTTCATTTTCTTTTTTATTAGCGCAAAAAAGGTGATTTTGATGACTTTGTCAATGATGACTCTGATGAAGACCTGCCGATGAGGAAAAAGAAGAAGAAGAAAGTTGGGAGCGGCAGTGAAGTTGAGGATGCAGGAGAGGATGGAGAGAAGAAACCCCGCAAGAAAAGGAGGAGGTAAATATTAATGAGAACAGAATTCATAGAGAATGCAGTTATTTTAGTATTATTCTTATACCTTTTATACTTTTTATTGTGAATTGGCTTTTATTTTTGTTCTTTCATTTTGAATTTTAATGTTAGTTTATGTACTTTTATCATATCAAAAAAGGTGCAATAAAATGTGACTAAGCTCTGTAAGCTGTTACATTCAAAATACACACTTGTAAATGTAAACATTCAGATGGTAGAGTCAGAATTTGGCGTGAACAGAATGAGAACATGGATCCATCATGCCTGGTTACCACTGTGCAGGCTGGTGGTGGTGGTGTAATGGTGTGGGGGACGTTTTCTTGGCACACTTTAGGGCCCTTGGTGCCAATTGGGCATCTAAGCTCAGAAACATTTATTACATAAAGGATTTGTGTATTATAAGTTATATAATAGAATTGTAGCCGGGTCAGGTTGAGTTTGAGTGAGTTTCTCTTGGTGTTTCCTCAGACCAGCAGGTTCAGATGATGAGGAAGGAGGCTCAAGGTCTAAAAAGCAGCGCAAACCCAGAGAGCGCAAGAGGATTGAGAAGGTACGGATTCTGTGCGCTTAACATGCACCTATTACATGAATGTAGAGATTTCCATCTTAATTGCATTTTTTTCTTCTTCTTCTTCCTTGAAGTCCAAGCCGGAGCGCATGCCGCCGTCTCTTAAAGGGAAGATCAAGTCCAAGGCCATCATTTCATCCTCCGATTCCTCCTCTGATGAGGATGGCCTGAAAATAGCAGAAGACAGGTGAGAGAAGTTTGCTTGAACTTGACATTCAATTTTTAATGTTCTTGTGTATTAAAAGTAAAAACGTTTGATCGATAAACCAGTGAACAGATTCACATTTCAGTGGATTGAAGTGCCTCGCACTAACAGCTCATTTAGTTTCATTTTCTCTCGTAGTATATTCACTTTTTGTCTATGTTATGTTCAGAAACGCCAGGCACAGCGGCTCGGGTTCAGACGATGATCAAGGCCACAGGAAACGCATCGCTTCTGACAGCGATTCCAACGAGGAGCGGAACCAATCAGGCAGTGAGGCCGGCAGCCCTCGCCGCTCCGGGAACTCAAACTCGGACGAGTCTGGCAGCGATCGGCCGGTGAAGAGGAGACCGCAGCAGCAATCCGACTCAGAGCAGTCGGACAACGAGAGCAAAAAGAGCCGCTCCGAAGCATCTGACGATGAATCCCGGGCCGGATCTCCAGCCGCCGCATCAGATCGGGGCTCAGAGAACGAGGGTTCTCCGCAGAGGTCCGATAACGACTCTGAGCCCGAGGCCTCCAACAACGAGGCCTCCAACAGGGGATCTGATGACGACAGTGACTAAATTTCCTGGTGGGGAAAACAACAAGCCATTGTTCTTGTAATGTTCAGATCATAGCGTACGTAGTTGTCATCCAGGATCATTTTTCTCAGATTTTCTTGTTTTAGTTTAATTTTTTTTCTCCAAAAAACGAGAATGTTTTCTGTTGTCTTTTGAGTAACCTCTTAAACAGATGTTTTTGAGCTTTACAGCATATGTTGTGCTCTGTCGTCATAAGGGCCGATCGCACGCTGTGATTCAGAGTTGGTGTACAATATGAAATGCCTTTGAATAAAAAGTATTTTGAAACTTTTTTTTCTATGTTGTTTTGTTTGGAGCTACTGCAGTTTGTTCAGCTTTTGTCATTTGCACACATTCTGAATCAATGTGTAGATGAGGCTTCTTCCCGACAGTGATATTTTCATTTGTTTTAATTGATAGTCATTTTCTTATAGAGTTCTTAGCAGAGTGAAAAAAAAAACAATTACAAAAATTGTTTTTCCTTTCTCTATATATATTACACTCACCTATAGGATTATTAGGAACACCTGTTCAATTTCTCATTAATGCAATTATCTAATTAACCAATCACATGGCAGTTGCTGCAATGCATTTAGGGGTTGTTCCTGGTCAAGACAATCTCCTGAACTCCAAACTGAATGTCAGAATGGGAAAGAAAGGTGATTTAAGCAATTTTGAGCGTGGCATGGTTGTTGCTGCCAGACGGGCCGGTCTGAGTATTTCACAATCTGCTCAGTTACTGGGATTTTCACACACAACCATTTCTAGGGTTTACAAAGAATGGTGTGAAAAGAGAAAAGCGTCCAGTATGCGGCAGTCCTGTGGGAGAAAATGCCTTGTTGATGCTAGAGGTCAGAGGTCATGGGCCGACTGATTCAAGCTGATAGAAGAGCAACTTTGACTGAAATAACCACTCGTTACAACCGAGGTTTGCAGCAAAGCATTTGTGAAGCCACAACACACACAACCTTGAGGTGGATGGGCTACAACAGCAGAAGACCCCACCGGGTACCACTCATCTTCACTACAAATAGGAAAAAGTGGCTACAATTTGCACAATATCACCAAAATTAGACCGTTGAAGACTGGAAAAATGTTGCCTGGTCTGATGAGTCTCGATTTCTGTTGAGACATTCAGATGGTAGAGTCAGAATTTGGCGTAAACAGAATGAGAACATGGATCCATCATGCCTTGTTACCACTGTGCAGGCTGGTGGTGGTGGTGTAATGGTGTGGGGGATGTTTTCTTGGCACACTTTAGGCCCCTTAGTGCCAATTGGGCATCGTTTAAATGCCACAGCCTACCTGAGCATTGTTTCTGACCATGTCCATCCCTTCATGACCACCATGTACCCATCCTCTGATGCTGCTTCCAGCAGGATAGTGCATCATGTCACAAAGCTCAAATCATTTCAAATTGGTTTCTTGAACATGACAATGAGTTCACTGTACTAAAATGGCCCCACAGTCACCAGATCTCAACCCAATAGAGCATCTTTGGGATGTGGTGGAACGGGAGCTTCATGTTCTGGATGTTCATCCCACAAATCTCCATCAACTGCAAGATGCTTCCTATCAATATGGGCCAACATTTCTAAATAATGCTTTCAGCAGCTTGTTGAATCAATGCCACGTAGAATTAAGGCAGTTCTGAAGGCGAAAGGGGGTCAAACACAGTATTAGTATGCTGTTCCTAATAATTCTTTAGGTGAGGGTATATGGACAAAAGTATTGGGAAACACCTCTTAATTGTTGAATTCAGGTGTTTATGACCTTTACAGTATTTAAAAAAACATTGATGGAAAAATGGGTCGCTCTGAGGAGCTCAGTGAATTCAAGCATGGTCCTGTGATAGGATCCAATATGTCCTGCAAACACATTCTACAGTCAACCTTTTTTTATTAGTGGGAAGTGGAAGCATTTAGGAACAGCAGAAACTCAGGCACAAAGTGGAAAACCATGTAACGTCACAGAACAGTGGTCACCGAGTGTTAAGCCGCATGGTAAATACATGTCACCAATGCTCTACTAGTTCCATAGTTGTAGATTTCCAAAGTTCCACTGTCATTAATATAATCTCAAAAACTGTGCGGCGGGAGCTTCGTGGAATGGGCCGTTGCACGCATGCAATGCCAAGCGTCAAATGGAGTGGTGAAAAGCACTGAACTCTTGAGCAACTGAATGGTTTAGAAGAGGAGGGATTATTGTATGGGGCTGTTTTTAAGGAGTAGAACTTGGCCCATTATTTCCACTGAAGGGAGCTCTTAATGCTTTAACATACCAAGCCATTTTGGATATTGCCATGCTTCCAACTTTGTGGAAACCCTGTTTCTGTTCCAGCGAGACTGTGCCTCAGTGCACAAAGCAAGGTCTGTAAAGACGTGGTTGGATGAGTTTGGTGTGGAAGACCTTGACTGGCCTGCACAGAGCCCTAACCTCAACCCCATCAAACACCTTTGGGATTGAACTGGAAAGGGGATTGAGAGCCAGGCCTTTTCATCCAACAGTAGTGCCTGATCTCACAAATGCTCTGCTGTATGAATAGGCAAAATGTTCTAAAATATTGTGGAAAGCCTTCCCAGAAGCATGGAAGTTATTATAGCTGTAATGGTGGGACCAACTCCATAATAATGTCTAATCTGTTTAAATGTGCATGGTAGTGTAGTGTCTGATGGTTTAATGCTTGACTGTCCCAATACTTTTGTCCAGAAAGTGTAGGCTCTGTAAACTGAAAAATAATGTAGCCTAATAATGATAATAAATCTGTCTTTGTGTTAGACAGTCAGTTTTATGACTCAAGAAAGTTCTCTGTTGTTTTCACCAGAAAATTATCATTTTGATTAAAAATGTTAATAAATAAAAATGGAACAGTCATGGATGAATTGTTCACAACAAGACCTACAAAATGCATTTAGAGATCAGGGATTATTTTTATTTAATGGGCTTTTCCCCCCCCTATTGAGACATACTGTTATGGCTTCTTGAATTATAAAAAAACGCAGGACCTGATTTTGTCCACAAGGAATTGATTGGATTGTTGGATCAATTGTGTGCTGTGATCTCATGAGTGACAGGTTGTCCCATCTTTGAACCAAGAGAAGAGATGTTGGAAGAGGAAGTTAGGCTATTTTAGTCAAAGATTGAAAAGTCACAATGAAATTGTACATTAGAAATTAATACTAATAAATAAATAAAAAATAGAGGTGCACTGATAAATAATTTATAATAAACACTGCAATGTTCCATAAAAATTTGTGTCGTAGTCGAGACGAGACCAGACCAGCACTCCTCAAATTCATCTAAGATCCGCTTCTACTGTTTGAGAAATATCTTATATTTAATAATAATTTAAAACTACAGTTAAAAAAATAAGACACCATATAGAACTGTTACCAATCAAATCACAAACAGTAAAGTTTATCTTTGTGTTGAAGAGGCGTGGTACAATTACACCTCCATAAATTATGCTGAGATTAATGTTTTAAAAATAACATATTGAATATGGAAATGTGATGGGAAAATAAAATTATGTCAACTTTTAAATATGAAACTAGAATCAAAACACTTAATGAACGAATCAGTGAATTGCCGAAAATTGTGTCAAAATTTGGAGTAATGATTGCATTATTCTAAAAACAGTAGGCAAAGTTCCTGGACTGCATTCTGCTTCCGGCGAGATTCTGAAGTGTTCATATGATATTTTAGGAAGTAAGTTGTACATCAAGTCCCATTAATGATGTTAAATAATTCAGAAAATGCACCGGCACTTTAGTTTTTTTAGACTTTAAGTCCTGAGAGACAAAAAAGGTCTTAAGGCTTGTCTCGAGTTCTACAACACAAATAAAATAATACATTTAAAAAAGACTTGGTTTCATGGTGACTTTAATGAAGTGAATGATTCAATGACTCGCTCAAACGACTCGTCGCCACCTACTGGTGAGGTGACAACCTGCAGGAAAACAAACACCAAATCTTAAGATATGAACAGTAGAGTGCAGCGTGCAACGGCAAGGTCATGGGTTCGATTCCCAATGAAAGCAAGAACTGATTAGAATATCAACGTGTGCCTTGAATGCAATGTAAGTCTCTTGGATAAAAGCGTGAAGTGTAAAATGAAAATATTATTCTCAAAATATATTATTGTGCTCGAGTCACTGAGGTGAATCAAAATCCCCACCTCCAAGACTACTAAGTATCTTAAAAAAAAAAATAATAATAATAACTTTTGTTTTTTGAGGATTCGATTTTTTTTTATTGCAGAACTTAAATAAATACAACACAAAATCACGGACCATAATCTAGATTCAATCTCTCATATAGAACAACCATAACTACAAAATAGAGTACACAAAAAAAAAAGTAAAATAAATTTAAAAAGTCAAGTGTGTAGGTGCAGCGAAACTTGATGACGTGCGTCTAGCACGTTTGACGCGCCGCGTGAATAAAGTCGCGGCTGAGCGTGACGTCAGACCCCAGTTCTCCTCCTCATGCCGGTGCATCGCACTGTTCCTTAACCACAACATTATTAACCTTTAAGTACAAACCGTGTCCTTTCCTCCCCTCACATCCTATTTCTTTTCCTCTTTTTTTCTGGCATCCCAACACCATCAAAGCTGAAGTTCCTTTAGGAAAGGTAAGCTGATTCTGACTTCCACGATCCTGCTGTAAAATGGCTCCGATTTGCTCGCGTGTTCCTGCTTTTCTCCCTTTCATTAAACCATCACCGCTTCCACTCATCTACCCGAGCGACCCGAACAGCTCAAACCTCGATGTTTAGCGCTGTATGTGCAAAATTGTTTGTTTGTGAGTTATTGTTTGGGCTGAACTGCCTCGCTTTATGATTCTCTTATGAGAAAATGGCGTCTGGTTATTAAATCAGCTGTTCTCTCGCACTTCCCTGCCGGCAAACCGCACATTTCTCTACAAACCGACGGATATTATCACTTCAAGTGATCTGCTATCAAACTTAATGGTCGGTTGTATCTCTACTTGTTTGTTGAGCTGACTTTAAACGTTGTGTGTGTTATAATTATCCTTAATGCAGGAGAAGAGCTCCATAATAACAACCCACTGTGATTTATTTATTTGTCTGTCATCTTTATCGCCATTAAGTGCTAATTTTACTGCTGTCTTTATTGCTTCGTCATAAACCTTTAACGAAACACCCATCTAGTTCTGCTCAAATGTGTTATGTGACTCTTTTGTGAGATCTGAGCTCATGGCAGAGGCCTTGTGCTTTTGTTCAGGTTTGATGGCAGTTTCTTTTACATTTATGTATTTGGCAGACGCTTTTATCCAAAAGCGACTTGCATTGCATTCAGAAACACTGATATTTTAATTAGTTCTTGCGTTCCCTTTTATCCACATTGTCATTTTTCACAGTAAGTGTAAAGACTTTGAGGACTTTTGATGAAGACTTTAGTCTGTGTGTAACATTCAATGTGTGTCACTTCCATTTATCGTGTAAATCTAATCGATAAAATGTTTTTTTCCCTCTTCTAGGCTGTGTTTCTACATCCCCACCCTTTCACTCATTCTTTTTGAGGATATTTCATTGTCAAGCCGCCAAAGTGGAGAGTGTGATTGCAGAGGGGGGTGCTTCTCGTTTCAGGT
Organism: Rhodeus uyekii; assembly: GCA_037043235.1. Lineage (NCBI taxonomy): Eukaryota > Metazoa > Chordata > Actinopteri > Cypriniformes > Acheilognathidae > Rhodeus > Rhodeus uyekii. The sequence continues at coordinate 1,174,067 of JAWRVZ010000030.1, read as the reverse complement.
ACACATTTCTATTCTAATCAGTTCTTGCTTTCCCTGGGAATTGAACCCATGATCTTGGCGTTGCAAGTACCACTCTCTTGTGTTTGAGCTACAGGAAAGCCTATATGGGATCTAAGGAGTTGTAATAATTTTGATTACAGTAATCCCTCGAGGTACGAGCGTCTTTACATACGAGTATTTCAAGATACGAGCAAACCTTCAAGCAGATTTTTGCTTCTAGATAAGAGTAAATATTCGAGATACGAGCACGAGTACTGACACCAATGCCGACGCACGTTCACTTCACGTGTTCGCTGACTTCGGTATGGAAGTCATATAGAACGCCCGCGAGTAGCTGATTTTCTTTCTATTTTGTGCATTATTCTTCATAGTAGCGATGAGTTATAAGAAGTTGAGAAGAAACGCGTGATGACCATGGAAATGAAGCATGAAATTGTGGATAAATATGAGCGAGGTGCCGCATGAGTGATCTAGCAGCAGGAATATCAGGAGGAACTGTCGACTGAGGAGCTGATCGAGCTGCAGACGATGAACATACGCAGGTGTTGCAAGAGCTCAGCAGTGGAGCGTAAACTGGAGGAAAACATTTCTACAAGTGAAATTAAGGAAGTGATGGCTATGTGGCAGAAGGTTTCTGATTTCATTGAAAAGAAACACCCTGATAAATCATCTGCTGGTCGTGCTTTTGCGCTTTTTTTACGACACGTGCCTTATTTTTAAAGGGAGACTGAAACAAATCTGCGCAAAGTGAAAGTGAGTGTAGTCAGGCGAAAAAAGGGAAGATAAATCGAAAAAAGCAAAACAATAATATAAATTAGAGAAGTTTTTAAATACGTAAGCTTAGTTCAGTTATGTTAATTTAAGTTTACGTAAGTTACGTAGTGTTCGCGTTAGTAACGATATGGACTCGAGTGTCTGCGTACCAACTCCTTCCACATTTTACACACAAAACCACATTTTATTTGATATCACACGAATCCTTATACTGTATACATATACTATAATTGCGTGTGTCTCTATACCAAATAAAAAACTTGTTTTTTTCCATTGTTACGGGTCTGGAACGGATTAATTTGTTTTCTATTATTTCTTATGGGAAAACATGATTCTAGATACGAGCAATTCGAGTTACGAGCTCCGCCCTGGAACGGATTATGCTCGTTTCTCGAGGTATTACTGTAATCTCAAAACGCACATTTTCTGTCTTCTAGTGCTTCTTCGGGTGGAGAAGGAGGTAGGGGTGCAACTCAGCACTTTCCCAAGTCTGTCGGCAACAGGTGAGTTTGAAACGAGTAATCTTGGTTTGATTGAAAGAAACATTTGAGTGATCTTTTAAAATGCTGTTTTAGTTCTTTATGCATTACAGGTTTTTGTTGTTGAGGAAACCAGGGAGGCGCTCAAGTTATTGGAAAGAAGGGGAAAAAGGCAGGGCAGAAATAAAACAGAAGTATTATGAAACTTAAGGCTGAAACGGTGTGCATTTATTTATTTTAAGACTCTTTCTGAAAGCGAATCGAGCAGTCATAGTTTCTCACGGTTTAAACGAGTTGTGAGCAGCGTGTCAAAGAGAGATTGAAGCCATTATAATCAGTGATGCGAAACCACAAATTCCTGACAGAAAACTTCAGGCGCTCGCACAACTTCTGACTCTTAAGAACAAATGGATTTGCAACGGTCTCTTCAAGTCCCTTTTACTTGCACAGTGCTTTTTACAATAGAGGTTGTTTCAAAGCAGCTTTACAGAGATAACAGGAAATGATGCAACAAAGTTTGTTTTTTGCTGTATGGCAGCTCTAGGAAGAGCAGGGCAATCAATGATATTGATGAATATTACGTGTCCCAGACTAAGGAAGCCAGAGGCGACTGCATGGGTGAAAGTTTTCCGTATTATGACGGAATTCCGTATTTTGAACCTCGCCAGGAACCGTTTTTCCAAATCGCGTAAATCCGTTGAGATTTCAGTTCGGGGGGGGGGGGGGGGGGGGGGGGGGGGGTACAGGGCGACAGACCAACAGACCAATGTCCATGGCGACAGACCAACAGACCAATCGTACCTACTCGGCGATCTTCGGAGATAATGTGATTACGTAGAGAATTACCCGAGAAGTTCCGGGTGGGCGACAGACGAACCGCGCGGAGTGCAGTTGTGTCGGCGATTCTGATTGGTCAGTGAGACTCCGGCGTCCAATCGTATTTTTCAATTTACACTCGCTTGAGGACAACAACAGGTACAAGAAAACAACGCTCGCAAATTTTAAAAGTAATCTGAAAAAAATGAAGAATTTGCCGGTTGGTTATAACACGAAGCAGCTTGAAGCTTTTTTGATGATGATGTAATGGATTGTGGTGATTAGAGAAAGTGAATTAAGTAACAAACCAAAATTAAATATAAATGTTAGTTATAGAACAACAGATGCAGAAGCAAAACCAATGACAGAGTTATAGAATACAATACTTCTGAAGGATTCTAGTAATAATTTAGAACTCCCAAAATTGGTGAATATTTTCTCAACTGCTAACTTGAAATACTTATTTCACACCCTTTTTATAGTAGCTGCAAGTTGCCAGGAGAGGTCGTTTCTACACAATAATTTCCAAGGAATGCAGGAGCTTCCAGGGGGCCTCCGACCCCTGGACAGGGCGTTGCCCTGGACCTACCGGGGGCCCTGGCGGCCCACAGGCCCCCAGCTTTAAGTTTCAGTATTTTCAGTTTTGCCAACTTTCACCCATGCGACTGTGGCAAGAACCCAAACTCCATGAGGAGACAGAAGCCAAGCTACTTCTCAGAACCAGTTCTCCTCTGGCCAACAAACAAACAGCGCATGATTATGATATAGACAACATTTCAGGTCAGATTGAGATTGACGCTCAAATTATTTTACCCAGTTCCGTCTGATTGATGGGATTCATGAGGTCTTCATAGCGGAGGGTCTAGTAGAGTCCAGTGAAGACCCCCTCAAGCTGTTGAGGCACGGTGCAACTTGACAACGGTTGTTGTTGACATACTTCCTTTCTATGTAGAATGCGAAAAACCGTACACCAACGAAGTAGTATGTCCAAAAACGGTAGGTGATAAGTCCCTGGCTGACTTACTGCTTTCGGTGAGATTGTGAAGTGTGCCTATGATGATCACTTTACCGTCCCATGAGGCCGCGGGAGAGGATTTATGAAAGGAAGTGAAGCAACGAAACTGGCGCCGGCAGGTCACATGATAATTACGGCTTGTCGAACATAGCAGGTCCAGATTACAGTCATACTATAGAAAAGTACTGCTTTTTATTATAAGGGTTGTGAATTGTTAAAACTCAACTAGTTCAAATTCAACCTACTTGGAGTGTTTGTGGCGTCAGCAACCAATTAGTGATGGATAAAATCAAGTCCCACCCTACTTTTTCTTTTTTTCCCTCTCATTTGGAAAGCAGTTTCACTCAGATATGTCACAAAGGGAAATACAAGTTGACCAGACTTCCATTTCATGCTGACTGTTTGTGAGTGTAAAAGGTCTGCGAACTTTAAAAGAACAAAGGGTTATTGGCTCCCAAAAGAAACGAAAGAAACTTCCAGAAACGAGTCAGTAGTAATTACAGTCTTCCTGCACTATCTAACAGAGGTTCGTAACGTTTTCTTAATGCGTTTCTATGGTCTTCGTTGTCTGCCGTAAAACGCTACAAATCCAATTTTCCGCTCACTTCAAAAGAATGATGACTTGGACTTGAATGGATATGATAAAACGGTTCCCGTTAGTGTCACTGTGTGTACAAGTGCTGAGAAAGAGCTGAAATGGAAAAGTGTTTCATTTCCACCACACAGTCAACCAATCACAACAGACTGGGCCGTCTGACAAATCAGAGCAGGTTCTCAAAAAGGCTGGGTTTTGATGGACTGAATCCTTTAACAGTTTTAATGCTGCAATGTAAATTCACCAAATAATTCAACTGGGTATTTTTTTAAATCTTGGATGCATGTAAACTATTGTGGAAGACCAATGAAACTAAATTAGGGACCTATAAAATGGTCTAATAAGGCACTTTAATATCTTGTTTGTTAATTTAAAAAAGCATTGATTAGTAGCTTGAGGCGTCGACTCCATACAATAAAATATTACAGAAGACTTTTTTTTTCTTCTCAGGGAAGAATCTTTTTTTTTTTTTTTTTACTGGTTGCTTTCAGTACTGATGCTTTATGTCTGACATTAGTAAGTCACTGAAGCCTTTTCAAGACTGTGTGGTGTTGTTTTTTAGCGAGTTCCTGGGGAAAACCCCAGGGCCTAGCGTTCAGAGATGGGTTCCTTCACGAAGCACTAGACGAGATGTCAACTCCTCCAACGAAAAAGAACGACACGATGCAATCTTCAGAAAAGTGAGAGGGTAAGGCAACTGCAGAGATTCAGTAGCGTTTGCCCTGATTTGGCTTTCAAGAACAATATATTAAACTACAGAAAGCAGAATGTGCTCCTAAGTCTGTAGATGTGTATAGCAGAACATTTCATCTCAGATTTGAATATTCTTTGCAGACATGTTTGTCTTTTTAATGAAAGTTACTGAAGAACTGACCGTTTTGCATCTTTTTTCATAGCATACTTAATAAACTGACCCCTGAAAAGTTTGACAAGCTATGCCTTGAGCTCCTGAATGTGGGCGTCGATTCAAAGCTCATCCTCAAAGGAATCATCTTGCTGGTGAGGATTTTGTTCATTGTGCATGTAGAGTAGAGTTTACAATACTCACGGTTCGCGTCATATCACGTTTGAATCACAGATCGGATTATTTTAACGAAAAAGATCCCTCAATGTAACTTTGCTTTTCATTTGTTACTTAAAGCCAACTTTAAGTACTTCAATACCACAGCAAAAGCCCACACTTTAAATCAGACAAGTATACAGTATGTAATAACTTAAGAACAAACATAAAATAAACACAAAATATAACAATGCTGCAAAAAAAGTTCTGACAGTAGTAATTGGGTACAAAAGTGTGTAAATGAAATGTAGATAAATCTTTTAATGCTGTTTTTTGTTATTTAATATTAATGACATTGATAATCCTGTAAATTCCTGTAAAATCCTGTAAATTCGTGCTACTGTCTCTTTAAGACCTGATGCAGTGATACACATCCAGTTGCTTTCTTAACTGTTTACGTTCACTTAAAACATAATCGAGAATACTTGCAGAGATGGGTATTTTGACAATTGTGTGTCCGTTTGACGCTCTAGTGAGCTGATTTATCTCTACTGCACCTCTTCCCGCACCCAAATGTTTTAATTTCTCGAATGTGTAAATTACCAAGTTAAAATGCATGCAAATTGTAAACTTTCATTCTGTGATGGTTAAACTTATTTATAAAATGAATCCACCTATCATATGCCTGACAAACTGTGGGTACTGGTCCGTATGGATCAACTGCAATCCGTTGCACCCCTAAATACTGGTGAATTTTCACTGTACGAAAAAAACAACAACTTCAGTTCCACAGCAATATGCGATAGCATGTTATTAAATGCTCTCCTAATAAACTTATTTAGTTTGTTTTTATTTAAAAGTAACACTAAACATTTTCTGAATTAAACAAAGTTTTTCCAAGCAATTAAAGTAATCAATCTGTAACAGAGAAACCTAAGACCAGTTATTATACAGTAATACCTTGAGATACGAGCATAATTCGTTCCAGGGCCGAGCTCGTAACTCGAATTGCTTTTATTTGTTATTTCCTATGGGGGAAATGATTTGAGATACGAGCAATTCGAGTTAAAAGCTTGGCCCTGGAATGAATTATGCTCTTATCTCAAATCAGTGTTCCCCATAAGAAATAACGGGAAATTAATCCATTCCGGCCCTCTAAAAAAACGCTCTTATTAGTGCTAATAACAATGGAAAAAATACTTGTATATCAGGACACTCGTATCTCAAGGCATTACTGTATTCATATTAATACTATTAATTTTTATATTTTAAGTGGTGGGTCTATTTGACTGCATTTACATGGCAAGGCTTAATTTTTATCTAACTTTATTTTATTATTTTAAGTTACCTGCCTAAAAGACTAATGCTTTCAAATGTTGACTTTCTTTTTTCTACTTGTTCTCTTCAACTAGATTGTAGACAAAGCCCTCGAAGAGCCAAAGTATAGTTCGCTATATGCTCAGCTATGTCTGCGTTTGGCAGAGGATGCTCCAAACTTTGACGGCCCATCAACAGAGATCCAGTCATCACAAAAACAGAGCACTGTAAGAATTAAATTTGTATTCATTGGCAAGAAGCTTCACAACTCTATTGGTGCGTCTTTCACGTTTCATCATGCTCCTACAGACATTCAGGAGACTTCTGATATCCAAACTTCAAGATGAATTTGAAAACCGCACCAGAAATGTTGACAGTAAGTAGACTCTGGAAGTGCTAACCTTATTGCTGCATCTGTGCCTGATATTTACTTATGGTTTGCTTTTTATTTTAAGTCTATGATAAAAATGACAGCCCTCTCACCTCTGAGGAGGAGGAGCAGCGCGCCATCGCCAAGATCAAAATGCTTGGCAACATCAAATTCATTGGCGAACTTGGCAAACTCGATCTCATTCATGAGTCTATCCTTCATAAATGCATCAAAACAGTGAGTTATTCATAAATCCTGCATGTAAATATTTGTCAGCTTCTCCATTTCTATCCTAATGTTGTTGCGTATGAAAACTCGAATTAAAGCTTCTTGAGAAGAAGAAAAGAGTCCAACTTAAGGATATGGGGGAGGATTTGGAGTGCCTCTGTCAGATAATGAGAACTGTGGGGCCAAGACTAGATCATGAGAAAGCCAAGGTAAGCTGCTTTAAGATTGCCAGGGCTTTGAATAGGTTAAGACACAATTGTGTTTCCTAACACCCTTTCTCTCGCAGTCTTTAATGGATCAGTACTTCGGCCGTATGCGATCCTTAATGAACAACAAGGACTTGCCCGCTAGGATTCGTTTCCTGCTTCAGGATACTGTGGAGTTGCGTGAGAACAATTGGGTGCCTCGGAAAGCTTTCATTGATAATGGACCTAAGACTATCAACCAGATCCGTCAGGATGCAGTAAAGGCGAGTGTAGGATGCAGTTCATGGTGTTTCAAAACATGTACTTTTCGACTTTTTATTCCAAGAAATTAAGGCGAAAAATCCTCAATGCTGAGGTCGATCTGCTGGCTTAGCATGTCTTTTCTCTCTGTCTCTTCCTCACAGGATTTGGGTGTTTTTATTCCACAGATGACTCAAGGAATAAGGACGGACTTCTTTCAAGAAAATCCCTTCTTGCCGACGAGAATAAAACCTGATCGAGAAACTCTTGGGGGATTAGCAGATATGTTTGGGCAGATGCCAGGTATGTCCTGGAGTGCGTTGACATTTCTGGGACAGGTGGTGCGTGACTGGATTTAATAACTCTGTTGTCTGGTTGTAGGCAGTGGGATTGGGACCGGTCCTGGGGTCATTCAGGACAGGTTTTCACCCACCATGGGCCGTCGCACAAACCCTCTTTTCAACGGGCATGGTCACATTGCCCCTGCACCCCAGCCTTTCATGAAATCCAACCAGGTAAGTGACCAAAGAACTGATGTTTCAAGGCATAAAAATATTAATGAGAATTAATTTTTTTTAATATATGTATCAAAGGGGCAGAATCCGATTTTCCAGAACCAGACTCATTCATCTCAACAGCAAGCTCAGTCCAAGGATATGCCACCACGTTTCATTAAGAAAGGACAGCTGAATGCTGATGAGGTATCTTCATTTTAGACAATGAACTTGTATAGCTGTCAATAGCCATGTTTACATTAATTCATTCATTCCGATTAATGATCACAATCAAGAGCTTTCTTTCATGAACGCTAAATAAAGTGATTGGGTTAATGGGTGCGTTTGTCACAAGCTTAAAATTGGAATTGAAATGTTATTTTTTTTCTTTCAACATTCGCTCTACATGGGTGTAGTTTTTCATTGTTTGCTTACGCATAATATTCTCCGGCGTTGCTTTTTTGTTTTAAAGGGCAGATTTAATATTGATCTCTTTGGGGTCCTAATTATGTGAGAGTGAGCTCATGAACTGTTGTGCAGTGCCGTTTACATTTATGAAGCAGTACGGACACCCCTTGCAAATGTGGATGAGTCAGAAATGAGTGGAAGGAGACGCAATGAGTGGAAGGAGAATTTCAGAATGGCACGACGGTCATTTGACACTTCGTTGGCCGGAGTTCGTAGGCCGCCCCACTTACAATAACATTGTTACAGCAATTATACTCTAACAGAGGGTACTAACTACGCCAATGATGACGGTTAAATGATTCTGATTGGCTAAGAAAGAAACAAAGATGAATAAAACTAGTAATTTTCCACACAAGAGCAGACAGTCTGAAGCAGGGCTCGACAAATCCACTCGCCCGCTCGCATTTGCGAGTGAAAGCTCGGCTCGGGCGAGTAAAAATTTGATAAAACTCGCCCTCTCGGGCGAGTTAGATTCTTCAGATTCCAATACAGTTTGTCTATCATTCAACTGTTACTACATAGAAAAAACTTCAGGCCGCATAACACTCGTAAAATATGCCAAACAAGAGCAGAAAATCGACGACGGGCTAGTAGCGATCAGATATAGGATTCAGTTCTAAAGTTTGAACCTCGAATCACGAATGTAGTATTTACCTCAGGGGTCTCAAACATGCGGCCCGCGAAACGATATTTTGTGGCCCGCGGGACCATATGAAAGTTTAATGCAAGTGTGGCCCACGAGTTTTGAATGAATAGCGCTTTACCGCGTTGTGTGTGTGTGTGTGAAAGGTTCCTTTTTCGTGCGAGCTGCAGCTGTACAGGCCAACCAATCACAGTGGAGTACATGACTCCCGGGGGCCAATCATAGTGGAGTAAATGACTCCGGGGGCCAATCACAGTGGAGTAAATGACTCCCGGGGGCGGGGCATCAGCCGGGCTTGAGGCAGACAGAGAAACAGCTGCCCGTGTAATGTCACATTTGTCAAAGCCGTCATAGAATTATTACTTCTTATTGTGTTTGAAATTGAGCATGTTTGACTTTGAGCTGGACGAAGTGAATGTTACTGTTATCGGCGTTGGATTTAGCGTCATGCGGATTGTATTTTGTTTTTCCATCATTTGAAATGGGCTGATTTGCGGGACATCGGTGTTATAATATAGAAAATAAAATCCAGTAAATAACGCCTCCGTGGCTGCATCCCATTGTTTGTATGTAGTACATTTATTAAATTTATCTCCATAAAAATGATCTTCAGATTCACTATCAGATTAATTATATTGTTTCTGGGTTCTTGTTGCATTCAACCAATAAATATTTGGTTTTGCAGTATATCGTGTTTTTTACTTTAATAACTATTTTTGTCTGTTAAAATGCTGGGCGAGTGCTTTATGTGAAGGGCGAGTAAGTTTTTAGGGTCACTAGTCCTGCAGGGCGAGTGACCCTGGAATAATTCATCGAGGCCTGGTCTGAAGCATATCTTCATTGATCACGTGGTTGACGGGTTAATGACCTTCCACGTGTCTTGTCGAGAACAACAAGTCATTCCGTCTCCTTATGGTGTCAGTTAATCACCTCACCAATACAGACCATATTAACGCACACACACATACAGCTTCTCCAAGGCTAAACTCGGCTCAGGCTCCAACAATCAACAGAAACTTCCCAAAACATTCTGATAACATGCTCTATATTTCAAATAAGGTTGAAACATTGAACATGATTTACATCGATTTACATGAGATGTTTGTCATGCTGTAAGAAGTAATAGAGTAGATGTCGTTTAACGTGTCTTTTGTGCTGCTACCTCCACCGCATTGCTTGAATTTTAGCTTTAAAATGGACAGAATTCACAAAACTGACAAAAGTCACAAAGCTTATTCAGTTGAAGCAGCTAAATGCACTAAAAGATCTTGGTTCTTCAAAACGCTGATCAACAAAGTCTGATATTGTCAACCCAGGCCTGACACATTTACCTGCTGTAGTCTGGAAAGTGTTTTGTGATCTGATCTCTGATTGATCATGGTAATGCATCACATTGCAGATTAGCTTGAGACCTGCTCAGTCATTCATCTTGAACAAAAACCAAATGCCAAAGTTGCAGCCGCAGATACCTACCATGATTCCTCCTAGTGCTCAACCTCCACGCACATCCACTCCACCGCTGGGCCAGGTAACGAGTACTACGTTTCACATAGGAACAGGATGCCATCTTTTCATTTTAAAGGTGTGTTTAACTCTTGGTTGTTTGCAGCCACCGCAACTTGGCTTGAAAACCAACCCACCTCCCATTCAGGAGAAGCCACCGAAGACGACCAAGAAGCCACCGCCTCCTGAGGAACTGCTGAAGATGACTGTACGCTCCTCAACATTTCATTACTAACCATTCACCGAATCATATGAGTGAGTGGTTTCTTAACTCTGTCCTTGCAGGAAACTGTTGTAACCACTTACCTGAGCAGCAGAAACATGAACGATGCAGTGAATGGGGTGCGAGAGATGAGAGCTCCCAAACACTTCCTGCCCGAGATGTTGAGTAAGATGATTATGTGCTCATTGGAGAACCCAGATGAGGACCGGGAGCATGTCAGCACTCTGATCAACACACTCCGGATGGAGGGACTGGTCACAGGGGAGAACTTTATGCATGTATGTGTATACACAAAGAAATGTGCCTTCTCGACTCAAACTGAGGCTCATCCTTTCCTTAAATAACATGGTTTTTACAGGCTTTCCTCAATGTTCTGGACCAGTGTCCCAAGATCGAGTTGGATATTCCTTTGGTGAAATCGTTCTTGGCTCAGTTTGCTGCCCGGGCGATCATTGCTGAACTTGTGAGCATGGCGGAGTTGGCCCACCCACTGGAGAACGGCTCACACTTCCCGCTTTTCCTCCTCTGCTTGCAGCAAATGGCTAAGCTGAAAGATCGGGAGTGGTTGACCGACCTGTTCCAGCTGAGCAAGGTCAACATGCAGAAGATGCTGCCAGGTCGGTGCTTTTGTGTCCTCCTCGTATCAAATCCATTTAAATGGCTTTCCTGTAGCTCAAACAGGAGAGTGGCGCTTGCAACGCCAAGGTCATGGGTTCGATTCCCAGGGAAAGCAAGAACTGATTAGAATGTCAATGTGTTCCTTGAATGCAATGCAAGTTGCTTTGGATAAAAGCGTCTGCCAAATGCAGAAATGTAGATATTAACACAACTTTTAAGGTTTTATTTTAAAATACAATTTTAAAATTTTAATTATAATTATATTTTATCATAATTATAATTTATTTTTAATTTTTTTATTTTTAAAATTTATTAGTACTTCTAAAGCATATATTAATGCCTTATTCTGCATCTCTAAATCCTCCTTGTTACCTAAACGATAGCATGGGTGCTCCAGCAATCTGTAATCTAACCATTGTAACAGAAACCTATTGTGTCGTCTGAACTTGGCATAACCCCAACAAAGCTATTTGTTGCACTTAATTAGCGCGTTTCATATGGACTCATGGTCCCATATTCCTGTCTCTGCCCACAGAAATAGATCAAAACAAAGATCGCATGTTGGAGATTCTGGAGGGGAAGGGCTTGAGCTTCTTATTCCCTCTCATGAAGCTGGAGAAGGAGTTGCTGAAGCAGATCAAAGCAGATCCTGCCCCGCAAACCATCTACAAGTGGATCAAGGACAACATTTCTCTGAAACTGCACACCGATAAGGGTTTCGTTAACATTCTGATGACCAGGTATGATGATGGACCTTCTGGCTGAAAAACATGAGCACTTGAAGGTTTAGTCTATGTACACTTGATTAACCTCGACCCCTTTTTAAAGCTTTTTGCAGTATATCTTCCATGAGATGTATTCCACTGAAGAAGAGGACCAATTATCTGCACCTACGAAAGAGCAGCTTGACCAGGAAAAGCAGCTGCTACTTGCCTTCAAACCTGTGATGCAAAAATTTCTGCATGATCACGTGGACCTGCAAGTTAGTGCGCTGTATGCACTGCAAATCCACTGCAATGCCCATGCTTTTCCCAAAGGTGCGTCTCAAATGCTCACGTAGTCTTAGACCACCAGAAATTAGGTCTTTTTTTTATTTATTTTATGTATGCGTTTATTTTTGCATGTTTTATTAGATGAAATGGAAAAGTGTTTTATTTGTATTAATGGTTATTTGATAGAAATAATTTATTTAATAAAGGAATCAACCATTTTTAGTTTGTTTATAATGAAGGAATAAAATAAATACAGTAAACACAATACGGAAGTGTAGAGTTTCTTCCCGTGTTGTGTATTGGATGGACTCAGAAACTCATATTTATTATTATTGAACACTCATAACTCGTGCTGCTCTCAGCTTAATACTCATGAATCACTCGTCATCCCCGGTAACCCCCGCTGTAAAACCAAGCTGCCTCTAGTGGAGATCATATGCAATTACCCCATAAATGAGGAGCTTGAGCTGCTCCGAGTGCTCAAACACCTCTAGCGTCAGTGTCTGTAAGCTGCTCGTATCTCAAATATTTACTCGTATCTCAATGCAAAAATTGCTTGAGGTCTTGCTTGTATCTCAAGGCATTACTGTATAAGTGAGAAATACATAATTTAAAATGTATTTTTAAATGGCATATTCTAAACCATTTTATTTAGCTTATTTAATTTATATATTTTTACTTTTTTTTTCCATTTCATTATAAACAAACTAAATAAAATGGTTTAGAATATACTAAGCAAATTTATTTATATAAATAAATATATATTTTTTTTATGGTTTCTATAGTATATCTTATGTGCTCCGGTGTTTCTTTTCAATAATGATTGAAAGTCATGGCAATTGGTCTAAAGGTGTGCGAACTGCGTTTGTTTACCGAGATATTTGAAGTAATGCGAGGAAATGCTTGTCTTCCGGTCGTGGAAATCCTCTCTTGTCTCCTTAGGAATGTTACTGCGCTACTTTGTCAACTTTTACGATATGGAAATAATTGAAGAAGAGGCCTTCCTAGCATGGAAAGAAGATATCGCCCAGGAGTTTCCCGGGAAAGGAAAAGCATTGTTCCAGGTAATGTGCGCCACGGTTATCCTGCCGCAGTCAATAATGACGTCCCTTCATCTCACACGTGATTTGTTCTTCTTTCCCTGTTTTGTAGGTGAACCAGTGGCTCACCTGGCTGGAGACGGCGGAAGAGGAAGAGTCTGAAGAGGAAGCTGACTAAAGAACCAGCCAAAGCCTTGATGCGTCATCTCTCCCGTTTAGTTTCACCCGTATTAACTGCTGTTTTCTGCAGCATCAAGCCAACACATTGCTTCACACTTCTCATCGTTTAAAGCATGTAATGACTAGCATCTGTTGAGAACCAACACCGATAAATGGTATTAACAGCTCAAAACTGCATCGTTTTATATATTTTGCTTTTAAGGACATGTATTTGCGAGAACCTGCAGTTCTTTTCAGCACAAAACCATAGAAATGCACTTTTGCTCAGTGTCATATTTTGAGTTTCTGCAATATTCACTTTTGTTTGTTACGAGGAATCCTCCGTGAGCATTGGTTACGTCAATGCTTTGTTCAGAGCTCACGGTATGCGGTGTGTAACGGGTCAGATGAGAACTCTCCAGGTGCTTGAGTCGGTGGGAAAACGTTTACTTCTGGTTATGATTGTAAAATGTCCCCTATTTTGTATAATGAACAAAGCCATGTGGGATCGATGAAATTGTGCGGCCTTTTCTTTTTTTTCTCCTCAACCCATGTTTGTCCCCTCCACTACTTGTCAAGCGGATACTTGAATTTTTCTTTTTTTTATTCTTTACAGCATGTTCAGGGATTACCAAACACAGCCTGTTTAGATGCAACCAAACAGAAATGTGTTTCTTTTTTTTAATGCATTTTAATTGGTATAATAAAGATGAAACAAGATGAGCAATTTGGTATGGATGTTCAATTTCCAAATCAGTGTTTTACAACCTAATATTTTCCCATGATGTCTATGAATATTACACGTATTTATTGACTCATGAGGGGGAAGTGGAAGCTTTATCATTAGGTAGGACAGCAAGCATGTGTGGCATCGGTTTAAAGTATTACTGTAAGGTGCAAGAGCTCCGAATGTTCAGTGTACCATCGTTGCTTTCAATAAAGTTACACACCAGCATTCATTTGGCCTTATTTTAATGTGTGCTTTGCGCGTGAATATGTGGAACAATCAACCTTGTGTTCACTGAAGGTCGATCTTCCAGTTTGAATATAATTGGCGAGTTGGAAATGGAAAATGCTTTCTTTTTATCTTTTTTTCCTCCGTTTACTCAACTGAACTTATTCTGTTACTACTTGTGTGATTTGATCATGTGTACTTGCGCAGTGATTCAAAAATGTCTCTTTATTCAGGAATGAACAAAAACAATGCTTAGAAACTTTAATCGGCGATGCAAAATGTTACTGTTGTAAGTCAGAATATACTGTATTGGTATATGAGACGATTCATACATAAATAATGCTTTGTCATTTTTTTAAAGGTATTACTTTCTTTTTTTTTATTCATCTTGTTTTTCTGTAGTTCTTACGCATCTTTCTCATTCGTATTGTGCAATGCTTTCCATATGTAGGCTATTGTATTACTGATGCAATGTTGGAAACATTTTCTAATAAAGGTTGAGGAAAAAAGGCACATTGGTTAGTGAAACTGTACAAATATATTTTTTGAAGAAATTAGTGCTTCCATTCAACATTATGCATTAAATTCATTGACGTGGACAGACACTTACTATGTTCGTTTGAACTTTCTATTTATCAAAGAACCCTGAGAAAACATATTTCCACAAAATATTAAGTATTGACAGGAATGATAAATGAATATTAAGTATTGGAGGAATGATGCTGAAAATTCAGCTTTGCATCTCAGGAATAAATTACATTTTTAAATGTTAAAACTGAATACACTCACTTTAAAATGTGATTTAAATTATTATTTTTTACTTTTCAAATAAATACATGTGAGCATAGGAGACAGTAGCGCACATATACACTCATCTAAAGAGTTATTAGAGACAGCATACTGTGTTTGACCCCCTTTCACCTTCAGAACTGCCTTAATTCTACGTGGCATTGATTCAACAAGCTGCTGAAAGCATTCTTTAGAAATGTTGGCCATATTGATAGGAAGCATCTTGCAGTTGGTGGAGATTTGTGGGATGCACATCCAGAACATGAAGCTCCCGTTCCACCACATCCCAAAGATGCTCTATTGGGTTGAGATCTGGTGACTGTGGGGCCATTTTAGTACAGTGAACTCATTGCCATGTTCAAGAAACCAATTTGAAATGATTCGAGCTTTGTGACATGGTGCATTATCCTGCTGGAAGCAGCATCAGAGGATGGTACATGGTGTCATAAAGTCTGTGGCGTTTAAATGATGCCCAATTGGCACTAAGGGGCTGAAAGTGTGCCATAAAAACATCCCCCAAACCATTACACCACCACTACCAGCCTGCACAGTGGTAAAATAAGGCATGATGGATCCATGTTCTCATTCTGTTTATGCCAAATTCTGACTCTACCATCTGAATGTCATGTCGAGACAGAAATCATCAGACCAGGCAACATTTTTCCAGTCTTCAACTGTCCAGTTTTGGTGAGCTTGTGCAAATTGTAGCCTATTTTCCCATTTGTAGTGGAGATGAGTGGTACCCGGTGGGTTCTTCTGCTGTTGTAGCCCATCCACCTCAAGGTTGTGTGTGTTGTGGCTTCACAAATGCTTTGCTGCAAACCTCGGTTGTAACGAGTGGTTATTTCAGTCAAAGTTGCTCTTCTATCAGCTTGAATCAGTCGGCGCATGACCTCTGACCTCTAGCATCAACAAGGCATTTTCTCCCACAGGACTGCTGCATACTGGACGTTTTTCTCTTTTCACAGCATTCTTTGTAAACCCTAGAAATGCTTGTGCGTGAAAATCCCAGTAACTGAGCAGATTGTGAAATACTCAGACCGGCCCGTCTGGCACCAACAACCATGCCACGCTCAAAACTGCTTAAATCACCTTTCTTTCCCATTCTGACATTCAGTTTGGAGTTCAGGAGATTGTCTTGACCAGGACAATCAATGATTAGATTGATTGGTTGATTAGATAATTGCATTATTGAGAAATTGAACAGGTGTTCCTAATAATCATTTAGGTGAGTGTAATGCACAGTCACCTTTACCATTATAAAGTGTCTAAATGACTTATTTAGGCTGACTTCAAGTGAAGTAAATTTACTCAAAATGTGCCACTCTTTACCTGATTTCACTTTAGGACCAATCGAGATCACTCAGAGGATTCAGTCAGCATCCATACAGCAAATATTTTCTCTAGCTGTTTACATGCACCCAAATAATCCATTTATAGTCGGATTTATGGCTCAATTAGACGGAAAATCCTTCATGTAAACACCTCAATAGAAAGATAATCCCATCAACAGGAAACATTAATAATATAAACATAGAATCCGACTATATTCCTAATAAGATTAAAAAAAATACCTATAGCACATATGCACAGTACTGTAATGTGTATGTTCATACTGTATAAGTACATTTTATAGCTTACGTACATCCATGCCTTTATTTATATCGCACGTCTTACAAACTGATCAGTGGAGGAAATGCAAAATATTTGCTAAAAAGCTCTCCTGATATAAATACAGCTTTCTTTTTAGAAATATAGAATCAAGATGAATATGTGAATCAGACTGCAACGTTTAAGGTTCGTATTAATAGGATTTTCAGAACAGAAAAACGGCATCAACAAATCTACTACAACATCTAATCTTGAAATGTGCTGTGATCTACTACATGATTTTAGGAAATATTTTCCTCCTCTTCTATTCTACATACATGGATGTATCACATTACATCCTCACTTGATCATTTTATTTCCCCCTTAAATGAGAACTCTAGTGCATCATGATAGAGTCTTGCTAAATACATCATTCACATTGTGGTATTTCTAATCGACTTAACACAGACATAATTTTATTACAAAAAGAGAGTTTTTATTATATTCATATTCAACTTTTAATTTGACAGTGCTAATAAAAAAATAGATCATCTTCTATTTAGGGTTATTTGATTAGTCTACAGATACTTTTAAGTTGTTGTTGTATTTTGTAGTATTATTACTAGCCATTACATTTTTTTTTTTTGCGCAGCCATATATAATATATATTATATGTTTATAGCCTTTAATATATGATGTTGGATGTGAACTGAGATGAACTGAGGTCCTATAAACATTATCCAGCAGATGGAGTCAGTGACTTTAATGAAGTTCCTTCCTTATTTATCTGCTCTTTCTTATTTGAATCAATTCAGATAATAACAATCTGTCATTTTAAGATTTAAAATTCATTGTCAAGTCATTCTTTCTGAATACAAATCTCCATCATCCACATCTGTGCTGAAGACAATTTAAATACATCTAAATGTTTATGAATGGCCCACAGCAACTGTTTGAATAGATCTTGAGCATAATTTTGCATTTCTGTTGTGCTCTTTCAGTGTGACCAGCAGATGATTGATAGACAGCAGCCATTCAGGGAGATGGACCATTTATTTTTTCTGTAGTGTTGTCAACATGCTTACAAAATGACCCTTCCTTTAATTCAAGTCAGAAAAGCGCTATTACAAACCCATAAATACAATTAGAGACAAGGGTTTATTGGTTTTGTGTCACAGCAGAGGACAAAAGAGCTCTGATCCAATGAAATAAGTTTAAGTGGAGAAGCTAAGGACACAATTATGCATTAAATCTATTACTCTCCTATGCAAACATCATCAATTGTACTCACAGCTGCTTCCATGAATTACACTCACTTCAAATGCTTGCCATTATGAATAATTTTTCTTCAGCTGTATGGGTGAGAAATTAAATCCTATGCTTTGTCACATGTGATTAATTTCCTTCCAAATTAGACAGAGCTCTATGCCAGCAAACCCACAGGCCTGTATATAGATAGTGATTTGCTACCTAAATGCTATATAGTCATGATGATTACACTTGTGGATAAGAAGTGTGATTAATTTCAGGCAAGGTAAATGTACTTGCAGGTTATATTATTAATGAAATAAAAGGCACTTATGTGTACTTCACCAGAGTCCCCTTTCATGCATGTTTTAAACACTTAAGTACACTATAAAAAGTGTACTTTGCAATAATGTCAAATTAAACAAATTAAACTTTAAAGTACACATATTACTGATGCGTTGATAATAGAAATGCAAGAACTTGATTATGATTTAAAGTTAATATATTTTAAATGCAATAAATTGCAACTTCATCATTACAAATATATTGAAATACACGCTATACAAGTTTTAATAAAAGTTACATTAAAGTATATTTTAGCTGACTATTAATTGCTATAGTCAGTACATTCAGCAGAACAAGTAGTTATGAAATTGCATTGCATTAAGTGGGACAAAAAGCACTCTTAAGTAACTCTTAAGTATCACTTGTCACTTCCTGTGTCATGGCATGTGTCACTTCCTGTCTGGTGTGTCATGTGTTGTTTCACTTCCGGGTCCCTGCTGTGTATCCTCTTTTGCCCTCCCTGCACCTGTCGTGTCATCACTTACCTTGTTAGTTCTCCCAGGTGTTCGTCATTCCCTTGTGTATAAAACCCTTTTGTGTTTCCCTTGTCTTTGTTGGTTGTTGATGTTTCCGGTGTGTGGATGTTGTCTCTGTTGCTCCTCTCCCGGATCCCAGTCTTTTTTTTTTTGGTGCAGAAGCATGCCTTTTCTGTTTATATTTAAAGTCTTTTGTTTCTTTTCATTAATAAAGAGTGTTCTGCGTCAAATCTGCATCTCCTTGTGATTCTCCGCATCACACATTCCCCACTATTCGTAACAAATAAGTAGCCTACGTTTTTAAAGTATGCTAAAGTGTAAGCCCTACTTTTTCACAAGGATACAAATATTCCAAAATTCTGAACTACCGGTAAGTGTCTATTCATGTCTATTTGATATAAAAAAAAAAAATTCTGTTATCATATTAACATCAACATCTTTTTGACTGTTATGCCAAGGATTCACAGCGTGTATTAACTAAATTAGGCTGTTGTGAGATAAACCCGCTGGACACTCTTCTGCATATGCACTTCTATTCTACATCAGCTCATTTCCAGTAATTGTGTGGTTTATCGAGCGTACGGGGCTTTTTGAATCACGGATACTAAGGAATTAATTACTCTGAATCATACGTTGGACCAACAATATTTCACAGCTCCAAGTTGCCTGAACAAGCAAGCACAAATTGAATAATGTTGCTGATTTGCGAGCTCCCAGCATGCATTGCTGCATAACTAATTTATGCAGTTGGTGTTATAGGCTTATTCTTTTGCTGTTTGCTGCATTGGTTATTATGCTGTTGGTATTGCCATCACTGCCATTTATGCATTTGCATACAATTATTTAAAATCCCCCCTGGAAGCATCTTCAGAGCAGTTAGGGGTTAATTTTTTTACTTATTTAGTTTGATCTCGTAAACTTTATTTAGCTAGTTAGCTAGCGAACCCCACTTTATGTCTTAAGCTTAAACATTCTTTGCTATGATTAAACTCTCAGGAGTTTTTGGACTGTGAAAAAAGATAAGCACAAATCTAAGCTGATGGATTCATCTTTAAATCTTGGAGCATGTGTCAGACCCAGAATCATCTGCAATCGTTCCGCTATCTGAAACTCTGATAAATTAACCAGTGCATAAAAAGGCAGAAATTATGATGATGATTTTATTGAAAAGCTCATCTAACCACTATTACAATGGTCTGGCCACTTCGGTCTAGTTTTCTCATGTTTTCGTGGCAGAGCTCTAGCACTACTTTTCACGTCCTTGTCACGCGCTCTCTTGTCTGTGTAGTGTCTTGTGTTTCTCTCTGTTGTGAGCGTATGGAGGAGTGTTCGCTCGTGTTTGTGCGCTCTACGTTCTGTGAGTGGACGTGGTTTCAAGCTTCGTGCTGTGAAGCATGCGGTTCGTGTTTACACCAGCCGCGTGCTTTCATATGTCTTGTTTTGTGCTTAGTCTGTGTTTCACTTTGTGATTGTGTGTGGACCATGTTTTGTCATGTTTTGTCATGTCAATTGTAAAAGCCCACCAATCTTCTTCCCTCGTTATCGTTTGATTTACCCCACCTGTCCTCCCTCATCTACCCGCCTCATGTGTTCTCTATTTATTCTGCCTGTGTGTACTGTGCTGCTTTGCTGTCTTTAATGTCGTGGAATGATGTGATTTTTCGATGCAGTCTGCTAGGCATTTCCGTATTTTTTATTATTTACATGTATGCATTTGGCAGACGCTTTTATCCAAACACATTGAAGGAACACATTGAATCAGTTCTTACTTTCCCTGGGATCGAACCCATGACCTTGACGTTGTAAGCACCAATACCCTACTGATTGAGCTACAGGAAAGTAGCTCAATAATAAGCCTTTACCCTTCCACCCTAGGCTTAAGTCCTCGCTAGGCTTAAGATAACATCTCTCAAGTCTGTCATCAATGAAAAAGCTGACGTTCTTGACGAAGGCATTGAGAATGTAAAGATGTTAGCTGAGTTTCTAACAAAGGAAATTAAACATATCAAAAGAAAAGTGGAGTGCGTCGAACAAAGGGTAACCAGTGCAGAAAAAAGAATCAGAGAGTTGGAGAATAAAGTACATGGTCTAGATGGAATATGCTCCATGGTCTGCACGGGCAACCAGGAAAAAATATCAGACAGAAAGTTTCAGAAGTATGCAAGTTTGTCAAAGCTAGGATGACTGGCAAACCTCTTGAGCTCATCGATGTGGTACACCGTTTGGAAAAAAGTGAGGAGTGATGGCACTGCTTTTCATATATACGGTAACTGCCTTCATCTGGCAAAATATTTAGCTTTTCCCTTCTCCCCTGACTGATCTCAATCTTGTTTATCTACTAGTAATGACTTTTTGAGTTATAGGTTGTCATGGGCTAATCTAGTGTGTCATTGTTTTAATACTTCCTATTTTCTTCTATTTGTTTACTTGCATGTATTCATGTATGCCTTTCTTTATGCAAAAGTTCCCAATACTAGCCATTTTATACAAATATTTCAGTCATATAGTTTCAGCAGGTGTCCTAACTTCTAAGCATTAGTTAAAGGCTAAAATGAAAAAAAATATTTCTGTTCCTGATGTCCTTTTTTGTAAAGGTTATTGTCACGCTCCCAATTGTGGTGTAGATAGAAGGTAGGACAAAGAAGATTAAATCAAATTTATTTATTCAACAAAATGCAAATCTCAACCAAACTCAGAGAAGCACTTGTAAAGAACTTGTAAAGCTATGCTTTATATTTTAGGAGAACTCAACATCAGAACTTAGCATGTCTGCCATTCCTATGATTTTCTAATGTGATGTAATGTGATGTTTGCAATGCTAGTTGTCATGAGATAGAAAGATTGAACATGGAGCAGCTAAATCTCCAACCTCTGGGGAATCAGCCGTTTTAAACAAACATAGAACAGAGGAGCGTCTGGTGGCAAAAGAGCTCGTAATAAAACAAGAATCAACATTGGATTGGGTTTTATGAGATGGCGAGAACTGAGGGATATAAAATGTTGTAAAAGCGACACAGAGTTATCCGTATTTTATTGCTATATGCAGCTCTCTAACAGAGTTCATTGTAAAGCATTATCTGTTGTGAAGGGTCACTTCATTACGGTTGTTGTGGCTGTGCTGGAGTTTATATTCAAGGAAGAACCGGGTCTGTTAATGGGTAAAGCTACAGTCTTCAGACAGTCAGCTTGAAATCCTCTCCATCTAAACTACATCTCTTAAACCTATAGTGAATGTTTTATGAGCAGCAGGAGAACCATATTCATCCTCACAGTCACGCAGAGCCAAAACACAACCAAACTAAGCACAGCAATGTGTTTCTGAGGACAATACAATTCTTATGAATTTGGAGATGCACAGATGCCAGTGGGATACATAATTGTTGGAAAGTTGTTCCAAGATGCACAAAATGCAGAAATAACTCTGCAAGTATTTTTTGCGTTCATTTCATCATTCAACAAATAGCACCAAATTTTACTTCTGAGATGAGAGTTTGTGCCACCAGACGGCAATCCTGCATGGGTTATGAAGCAGTGCTGGATCAATACTGGGTACAGACTACATATTATAGCTGCTGCTATTGATTGAGGGGCGCAGGCTGTGGAATGAATACTAAGGTGTAATTTATTGTATTCTTGCTCTTATGTTTTTGCAAATATTTTGGGTTGTATCTGCATTGTATTGTATTGAATGTGCACTTGTGTAAGTAAAGAGTGCATTTTCAGGACTGTGATTCGTAACACACTTAAGTACACTTTTAAAAAGTACACTAAATGTTCTGCTTTTCTACTCACTGTTTGAGCAGTCATTACCACACTGATCATTTTCATAATTGATTATTTTGTTTGTTTTGTCTCTATTATATATGCTTACTGAAGTAGCCTAATATCAGTGTTCAAATACATTCTGATCAGATTTTGTGACAGCAAGATTGACGGCAGGCGTTTTGAATGAGTGGCCACGAATGGGTGAAAAAGAACATGTGGCAAAATATCACATGTGGAGAACTCACCTAGCTGGCAAAAAACAAAACAAAAATGAAAACCTGAAATAGCTTTATTTCATGAAAACAGGGAGAATGTGTTTTGATGCATCAGTGTCAATTTTGAAAGGCTGGTTCAAAGTTTACACAGAGCTCGGGCCTGATGTGTATGAAGAGTCAGAATTATCAGCATAGATATTTTGAGCACACTGCACCTGCTGAATTTGAAGGGATCTTCAGGATATTTATGAGAAAAAAAAACTTGTATCCTTGACAGAACTGTAGTATTTTTCTCCCTATTGGATTCATGTCATTTCATCTAGAGACCGAAAAAACGAACGAAATACGTCTATGTTTTGTGTTTTGTCTGTCTGTTCGCTTTTTCCATGCAGTGAATGAGGACTGAAGTTTTCAAACTTCAAAATATGTAATATAATAGCAAGCATTTGTGATGAACTAAATATACTTTAATGCCATTTCTATCGAAGCATGTATGCCATGTATTCAAGAGGATGCTGCTGGTGGCTTTATATTGCAACACAGATGAACACAAACCCACAAACAAACATATTTGCGCAAATTGCATATTCCATGCATTGAAATATGTGTAATTACACATTTGCAATGGAATAGCTATTTAGTACATTTAAAACATCAACTTAAAATGTAATATCAACATAGTAATATAAAACACAGTAAAATGTATAATCAAGTACTTCATGTGTATTCAACACATCAAAATAAGGGTGTACTTCTTTAAAGCATGACAAAAGATGGTTAAAACATTATTGTACTTTTTAAAAGTGTACATAAATGTGTCAAGAAACGGGTATGTGTACAGTCTTCAAGTGAACTTTTATTTCATTAATATTATATTATCTATAAGTAAAGTTATAAATGGCAGCACTTTAGTTTAGTGTTATTAATCAGTTCACTAGAGGTCTCCAATCATGTCCATTTGAACCTGTGCCCACTCATCTCCATCAAGCCACAGTTGTACCCGCACTCACTCACTCACATCATCAGCACCTCTCTTCACACTGGTACCCCACTGCATTTATACAGTCTCAGTTAGCCCCACTGCTTAAGATACCCACTCTAAATCCAGCACTTCTAGAAAATTACAGAGCAGTATCCCTTTGTCCCATCATTGCTAAAACACTTGAACGAGTCGTGTTCAACCAAGACTCTACTTTTCTTAATCAGAACCAGCTGGAAATCAACCAGTCTGGCTTCAAAAGTGACCACTCAAGTGCCCTACTCTCAGTTATTGAAGCTCTGAGACTGGCAAGACCAGCTTCCAAATCATCAGTACCTATTTTTCTGTAACTGTCTGCTGTTTTTGACACCATGAACAACCAGATCCTCCTGTAAACCCTCAACACGAAGGGTATCTCTGGAACTGCACTCTTCTTACCTCTCAGGCAGGTCCTTCAAGGTGTCATGGTTGAAGTGAGGTGTCTAAATCACAACATCTAGCTACTGGAGTGCCTCAGGGCTCAGTGCTTGGACCACTTTTCTTCTCCAACTACATGTCATCACTAGGATCTGTCATTCAGAAACATGTTTTTCCTATCAACTCTACCTCTCATTCCAGCCAGATGATCTGATGTTAGCTCCTCACATCTTGACCTGCTTTACAAAGATTTCTTGCTGGATGAAGGACCACCACCTTCAACTCAACCTTGCGAATACAGATCTGCTTTTGGTCCCAGCCAACCCAACACTTCAACACAACTTCTCCATTCAGCTAGGTTCGTAAATAATAACTCCATCCAGTACAGCCAGGAACCTTGGCATTGTGATTGATGATCAGTTAAACTTAAAATACTACATTGCTGGAACTGCCTGGTCCTGCAGATTTGCCTCATTCGACATTAGGAAGATCAGGCCCTTCCTATTGGAGCATACTACCCAACTCAGTTTTCAAGCTCTTACTCTATTAAGACTAGACTATTGTAATGTTCTTCCAGCATGGACTGTCAAACTCTTCAACTGATCTACAATGCTGCACAGGAGTGGTCTTTACCAGGCCGAAGAGAGCGTATGTTCCACCTCTCCTCATAAAATTGCATTGGCTGCCATTTGTTGTTCTCATCAAATTCAAGACATGTTTGTCTGCAGAACAACTACTGGCCCTGCACCACTATACCTAAACTCATTACTTCAGATCTATGCATTTAGCAAATACGTCAATCCAAAGCGAATTACAAATGAGAAGTGCAATAGAAGCCTTGAAACCAAAACTATGCAAGTGCTATGCTTTGTAAAGCTAGAAAACTCTACCCCCATCACTAATCTTCAAAACTCTACCATCACAGAATATAATGGTGTGGGTCAAAAAAAGGAACGTCTCAGATAGATATGGTTTGTACAGCATGGGCGTCAGACTCCTGGGTGTGAGTTCAGACCTCACTGCTGTCAAGGTCACACATCATTGGCTTCTCAATGGGCAGCTGACAGCCATTCAACTGGCAGAAAGGGATGATGGTGGTGGATAAATTGTTGTGCTATTTTCCGACTCGGGAAATGAGGGATCCATACATTGATGCATTAGCAGTGGTTTCTCATTTCTTTGATGAATATCTAACATATTGTAAAGGTAAAAATCCACCTATGAGCACAAAAAAGTGAAGCTTTTTCACTTCTTTTCACAGGATTTGATTAATCATAACCTTTTTTTGCATTATAGATTATATAAAATGAGTAAATCTTTATAATGGTGCTTTAAAAAAAATCTACAAAACTAAATAAGTCACGTCGAACATGACATGAATTTTATTCAGGCAGTAAATCAGTTTATTACTGCACCATCTCCATTTATTTTCATTCAATTAGGTGTCATTGATCGCTGTATCCAGAAGCAGCTGAATACAGGATCTAGTATGTTTGATTGGCTGCATCGTTCTCAGTGACCCTGGTGTATGATTATGAATTGCATGTGAGTGTGAGTTAACTACTAAATGGTTTTAGTCATGTGCAGACATTTACAAAGATTTTTTTATTGCATTATTTCATTCCTGTGGGATGTGCATGCAAATTTTATCTCTATGCTATAGACTAAAAGGGTCATGAGATAATAATGACCTTGGCCAGAACAGACAGAATCACTGAGTCTGGATGAAAAAGAAATAGATCATATTCAGATTCAGAGTCCTTGAGATGTTGTTCCAAATATCTTTGACAGGGACAGTGTAGTATTGAATGCTATTCCGTAAGAGAAAATTCTTTATTTTCATAATATCTTTTTTTAAACTCACTCTTAGAAAAAAAGGTTTTATACAGAACCTTGAACTGTTCTGTTAGACGCTTCATATAAAGAACCTTTAATATCTGCTACAAACTGTGTGATTTTAGCCATACTATAAGATTATTGCACATCACTCTGTACGACATGGATCTAATAAGCTTGGGAAAAACATGTGTAAATATGACTTAACAATGATGAATCATACTATTTCATTAACATACATCATTACTATTGAATCATAAGCTACAATGCAAGTATGGAAAAATGAAATGTCATCAGTATGCGCTGATAAACAAATAAGGCAAGATGACTCACACACTGACAATTGTGGTTTTTATGTGCACTGACAAAAGAGGAGGAAAGGTAAGAGGAGAATATGGAGAAAAGAGGCTAGCTTGGCATGCCAGTTTTGAAAATGGAGCTTAAAGTACTGTATTTTTCGCCATATAAGATGCTCCGGAACATAAGACGCACCAAATTTTAAAGGAGGAAAATCTAGAAAAAAAGATTCTGAACCAAATACTGTAGTAAAATATTTTATATCAACTGTATAAAGTTAACAGCCCAAAAAACAAAACAATTTTATGCCAACCATGTAACATATTAAGAACTATCTTTTCTCTCATTAACAGTCATTAAAGTCAGTAAACAGTGAAAGTAACAAAAATAAGGCTGTAATGTTTTTATTCGAACCCCAATAATTGTGTGTAAACCGGTAAGTGGGGTGTTGTACCGAAATCTGACTCTCCGGACAAATCTCACTCCCCTCACTAACATCCAGATTTTTCTGCAGCAGAAAAATACACCTGTGAAAATCTCACTCCCCTCACTAACTCTGGTTTAAAAGTTCACAGACTCATGTGATGAGATAATAAGATAAATATGGTGAGTTATTTTTTTTACTCCCCCTGGTAAACCCATACTATAATTGTTTCAACCAAATGCTTTTGAGCAAAGAATGTCCATACCATAATGAGATAATAAAATAAATATGTTAAGTCTGTGAGCTTTTAAACCAGAGTTATTGAGGGAAGTGAGATATTCACAGGTGTATTTTTCTGCGGTGAAAATCTGACTCCACCTGGTAAACCCATAGGCCTACTATAAATCATTATAACTGTAATATAATTTCATTTTCTGCTTATTTATGTAAGCATACAAGTCGGTTTGTAGGCGAATATGCTCAAGGAAGTGCGTTCACCTCAATGCAGCGCATATTAATGTGCGCGCGTAGGGGAGTGAGATTTGTCCGGGGAGTCAGATTTCGGTACAACACCTGGCAAGACGCGAGTCATGGGCTCTTTTATTTCCTCAGACTTGAACAAAAATAAAACAACAACCAAAACATGCGTGTTCGGCGCTGACGCTTCACTCTCTGTGAGTCACGCCTCTTTCTCTCGGTTTCGTTTCACTTCTCTCTTACGCACGGCTCGTCTCCCCACTCTCTCCCGCTGCAGACCTCGCTGAACCACGCCCCCCTCGCTACAGTCATCACTGTAAAGTCCACCATTGCCCCCCACTCGTCATTACCACGGCTACGGCCGTGGCCGCGCTCCGCGGATTCTTTATATTCGTCGGATAGGATGCACCAACTCCCCCCCCCCCCCCCCCCCCCCCCCCCCAGTTTCGGGGGAAGAAAAATGCGTCTTATGAGGCAAAAAATACGGTAAGTTGTTTTAAGTTTTACCGTCACACTGTAAAAAATTATATTATCGATAAGGTATGACAAGCTATGTTTAACATTGCTTTACAAGGTGCAGTAAACGATTTTTCAAAAACGCTGTTGATAAGTTGCTCAAACCAAGCACCACATCAAACATGTAGCCAATTAGCATTGGGGGTGTATGATGGAGGAAGTGAGAGAGTGAGCATTTGAAGGAAGACTGTAGAAAAGTAATACAAAAGAGAAAATCTCAGAGGAATTTTACTTGAACAAGAAAGGTTATAATCAGGCAAGAGCTTTTGGACCCATGTAGGTTGCATTGCTTCTGTTCTACACGCGAGTAACATTTATTTTGCGGTTTCAAAGAACCAAGAAATGTTATATATTAATGCTAACCACCCAGCAAACACAGAACATTCCCCTAACGTTCTCATTTGGTTCCCGTTTGGTTATTTTTTTGGGAACCAAATAAGAATATTCTGGGAACATTCTTTATTGGTTATTTTTTGTAACCTACAGGGAATGTTCTGGGAACATTCCCTGCAGGTTATTTTTTGGGCTTAATTTTGAAACCTATAGAGAACGTTCCCAGAAAGTTCCCTGCAGGTTATTTTTTGGCTAAGTTTTGAAACCTAGAGAGAATGTTTCTAGAAAATTATTCACCCAATCTACCATTTTTTAGTTCCACAAGCCAGAAAAAAATATATCTGCCAGTACATGATGCTAGTGCACAATGTTTTTAGAGATTATTTGTAAGAATTTTACTGGAAAAACCGGGACTGCATTTATGTCTTGAAGCAAATGACAAAACAACTGACGATTTGAATCCGGTTAGATGTACAGCATCGGACCTTTCAAATATTATGTTTGAATCCATACGTGAATTGAGACACGCCATTGGCTGCTGCATTGCGCGCCTGATATTGAGGGGCGGAGCTTCGCCAATGGACGCAGTTTTCATACCTCATATGATGGTAAGTCGCATAATACGTATTAAAAATTGAGTATATATTAGTTAAAAGTGCACAGTTTGTTTCTTTTGTCTCTTGTTTCCTATTTCTGGTCGTTCGAGATCTGGCGCTCCTAACAATCCAGGGGTCATTAAATTGTTATGACGCATATATGCGTGGGACATGAATTGAGTTATTGTTTGATTGTAGCATCACTGATGCATTATTTCCATTACCCGAGTGGAGTGGTGGGTTTCCCAGGGTCACAGGTGTCTGTTCGCCTGCGTGCGTTCAGTCCTGATAAAGCTGTAAATAACTGAAACAAAAACGGCACATATGTGCAGAAACTCGGAAAACGTCTCAGGTTACGTACGTAACCATAGTTCCCTAAGAGGGAACGAGACACTGCGTCGAGACGCGATTGGGAACCCTTCAGTGTATATGTCTCTTGAAGCACAATAAAACCAACGTGCGGGCGTGTACGTCGCCGAGATGACGTCATCACGTCATGACCAAGGAGTATAAAGGCACGTCACGACCCGGAAGCGGGTTAGCTTGAACAGTGTCTGAACAGGCCGGCATGCCTAGGAGCTGAGGCTGCAAGACGCAGTGTCTCGTTCCCTCTTAGGGAACTATGGTTACGTACGTAACCTGAGACGTTCCCTGTCAAGGGAACTCGCACTGCGTCGAGACGCGATTGGGAACGAGGAATACCCACGCCGCCTCAGCGTACGGGGTATGCCAAGCGAAACGTAGCTCACTACGATAACGCCAATGATCCCAAGGCGGGGTTTAGGTCTAACTGGTAGAACCTAATAAAGGTATGCGGTGAGGACCAGCCAGCCGCATCACAAATGTCCGCAAGGGAAGCCCCTGCGAAAAAGGTTTTCGAGGCAGCCATGCTCCGAGTAGAATGAGCTCGGACAGACAGTGGACACTGCTGTCCTGCCAGCTCATAAGCTAAAGAAATAGACTCTGAAATCCGTCTGCTCATAGTAGGCTTAGAAGCAGGGGAGCCTCTGGGGGCCCCAAAAACAGACAAAGATTTGGTCTGACCTACGCCACGTAGCAGTTCTGTGGACGTAGGCGTCCAGTGCTCGCACTGGACAAACCTTGTTCTTTAACTCCTGGTCATGATCCGTAAATGGAGGAGGACAGAGAGCCTGTAGTACTATGTGGCGCATAGGACTAGAAAGCACTTTAGGTACATAACCCGGCCTGGGATAGAGGAAAACTTTAGCCAAGCCGGGCGAAAACTCTAAACATGAAGGGGCCACAGAGAGGGCCTGCATGTCACCAATCCTCTTGAAGGAAGAAATGGTGAGAAGAAAGAGAGTTTTAAGAGTAAGGTGCTTATCTGAAATCTCGTCCAGCGGTTCAAAGGGAGCCTGGGACAAGGCCTGGAGCACCAGGGACAGGTCCCAAGGAGGCACCCTTGAACGTACTACAGGCCTCAGCCTCTGAGTGCCACGTAGGAAACGAACTATGAGGGGGTCCCTGCCCAAAGAGGCACCACTCAAAGGTACGTGGTAAGCAGCTATGGCAGCCACGTAAACCTTTAGTGTGGAGGGGGACAGCCCTGCTGCGAACCTTTCTTGCAGGAACTCCAGCACGGTGCCAACCTGGCAGGTAACTGGGTTCAGCTGCTTTTCGCAACACCAAGAAGTGAAAATCTTCCACTTCTGAGCATACAGTTTCCTCGTGGACGGGGCTCTGGAGTGGAGAATGGTCTCTACAACCTCGGCTGAGAGACCAGACTCTATGAGCTGGGCCCCCTCAGGGGCCAGACCCACAGTTTCCACAGTTCTGGGTGAGGATGGAAAATCCTCCCCTGAGCCTGGGACAGGAGGTCCCTCCTGACCGGAATCTCCCACGGAGTGCCGTCTAGGAGGGACACCAGGTCCGAAAACCACACCCTGCCCGGCCAGCGCGGGGCAACTAGAGTGAGACGGACCTTCTCCCGGCGAACCTTCTCCAGAACCCCTGGGAGCAGAGCTACGGGGGGAAAGGCATACAGGGGTAGATATGGCCACCCTTGCCTCATGGCGTCCAGGCCGAGAGGCGCTGGAAGATAAAGGGAGAACCAGAGTGGGCAGTGAGTCGTCTCTCGAGACGCAAACAGATCCACTTGAGCCTGGCCGAATCTCTCCCAAATCTGATCCACCACCTGAGTGTGGAGTCGCCATTCCCCGGGCCTCGGCCCCTGTCTCGACAGGAAGTCTACCCCCAGGTTCTGGGCCCCCGGGATATATATCGCTCGAAGAGAGAGCAGTTCCCTCTGGGCCCAGAGGAGGATCCTGATCGCCAACTTGGAAAGTCGACGAGACCGGAGACCTCCCTGGTGATTTATGTAGGAGACCACTGACGTATTGTCGGTTCGGACTACTACATGACGGCATCTGAGGTCGGGGAGAAACGCCCGTAGCGCCATCCAGACAGCCATCATCTCCAAGGCGTTGATATGCCAGGAGAGGTGGTGCCCGTCCCATAGACCCCTGGCCGAGCGGTCCCTCAGGACCGCCCCCCAGCCCGCGCGGGACGCATCTGTCGACAGCATGACGCGGTGACAGATAGCTCCCAGTGCGAGCTTCTGGGAAATAAACCAGTTCTGCTTCCACGGATGCAAGGCTCGAAGGCAGCGCCTTGAAACCTTGATCAGACGGAAGGGGTTGCCCCTCGGGGAAAACCCTCTGGTCTTCAGCCACCACTGCAGGGGTCTCATGTGGAGCAGGCCGAGTGGGATAACACTGGACGCTGCCGCCATGAGACCCAACACTCTCTGGAAGTGTCTGTACAGTGACTAGCTGGCCTAGCTTGATATTCTGGACTGTGGGCAAAACAGAAGCAATGCGCACGAGGAAGAGCCGTCCGCATGCTATGTAAGCGAGAGTGACATCTCGATGCCAGACTGCTACCTGCCGTGACTGAGAAAGGGATCAACAGATCGTTGAGGAGACACAGCCCAAAATCGTGGAGCTAGGGAAGCTAGTGAAGCTGACAACAGCCTGACGTCCCTATTGTCTGGGAGAAAAGTCCAACAGACCTTATACTGAGCGATTCCTCAGGACCGCCCAAAACCCATGAGAGAAGTATCTGTCGACGGCATACGCAGTGACAGAGTGTTCTCAGTGTGGGCCTTTTATGGGACGAGAACCAGAATTGCTCCCACATACCTGAGGTGCGTAGGCATTGCCTCGTGACCTTGATAGTGTGGAAGCGGTTTCCTCTGGGAAAACCTTCTGGTTCTGAACCACCACTGAAGGGGCCACATGTACAGACGACCGAGTGGACCGCACTGGAAGCTGTTACCATGATGCCCAGCAGTCTCGACTGCTCAGTGAGTGATTGGTCTAGCTTTTGCCATTAACTGCTGGTGGGATGATGTCGATGAGCACGGGTGAAAGCCGTGCTGGCAACGACACAGAATCCCAACAACGCTTCGGAAGGTGGCTCCCAAATGAGGATACAACACCTTCCTACTTGCGTACAGTCTGAGCCCCAGCTCCTTCCAGTGAGCAAGAATGACATCTCGATGCCAAACTGCTACCAGGATCAACCAAACATTGATGAAATCTGATGAAATCAGAAACCTTGAAGGTGCCGGGTAAAAGCTAGACTGAACAGAAGAACCAGACCGGAGCCCGTAAACTCTGGCTGGGAACTCCAGCTGAGCGTTCACTTCTGTTGCATAACCAGAGCCTGCTTGGGGGCTACCACTCGGGCAGGCACCCTGGATATTATTGCAGGACCCATTGGGACAAAACCGTACTCCAAATAAGGTAACCAGCCTCTCGAGGCTGGCCTCTGGTATTTCTCGAACATCCGCTCCAGGGCCCTGCTTGCAGGGGGAAACCTGGAGCGAGCGCTCTTAGACCCTCCTCAGAGGGGGCGACCTCCCAAGCGCCACCAGAAGTATGGGTGACGACTAGAGAGTCCCGCCTCGGACCTGAGTGCCTGGCTCCCTCGGGATACCAACACAGCACAGTGTCCAACAAAACCTCCCCATGGGAACGGTTCCGAGCCACTAGTGAAGGGAACACAAGTACAGGTGACTGAGTGCATAGCACTGGAAACTCTGCCTTGACGCCCAGCAGCCTCAGCTGCTCAGTGAGTGACCGGCCATTCCTCAAACGTGCATGACCTGGTTCCCTCGGGACACCAGGCACGCAGTTAATCGTTAAAGGGTGCTTGCCCAGGCAGTCCCCTAGGAGACTGCCAGGTGAGAGTGGAGCGACAGCGAGCACAGTGCGCTCACGCACCGGCTACACACGCCCCAATCGCTGGTGAGGAAGATCCTCATCAATGTGACACTTACAACATCCAGTTCCTCAGAACTGGATAGCTGCAGTATCCCCTTAGGCTGACAAATCCAATTGCGATCCTCATGGTCGAGACAGCCGCTGAGCCTCAGCAACAGCGGGACCGGAACCACGGGGACCGCGAGCCTGAGCAACTTCCTCAAAAGACGCTAGGCGGGATTGCCATGCACGTAGGACCTCCTCATCAGCAGCCGATACTAACAACGTCCAGTTCCTTGGAGCTGGATAGCTGCAGTATCACCTCGTCAGGGTCGGAAGAAACCGCCACAGGGCGTGCTTCCGGTTCCTGAACGAGGCCAGACCTGCCAGGTAAGGGTGGAGAAAAGGCCAAGCCCGTCTCCAACCCCTCTGACAAGTCCATCTGCGACCCCCATGATCGCAGCCGCCGCTGGTCCTCAGCCGCAGCAGGACCGGAACCACGAGGAACGCTAGCCTGGGCGGTTTCCTCGAAAACCGCCAGGCAGGATCGGAGCGTTCGCAAACTCATTTGCAAAACAATCTGCACAATCAGTACCCTCGAGCGCTGATCGTGCATGCTCCTCACCCATTTACCTCGGTGCTGGAAAAAGTGCGTTCAACCGGGTCTCGAACCCCGATTTCCAGCATGATAGGCAAACACAATATCCACTGTACCACAGAAGTTATGAACATACTAATGGCACAAAGTAAATACAACACCCAACTCCTCAGAGCCGTGTTGTTGTTCAAGTCGGAAAAAACCGCACAGGGCGTGTTTCCGGACCTTGAGAAGTCCCCGCGATAGGGATCGCCGCTGAGCCTCAGCTGCAGCAGGACCTAAACCGCGAGTCTGCACAGTCTCCTCGAAGACTGTCAGACAGGAATGGCAACCTACACAGTCGACGCCCTCGAGCGCCTACCATGTAAGATTAGCCCTCCCCCGCACCTTCCAGTGAGCGAGAACGACACCTCGATGCCGAACTGCTAACTATCATGACTGAGCCATGATGAGGCTCAGAACATGGATATCTTGAAGGCGCAGTGCCCAAGCCTTAGTGAAGGTGCAGTTGGTAAGTTTGCCATATCTGCGCACTTTTCTCAATCACACGTGAAATCCCTTTTCTTTTAAACTAGACTCGGGGCACGCGTACCAGCAAATACATACACACACACGTTGAGCTTAGAGCGCTGTGAAGACACTGAAAGCTAACCCGCTTCCGGGTCGTGACGTGCCTTTATACTCCTTGGTCATGACGTGATGACGTCATCTCGGCGACGTACACGCCCGCACGTTGGTTTTATTGTGCTTCAAGAGACATATACACTGAAGGGTTCCCAATCGCGTCTCGACGCAGTGCGAGTTCCCTTGACAGGGAACAGAACATCCACACGCTAGCACTCACACGAAGCAACGTCAACGACAGACAAAGACAATGGAGAACATGACGGAATAAATGGGCAGGGATAACAAGAAACAGCTGGCATTGGTTACATGATAGACTACGGCAACACAGGAGAGACACACAGGAGGAGCATGACATGACTGCGACAATCAGTGTGTATAACATCACTTTACAAGATATCAGCCAATCTTCAACGGACAGAACTATATTAGATCTACACAATCATTCACAGCAATTAACAGTAAATTGTTTATAGAATTTCTGTCTGAATCATGTATGTTTCTTTGTTTTTGATTTGCAGATGATGGGGAATTTTTCTTTCTTCACATTTCATTGTGTAAATATTGTTTAAATATTCATGTTCATAATTACATTTTCTAAATACAATTGTGTAATATGTTTAAATATGTTCCTGGCTTGTATATGTATGTTTAAAGAATATTCATGTCTCTCTTCCCTCTATCACAGACATTTACACATCACGTTATATCCGCAAAGCCACCAGCATTGTGCATGACTCCACACACCCCTCAAACACACTTTTCACCCTCCTGCCGTCCACTTTTCACCCTCCTGCCGTCCGAAAACGGTATCGAAGCATTCGGTCTCTCACAACCAGAGTTTGCAACAGTTTTTTCCCCCATGCCATCAGGCTGCTAAACTCATAACTCATAGAAACTGCACTACTTTTGGACTGTTACCATCGAACTGTGACAAAATTAAATTGTGCACTTTATGTATATAGACCCTTTTCAGTTGACGTCACCAACCCGGAAGTCGGCCATCTTGGAGACACCACCAGTTACTCGTTCAACGCCATTCACATTGAGGATCAAGCAGAGCGTAACATATTACAATATAACTAAATATATATTGCAAACCCGAAGGCGAAGGGAAACTACTGCAATGTAGAAGGTTGCCACAATCGTTCGGAGGATGATAGAGGTGCCGAAATACATTATTATCAACCGTTATTTACCATTATTTACAACCAAGGCCAGGAGTGGGAGAACTTGAGTGCCGAGCAGCACTTAACCAAGATTTTATGGGCAAGAACCTGGCAAACATTCGAGTTTGCTCGGACCATTTTGTAAATAGTAAGTAATCACTCATTTCAAATGAAAAAAAATCTGAATAAATGGAGAGATGATGAGAGAGTGGGAGAGAGAGAAAGAGAGAGGAGTTCGCATGTTGAAAGATGTTGCTTCTTTGGGGGAAGTACTACGAAATAGAAACCTAAAAACTGAACCAGAATGTCATATTTGTTTTAATAAACAGCTGTTTGTTGTCAGGAAATATTTCTGGTAATATTTACGTCTGACATTCAACTGCTAATAAAAAAAACTATGTAAATCTTACCTTTTTTGCAGAGAAGACAGATAGTTGTGCATGTGGCATGCAGTTTGGCAAATATGTGTCCTTCTGTTGTAAATTTTGATTGTTAATTTAAAGATAATCTCTTGTTCGTTTATATCTGACATTTGGTTTGTAATATGCAGATTTTCACTAAGACTCAAATGTCACATTGTGATTTGTATTTGATAATACACTGCCTGATTGCTTACAGTGTCACATTGAAGTTGTGTAAGTGATAGCATGTTTAAATTAAAGATTAAATCTTCTGACAAGTGTTCACTATTCTTTTTATCCAAACAACAAACATATACATATGAATGTTATAACAGTACATACAACAATAGACACCATCTAAGAGTTGTTATAAGAGCTTTATTGAAGAGTTAACCACTGGCACATACAACATATGTTAGGTCAAGTAGTTGCAAATATTACACGTTTTGTTCTATATAATACTTATTTCTATAGTTCTATATAATACTTAGTATATAATTTGTAGTTCTAATACTTAGTAATACTTATAATACTTTGCTGTATAGCCGAATCATCGAGTGGATCTTCACCGTCAATAAGCTTCAATTTCTCAATATATCTTGACTTCTCCGGCGGATCAAGCTTATCCCTGTATAAAACAGTTCTTGCAACACCTTTATCATGCGGTTTCGCTGCCATTCCTTCTTCACAATGAGCGATTTTTGAGAGAGTAAAACGAGCAAGTTAGCATGCAAACAAATGACTTCCGGGGACCGGGTGTCTCCAACATGGCGGAACTTCCGGTAACGCCGGTCGACTTGCAAAGGATCTATAGTTTTTTTTCTGTACCTACTGTGTATTATATCTGCGTTATGTTGTGTACTGTCTGTTTGCACTTTGTGATGGTTCTAAGGCACAAAAAGCAGTAATATGAACCAGAGCTAATGATGTTTGGTCAAAGGTTTGACATGGAGGAAAAACTACATTGAGACACTTACCCTGGCTTCCCATGATGCCCCAGATCCACTGCAGCTATATAAAAATAAGGCCTGTGTAGCTCTTATATCTTATGGAGCACCTCCACCAACGCTAGCAAAGCTGTCAGTGCTGGACTACTAGAGCCATTAATGGGTGCTTGTCTCCAAACCAGCTCTTCAGGAGATATAACAGCAGATTTCACCAAAGCTGTTGTTTTCCATTTCAAGGACCTGGATTTCATTACCTGCCTCTCACACAGATTCCGGGTATGTGGTCTGTGTTCACTCAAACACTTCAGGTGGTTAGCTGTGAGAATTGCTCACCAGTGCTGGCAATCATCATGCTTTTACTGACAAGAGCACTTTATAAAAACTAACTGTTAGAAAGCATAGATTACCGAGCAATGTTAATATAGGAGACAATTGTTAGGTAAAAATATATAATTATAAAAAACAAGAATTGTGGGATATAAACGGTGGGTAAAATGTTGTAATTATCATAACGATGAGATTCCAAATTGTAAAGAGTGTTAGTGTTAGAGTGTGAGTAATTACAACTTGTAAACAAGATGTTTTTCTGAGAGCACACGACTGCTGCAGATGAATTAAGCCGTTGATACAAACTGCCATAGAAACCCAAAATTCCCAGTCCAAGGATGTGAACAGCTCCAAGTGGTTGAGCTAGACTTTTATACATATACTCATCAACAACTGACAAGGACCAGTGAACACAAGAGGGTATATATAGACAAAGACATGGGAAACACCTGAGGACACTGACGAGGTAAGTGATTACAAGACAGGTGTAGAAATATCTAGAAGGGCCCAGAAGTGAACAGGAAGTGCTCACACGATACGCAGGAAGTGTACCAATGACCTTACTGACAGGAAGTGTAACCATGACCTTACTGACAGGAAGTGAAACAATGACCTTATTGACAGGATGTGACAAAGATGACACAGACAGACAGGAAAAGGGTGAAAAAATGTGAAATAATGAGCCTGATTCTATGACCTATTAATTAGTTATTTTTAAACACACAGAGATAGCTAATGTAATATGTATTTATAATTGAATTAACCAAATTTTCTGTAGGAACTTAGTTTCTACGGTTAATATGGATATTGTTTAATGTAAATATGTTATCATTATATGTTTTTTTCCCTAGTTGTAGTAAATTGATAGATATGTTGGTCATAATATAATGTATTATAATATAATAATTTATATATAAAATACAGGGAATTTGAAAAATTGTAGTAAGGCACAGATAGCAACTTTTCATACAGAAAATCCTTTTAGTGAATCTTGTCAGAAAGGTCTCTGCTCAACCTATTGATTTTATTTTCGGATTATTTATTGTGGCTGGCCCGGCATGTAGTGTCCATTTGGACTTTAAATTGGACTCACAGAGTTTCAGTGAGACTAGTGCCAGAGTTAATTTAATGTGGACTGCTGCATTTTCCCACAGAGAGCAATTTACTATGCCACACTGATATTCCTTATTTCATGTATTGTAACTTTCTGTATTTCCTAAAACCCATCATAATTACCAATAAGTGGTTCTCAGTGTAAAACCAAAACAAAGACCATTATCAAGCTTTGCCTGATGTCTTCTGTGCATCAGATTCAAATGATTGAAGCAAAATAAATGTAGAAGCAGGAGGTTGAAACACTTTTTAAGCACTTCTGTCTCCAGAAACCTAGAACAAAGGGTTCATACGGGTGTAAAGAGTTCATAGCCTTTAGAAAAGTGAATTTTTGAACTGGTGCTATTTGAGTTGGTTCTAGAGACTCCAAAATTGGTCCAATCACTATTTATTACCATCTCTACAATTGTGCCAAATTTCATAATCTCCCCATGATCCTTTGATCGGGCTGCCAAAGACTCTCATTGGGAGGAAGAATGAAAAAATAAGAAAACTAACAGATACAATAGCGGCTAGAACCCAAAACTAAAACTTTAGGTGCAATTACAGAACAATGTGCGATTAATTAGTAAAAAAAATATATATATATATAAATATAAATTGACAGCAGTGATATAAAAAAGTACATTAAATTTGTGCATTTGTGGTTTATTTTCTGAGGCGTGACGGCTCCTTGTTTACCTTCATTTGAAGGAAAAGAGCAGCCGGAACATTTAGATAAAAGTCTACTTTTGTGTTCCATGGAAGATAGAAAGTCTTTTGAATTGATATTAACATGAGTAAATAAAGTAAAAAAAAAAAAAAAAACTTAAACCATTCTTCAACTGTCCTGATTGATTTGCTCTAAAAATGAAAGTTCTTTGCTATGCAGCAGTGAAAAACAAACAGAATTTTTTTTTCACTTTACGAAGTGCGTTACAAAGTTGCCTTGAGATATAGTTCACAGAAGGAATATTTCATCAAGAATCTTTGGGAAGCTTCCTGCTGATATGTGATGTATAACATGATAATAATAATCTAAGAATATTGTTTGCAATATTAAAGTGGCTGGATGGTAAACATCAATATTTGTGTCATTAAATGTGAATATGTAGACTTTGGAATCATTACCTGCAGCGGTAAGATTGAGGACTGAAGTTCAGGCTTTGAGCTTATCATCCATCATGTGAGCTGAATGTCAGTGCATAAAAACAGCACCTTAAATGTGAATGTACTCTGATAAAGGTCTGGGGCATGAGATGATCCTTGTGATGGATGACATTCCTCGCACCCTGTGAAAGACTGCAGAATGACAAATCTAGAGAGCTGTAATATTCCTCCTGGAAAGAGAAAAAACCGTCACCGTCTGCCTCAATAACGCTCGGCCCACCTCCATTTTGAGCTGTTATTACATTGCTAATGCTTCATTTCAATATTCAAATATGCAAAGGAGATTCAAGCATTTGGATGATCGGTTCACTGAGCTGTCATTACATCTTTTGAAGTAAAAGACACACTCTGATTCCATTCAGCGTTGTCACAAAGCAAAAAAATAATTCAGTGGATATGAATCAGGGTAAGCCAGGAGGGCATGTGTGCCATCTAATCAGCGCGCGCTGTGCCAGCAGGCACTGACCACCCTTTTTCCCTGGTATAATTAACAGTTTATATTTGTCTCACGACAAATATATTTTGATAACGTATTGAATAAGGATGCAGAGTGGCCATTAAATACTTAATGGACATGAATACACCTTTTCTATGATGAGCGTGCTTCTAATTTCTATTTTCTATTCCAGGCATGCAGTCGAGAATGTCAAGGTGATCCAATCAGGGCTTGACATTAACACCCGCCAAAAATACCAAATGCGTGTGTAGTTCCTGCTAGCCACTCTGTTGGGTGGAATTTTAAATATAAGATATATTGTAGCCTTTTAAAAAGGCATCTGAAATAATAAACTAAGCACAATGTCGTGTTGTCAAAAGTATTGATTTTTCGATACACGTTGATACCTGAAACGCTTCCAATACTCATTTTCCGCAGCTGGTCTCGCTCTCATCTCTCCAACAGTGAGTTACACACAAAGCCTCCTCCCCTCGCTCACTCCTTTCATTTTCTCCAGATGAATATTGTTACAAGGCTTGAATTTCAGCATGGGATTGTGCATAATTTGACTCATTCCCGCAGATTTTGTGCTCACACCCAAAGTGTGTGAGTATAAAGTCGCCTCTCAGTACGGAATTGAGTTATTTTCCGTTGCTTATTGCACTTAAACAGTCAAATGCACACAAAATAATGTCAAAATGTTGGTCTTGATGAGTATTCAAGTAAACGCAGTCAGTTCTGTTTTAAGCGAACGTTAACGGTTGAGAAAGAAAACGCATGTTTAACAGTATAACGGATCTGTGTGAGCCTAATATTCCTGCTGCCAAACGATGGGATAGTATTGGAAATATTTTCCCCATGGTATTGATGTCAAAATTTAAAATACTGAGTGACTAGTAACTTTGGAAAACAAGTGGTCACAAAAGTAGAGCAAAAAAGTTAATGTCAAGCACTTGGATACAACTCTTCTAATATTAGAATGAAAAAAAATGCCTAATTAAAACAATGAAATGATTGGAAAAAAAGTTGTTAATAAGCACTTACTAACTGAACTTTTCCAAGGCATGTTTCCAGCTATTTTTAACCAACTGATGCCATGATTATTGTAGGTAAGTAAGTTTAAGTTTCTCCTAAGTAACTTGGGCTTGTTCTTTTTTGTGCTATATCCTTTTTATTGAAACTTTTGCAGGTAGACATTTCCATACTTTTCTGTAGTTGTGGTAAAAAGATTTTTCATGCCCCTTTCTTTAGTTATTTCCTGCTGCGCTGTCAAACATAAGTCACTCCACTCTTATCTTGCACAAATTTAATGGAAACATAATTGTTTCTTGCTGAGGCAGGAGTGTGTTAAGCCCCAAAATCAATCGGCAGATATATTTCGATTTCAAAATGTGTTTATTCATCCATTCTGTTTGTTATCATTTTGTGTGCCAGACATGATTTAAACAGACAAAAGACTTGAAGACAAGAAGATCTTGCATGTAATTGAAAATGACAGCATACAGTATTTGCCCATACATTTTTTATAATAGTCCAATCCAACTAAGTCCGATGCAAAATTCATTAGTCAAACGCATAAAAACGAAATATTGCTTAATGATTTACTTAAATATTTTCATGGCCAGTCTAGTGCAGAAATATTTCATTTCTCAAGAACTGGCATTGATCTGTAACCACACTATAAAACATCTCAGACAAAAAGGTGTCAAGGTCTTCTCATTGTTTCTGTCTTGTGCTTGAACAGTATTTCATTGACATATCTCTCTAAGCGTACAAAGTGGGAGGATGAAGACGAGGAGAGCAGGTTGAACAGAAACGTAACTTTATTGGAATAAACACGAGGAGAACGAGGAGAACGAGGAGAACGAGGAGAACGAGGAGAACGAGGAGAACGAGGAGACCGAGGAGACCGAGGAGACCGAGGAGACCGAGGAGACCGAGGAGACCGAGGAGAC
Source organism: Rhodeus uyekii (assembly GCA_037043235.1). Lineage (NCBI taxonomy): Eukaryota > Metazoa > Chordata > Actinopteri > Cypriniformes > Acheilognathidae > Rhodeus > Rhodeus uyekii. Next base: position 1,132,684 of record JAWRVZ010000030.1, on the reverse strand, counting down.
CGAGGAGACCGAGGAGACCGAGGAGACCGAGGAGAACGTCTACACTTAACAAAACATTCCTAACAACTGACAAAGACAAAGGAACACATGAGGGTTTATATACACAGGACAATGAGGAACAGGTGACAAGACTAACGAGAAGAGTGATTGACGCGACAGGTGAAGAAAATGACACAGGAAGCACACGAAAAGGAAACAGGAAGTGTGCAGAGAAACAACAAGACTGTGACAAAGTTGGAGTTGGAGATTTTTATTTGTATGTTATGAGAATATAATCAATTCTAAAATAAGAGAATTCATTATATATGACTTATATGGACAGAAACACACTTTTTTTTTTTTTTTTTGCTAGGTTTGCACAAATAAGACCAAAATAATATACAAAATAATAACTGTGACTCAGTGAGTTGTTGAAACTTGTTGAAAGGACAAACCATGTGCAAACATCCCTGAAGAATTCAGCAATGAGCTCAAGCCACAGCATCAATTCAACACAGTCTCATAACGCTGTGTGCTGTCTGACATCTCTACACTGCTGAAGCTGAAGATGAAGGTGTGATGTGAGGGGCACGCTGCATAATAAAGCATAAAAATGCACAACATTTCATTTTCTTAGATGGTTAGAATGTCAGGTCAGGCTGGGCTGCTGTGAGACAGGAACGTGATAAAATAGCAGGAAGTTAAATGTGTCTTGAAAGGAAACACTCTTGGGATGCTGTAATCTCAAGAGAGGTTTAATTTCCTCTCACTCATGATGCTGATTCAGGTGGATCTGTTTGCATAGGAGACATTTTAATAAGGCTTATACAAAAAGGTTGCATGGGGGATACTTAGTGAAGTTAATAAAACTGAAGTGTGTTGGATGGGATAATGTACAGTCAGCCAGTCATTATGGCAAAATAAACTTACTAGATGAATAAATGTAGACATGAAATAGTGATTTGGGTTTAATTTATGATTTACAATTTTACCTGCATATTATCTTAAATCTTCCATGAAGTGCCTTTCCTTAGCATACTTAGCATACGTAAAAAGTGTTCTTATTATGGAAATAATATACTTATGCATTTAAGTGTGATCTTAATATAATGTTTTCAGACACTTAACTGTGTGCTTTTTCAATCCATTTAAGTAGGTGACATGATATATATTACAATAAATTCATAATTCTGTTTTTTTAAACTCTTGCAAAAAAGTGCACTTTAGCATTATATATATATAATATAATATAATATAATAAATAATATACTTTAAACTGGAAACTGAATTAAAGTTGTAGGGCATTTAATTGCATTTATTTACAAATAAACAAAACATATTATAGTATTGCAATTAGTTGAGTCACTTATTTGTAATTTCATGATCACTTATTATCTTTGAAATATGGTTAAAGTGTACGGACAAGCATTTATGTTAAACTGAAATATGTTTTTAAATACATTTGTAATGATTAATGATGAAATGTTGGTACATATTACATTTAAAGCAAATATATTTTATATCTAAAAATGATAGATCAAATTATAATCAAGTACTTACATTTAGTATGTTAGTGAACATTTCATTAAAGCATGTTTAAAGCATTACAAAAAATGATTAAAACATCAATTTAAAAATTTACTTTAAAATTAAACCTTTGATTTGACATTACAATAATGCCTTGAGATAACTCGAGGTAACTCAAATTGTTCGTATCTCAAATAATTTTTCCTTGGAAACCATTGTTGGACCGAGACGAGTGACCCCTCCTTACACATTTAATCATTAATCATTTAATTTTTGTGATTCTCATTTGCTACTTAAATCTACAAACTTAGACAGAATCAACTATTGTTCAAAATCACGGCAAGGATCAGCCAAAATTCCATGTGCATGTTGAAAATCGAATGTTTAGCAAAGTGTCGCGGCAAATTTGCGCCATCTAGTGGTTTTGAGAAAAATAAAAATCAAAGGCGCCTTTTACCCCAGTGCGCCTTTAGCCCAGTTGCACCTTATAGTATGTACATTTTTTTTTTAAATATGATTTTAAGCGCACATTCAATTCCATTTGTGTAAACACCGTCTCCGTGTCTCAAAACAGTGATCTGTTTGCCAATGGCATGAGTTTAGGCCGGGAATTAAAAACCCATTTGACCGATGGCAGACTGAGGATACCTACTTTAAAAATAATCAGCATTTTGCTATTTGTTGATTCTAGTGGTGCAAAAATGACATGCCTCACCTTTAATAAAACTGCTAAACATTTGTGCTAATACTAAACAACTATTCAGTATCCAAATGAAAACAATGTTTCCAATAAACTATACTATTTGGAAAGCATTTCAATTCAAGGCATGGCCTCCGTGACAGCCTATAAAATACAATTACAATCTGCCCTTGAAAATGTCCTCAAATCTGAATGATAAGCAATTTATGTACCGTTTCATTGTTCCGCAGGAGGAGAGAAAAGACGAATCTCAAATTAATATATTCAGTGGATGCAAAGGCAAATATCCCTTTATTGTTCAGAGCTATTTGTTAAAGCAAGCAGGCAACTAGGCTTCAATTGATTTATTCTGTAAAGGGATCACACTGCGTCTGAGGTGCCCCCAAGGGCCTCATGTGCAGCTTCAATTTCAAGCTACTGCAAAGTCATAAAAGAGTGCAGAATCAACATGCTTACATACAATTGCAATCAGTGCAGAGGTTTCAGTGCCAAGAAATGAGTAGAGGTGAGTGATGGAGCTTATTTCTTCTTTGGCTTGTCTCTACAGCGGATTACTGGCTTGTACTGTGGCTCATATGAAAGCTGTGCTGACTCTTGTGTCGTCTTTCATTCAAGGTCAAGTAGTTGGGAAAAACAAAATTAAACTTGAACCAAAGTCAAGCTGTCTTCACTATTCTCCCTTACACAAATTAATCAAACACCCACTCTAAAAAGGAGCTTAAAGCCAAATCATTATCGACCATTGATTTTAAAATCCAGTCCAAGACTAGGTTTAATCTGTGCCATGATCCTCCATGATCCACACTGGTGAGTGAAGTAGATGCAAAACATATGTAGATATGACTGTTGTGACCAAAGCCATGTACTTTTATGTTTTACGTTGCAAAGTAAAACACTGTACCATTTTTCACTCATTTAAGAAAAACAAGAAGGATCATAAAAAATCCATGTTCATAAGTTGACTATAGAACACAATACAAAAAACTAGCTGATTTTTTTTTATTACCACATTTAAAAGTTTGGTATAAAAACATATTATGCTTGATTTTTGTCATTTTATGTCATTACCTGAATTATCCACATTAGGGCTATCGCTATATGAGATTTTTCCCAACACAGTTATCATAGCCAAAATAATTCAGAATAAAGATACAGTGATCCCTCGTTTAATGCGATTAATGTGGACCGGAACTATCGCGATAGGTGAAAATCCGCGAAGTAGGATCAGCCAATCAGCTCACGGGATACATCCACTCGTGTTCTCATTGGCCGATCTCGCGCCGGGAACCAATCACGTGTCTGAGTGCCGTGGGCGTGTACAAAGCCTCTGAGAGAGTTTCTCTCTTTGTCTGTCATCCTGGGAAACCATTTCTCTCGCATCCCGATGAACTAACGCTGCTTTCCGCAATACGGCTGCCGATATGGCGGTATTTTTGAATTTGAATTAAAAAAAATATATAAATAATTCTGCAATGCACTGAGACCGCGAAACTTGAACCGTGACGTGGCGAGGGATTACTGTATATTGCAATATCTATAAAAACATTGAAAACCAATGTTACCAGTCAAATTCATCTTTGCTTTGTTTATTTTAGGTTTTGCTTTTTTTGCCAATGAATCACACCATTGCATACAACAATACGGTCACAATAGCGAGTTAATTCTCATGTTTAATCAGTCAAAGTGTCTCTATCTGTGTTTTTTTCAGCTAAAGAGCTGGACGTCTTTGTTCATATTAGTGATTTCCTGCAACGTCAAAATTTCAGTACTCCTAAGGGTCTCACTTGTGAACTTCCAGTGCGACGGGCACCTCTGATGTGAAGTATGAATGAAGCAAATTACATCTAAGAGTTTAGAGCTTCATTCTGCTCACATCGTCTTGTTTTGGGTAAAACGATACTTCTCTCTGAAGAAATCTGAAGTAAACCTACAACAATCCATAACAGAACAAGCACAATTTTTGGCTACGTCTGAAAGCTTTATGAAAAGGCAGGAAGGCATCAAGTCTGAATCCAATGTTAGCTTCCCTTCCGGTCTCCTCAGATACCTTCATCTGATTGATTGGTGTTTGAGTTGTATTTGAGTTCCATTCAGTGACTTTATAGAAAAATAAATAAATTAAAGATGCTGTCTGAAAGTTGTGGTCGTTGGTCAGTTTTGGTGTAAGGTTTATTTGCAAAAGGAAAAACTCAAAACAGGTCAGAACAAAACAATCTTTAGCATAAAAACCAAAAAACTCATAGATAGAAAATAAAAAAGAGGTTGTGTAGCCAGAGGAAAAAAACCTTGAGTGCAGGAGAATCCAAAGAACAGGCCAGGCAAACCGGATCAGGAGGAGAAGAAAACTAGAACCCAGGCAAAATGGATCAGGCAGTCCAATCGAGGCAGGGGTTGACAAAAGAAATGCAGGACTACAGAGAATCCTGGGGACACTAACAGAACAAGACAGACTATCCAACAAGACCACTAACTGAGTTCAGTCAGCCGAACAACAAACTGCCAGAGAACCGCGCACAACAGGGGAATTAAATGGGGCAACAAACTAGGAAGGTAATGAGAGACAAAAAGTTAGGTAAATGAACAGACGAAAAGGAAACGAGGTGGAGGGGCAAAGACTTGACAAACAAAATGCCGACCAGAAAGAACCGAGCTGATCAGTCCTTACAAAATCCTTAAGGGATATTACAAAAATATGCAAAATACAGAAAGGCATCAGCAGTTAATAGGTTAACGTGACATTTCCTATTTCAGAAATGATTGCAACTTGCATCAGATCTGCAGGATGATGGACGTGGAGGTGGGTGAACAGGTCAGTGGTATCGCCCCCTTTTGCCCTCACTGTTGATCGGCAGGACCCGGTGTGTCTAATGAGCCATTTTCTCCAAATACAAAAAACTGCCCTGAGATGATGTGTGTCATTTTCACATGCATACAATTCGTATGAAATATATTTTCAGCCTTAATCAACACAATGTTTTGATTGTCAATACCGGTATATTGTGACCGTATTTAAAGCATTGTTTTTTCTGACCACATTTGTCTCTTGGCTGGATGCTGAACCACCTCTAGAATGCCAAACCTCACAGTGAAAAATTGAATTCAGTGTCACGAATGACAATATATCACAGTTGTTTGTCATACACAGCAGCACATAGCAATAAGATGGAAGAGTCTGAATCGCTCGACTTATGGATAGCATGTGCACGGCACTCCAAAAGCATCAAAAACACTTCAGCCTTAATTATTTGTGGCATCCATGTGTGTCATCCAATCCGAACACGAAGTTAAGGGGATGTTGGAGAGAAACACACTTGAATAAGCACTGTAATAAGAGCAGCGAGGCATCAGTGCAGCCCTCACTCTACAAACTTATTTCTCTTATTGATCAAAGGTTCTTTATATAATGTTAAAAGTCCTTAAGGGTTTTGATTTATTTCAAACACTGACACAAAAAGTTGCTCATTTCATTGACGCATGGCATATGTAAAGATTTCATGGCTTTTTTTGTTGTATGGGATATTCACAAAGCTGAGGTGGGATTTCAAAGCTAAAAGAAACTGAATTACTTTGTTACAATTTCTGAGGAAAATGTGAGTGGTGTGGTGCTTAGACAGGCAAAATTCATGGCTGTTTGTGAGGGAATCACTATGCAGTTGCTAGGGTGTTTGGGATGGTTGCTAGGGTATTGAAGGTTCTGGTCCCTAGATATAGTTCAGGTTTCATCATCTTTCTAAGAATGTGTTGTTGTTTTTGTCTGACAGAAATGGTCAAATTTGGTTCTCTTCAAGGTCTCAAGAAAACATTGATATTACTAGCAGGACTAGTTTTTTTTTTTTTTCCTCCTAAGATTCCTTAGATTCTGAAGCCAGCTATTCAAATATTTCATGGAGAGAGGTTTCCATTTTGTTTGAAGAATTGGGAAACGTATATGATTGGCTTCACAGACTGGGCTTTGACTAAGCATTTAAGTAGCTTTTACAAACATCACTGGTCTTCATCTTGAGACAAAATAATGGCAATGACCACTCTCGGGTAACATGCCCAAAGAATACACATAACATAGATGAGACCCAAGCATGAAGCAGGCTTAAATTTGGTGAAGCTGATGAGGGCGAGTGGTGGCAGGTGTGGATGATGGGAAATGGTGTGCAGGTGATGACCGGGGAGGATCATGGGAATTGTAGTGCTGAGTTGAGTGGTGAAGCGTGACAACAACACAATCATCTGTACGTCAAAAACGCAAAGGAAAAACCTTTCCATTTTTTAATACATTGTTGTTGTATAAACATACCCTAAATCATAATTTCATAATCTGTTAAGCTGATATTAAAATCACTGTAGTAAAAACATTATATGTATATATACCTTGAGATAGAAGCATAATCTGAGCATAACTTGAGGTGCTCTCATCTCAAATCATTTTTTTTTCATAAGAAATAACAGAAAAAATGTATCCGTTCTGGCCCTCTAAAAAAACTCCCTTATTAGTGCTAATAACAATGAAAAAAACGTTTTTAATTGCTATAGAGACATACACACACAAAATTATAGTATATAAGGATTCTTGTGGTATAAAATAAAATTCTTTAGTTCTTTCCTTCGAGACAGACGAAACAGTAGCAGCTTGTACGGAGGAGGAGGAGGAGGAAGGAGGGATTACGTAGATAACGCAAACACAATACGGAAGTGTAGTGTTTCTTCCCGTGTTGTGTATTGGATCACCTCAGAAGCTCATATTTATTATTATTGAACACTCATAACTCGTGCTGCTCCCAGCTTAATACTCGTGAATCACTCGTCGCCCCCGGTAACCCCCGCTGTAAAACCAAAGTGGCTCTAGTGGAGATCATATGCAATTACCCCATAAATGTATATAACACACACCACAGGAAGACTTGCGGGAGATGCGTAAAGGAAGTCAACGGACATGTGAAGTGAAGGAGTGATGCGGCGTATGCTGCTCCGAGTGCTTGAACACCTAGCGTTGGTGTCTGTAAGCTGCTTCTATCTCAAATCTTTACTCGTATCTCAAAGCAAAAAATGCTCAAAGGTATCTCGAAATACTCGTATGCCGGGACGCTCGTATCTCAAGGAATTACTGTGTGTGTATATATATTTATTAACAAATGTTTAGCTGTGCTCCACATTTTTCACCGGATTAATTAATTTCACAAGATTAATTCACCGGAAGCGACAAGTAAATAATTCCAATCCCTTTTTTTCATAGCAGGAATACTATCCTGTAGGCTCACAGTAAATATAGCTGTAGCTTCAAGTAACCGAAGGTTAATGAAACTGTAACTGAAGTCTTACTGGTCAATGAGAAGAGGAGAAAAAACACACTAACCTATCAGAGGTTGTCTTCAAATGTTGAGTTAGATAACATCCACAGCCTAGCTGTTGCACATGGACTTAGGTGATGGAAAATATCCTGGTCCTTTTTTTGTATTATACTACACACTGTCTGCAAATAAGGTATTTTTGAGTTTATAAACACTCCAATATAACCAGAGAATGATGAGCAACCACAGTCTGAGACGTCTTTAATCACTATTGCACTGAAGCCCATCAGGATTGCCAGGCAAAAAAAAATAAAAATACGTCCATCTTTAATGTCTTTTATTGAGCAACTGCCAAAGTGAACAGTAAGTGCAAACAAAACATTCAAAGTCTGCACTCGCTTCTGAAAAATGGGATAAAGGGCTACAGCTAAAATGTGTAGACAATAGAAAATCAAACAATAGGTTTTATGCACAGATCTGCACTGTAATATTTGCCTTCTATTCCTCCGTACACCCTTTTTCTGCCTCATTTTCAGAATGTCCTGCCCTCTCCATGACCGTTATCTACCCTTTTACATCTTTCAAAAAATATGAATAACAGTTAGGCCTACTAGCTGTCAGACCAGTAAGATGTTGTAGTCTGTAAGATTGTGTAAGCTTGTAAGTGTATTCTGCTCATCAAGACTGCATTTTTTTGATACAGTAAAATAAGTAATACTCTAAAATATTTCTACAGTTTAAAATAATAATTTTCTATTTTATTATATTTAAAAATAAAATGTATTCCCGTGATGCAATGTTGAATTTTCAGCATCATTACTCCAGTCTTCAGCGTCACATGATCCTCCAGAAATCACATTAATATGCTAATTTTTTGTTCAAGGAACCTTTGTGCTTCTATTTTTGTTTTGTGGAAAACAATCTTTTAAAGACTGTTTTTGGTAAATAGAAAGTTAAAAAGAACTGTATTTTTGTGGGAACAATACAAGCCTTTACTGACACTTTGATAAATTTAATAGATCCTTGATTAATAATAAAGTATTAAATAAGATTTCCATTAGATGCAACCTTATTAAAGTGTTACCATTTCTCTACATGCAAAATCAAATGTTGAATATTATTCAGCATTAAGTGAGACCACTAATGCTATCCATATGAAAACTTCTGTTCTGTTTCCATAGATTATTTTACCTATTTGCATGCCTGTTTGAGTTTATTTGTGTCATTGGTTACTGATTGATTAGTTCTTCTGTCCAGCTGTGTCCTGATTACTTTCATCGTTTGACTCAAGCATTTATACCCTGAGTTTCTGTCTGATCCTCTGACTGTTCTCGCTTATTCAAGTAAGATGTTTGTCATTTTATTCCTGTCGTTGTGCGCTTTGTACTCGTGCCACATGTGGCAATAATAGACTGCCAAGTACATACAGGTTACTGAAACTAGAAAAGGCTACATTTCCTACAATGCTCCTGTTATAATCTAAATCACTAGACCAGACTTCACTCCAGCAGTTATGAATGAAAAATACTGTTCTGATATTGAGTATTCCCAGAATTCTGAGAAAGTACCTCTGAAAACCACAAAGAAACGGCTATACGCATAACGCATATTTCACATGACACGTGGGAAGCATGAAAGCGGTGACATTTACTGAACAGAAAGTTCAGAAGTTAATAAATATGGCTGAAAGAACAAATTCTTCAACTGTCCTAATACATCACGCACATTTTCTGTTTCCATTAAAATCCACATAAGCTGTCATTTCAAATGACCATTTAGCACTTTGCAGTGTGGAGTAACTTAATATAACAGTTTCTTCTGCCCATGAGCTTGAAATTATGTTCAGTTAAACCTACCTCTCAACATATTTTGCTTACTTTAATTATGACAATATCACTTTTACAATACCTTTGAACTATTATGAATTATTTTATGCTTAAGTAATGAACAGATAATCTTGTATACAGTGGGTACGGAAAGTATTCAGACCCCCTTAAATTTTTCACTCTTTGTTATATTGCAGCCATTTGCTAAAATCATTTAAGTTAATTGTTTTCCTCATTAATGTACACACAGCACCCCGTATTGACAGAAAAAACACAGAATCGTTGACATTTTTGCAGATTTAAAAAAAGAAAAGAAAAACTGAAATATCACATGGTCAGAAGTATTCAGACTCTTTGCTGTAACACTCATATATGTAACTCAGGTGCTGTCCATTTCTCCTGATCATCTTTGAGATGGTTCTACACCTTCATTTGAGTCCAGCTGTGTTTGATTACACTGATTGGACTTGATTAGGAAAGCGACACACCTGTCTATATAAGACCTTACAGCTCACAGTGCATGTCAGAGCAAATGAGAATCAAAGGAACTGCCTGAAGAGCTCAGAAACAGAATTGCAGCGAGCCACAGATCTTTTTTAGTAAAAATGTAAGGGGCTCTGAATACTTTCCGTACCCAATGTATGTAACATTCCCGTGTTATAGCACACCAGTTCATCCCGGTTACAGATGCCTAAAAGTTGAAATCCATGGCTTTTTACCCATTGTGGTAATTAACACATTAATTTGCACTATTAATTAATACTAAAGCATGAATGAATGCATATTAATGCACCCATATTGTAAAGTGTTACTATTATAATTATATGAATTTATTATAAGAACAGTTAAATGGGCCATTTATTCACGGCCACTCGCTGAACATTAGCTCTGTACTCAACAGACTGACGTTATCTCAAAGCAACAGTCATAATTCTCAGAACATAAATAGCTACTTATCTGAATAGCTCCCTTTTCCAAGGGCTTGTAGTTTTCTCATAGTCAGCTTTGAGGATGATGCTGGTTTTGTTGCACAACTTTAACAGCATTAAGCTGTGAACCGCTGAATATATGTGATAAATCAGCATGTTCTACTCGGACTCACGTGATACGTGGTTGTGCAGCTTCGCTCAGTCTTTGAGATTCACGGTGCACAGCATGTTTCTCCATGAGGATTTGGCTCTGCTCCAATTCTCTAGGAGCAAATCGCACATCATCAATAGAGCTAGAATTGCTCAATGCTTCTCAAGACGATACAGGAGGGTAATATGCAATTAATGTGCAACATATTGTCATTAAAAGTCATTTAACTTACATTAGCATATGTATAATACGAAAAGACACTCCTTTTACCCCAAAAAGGACATTCACCCTCATCCTGTGCAGTTATTTTGAGAATCCTATACAGCTCATCTCCATACAAAACTTCATTAAAGGCCAAAAACACCATTGAAGAAATAAATAGTCATCCATATGTTTTGTGCACTATATGAAGACTTCTGAAGCCATATGATAGCGTTGTATGAAATTTTGTTATCCACTGAAAACGTTCCTCCATCTCTCCATTCTGCATATTTGAACCAGTGTGCTGTGCTCCATTGTAACACATGCAAGAACATGGCACTGCGCTTCAATGATGTCACACCTGACTCGCTCTTTTTTTTTTTTAAAGTGCAGCTTTGAATGCTTTGGAAATGGGGAAGATTTTCAGTGTATAATAATGCTAGCATGCACTTCAAAAGTCTTGGAATATATGGATTCATTTTCTAGCACTCTTATGGTAATTTCAATGTGGTTATCTAACCGTCCTTGAATGGAAAAGAGCAGTGTGAAAAAAACTTCACATTTCTTCCTTTGTGTTTCAAGGGAAAAAAAAGGGAAAGCGAGTAAATAGTCAATTTTGGTTGAACTATTCCAAACAAGGAGAAAGTTTGAAAGTTTGCATGATAGAATGGACTACTTTCACCATTCTTGCATTATGTATAGTGGAAAGAACAGGGTTATTGCTATATTAGTAATTACTATAAAAAGTATAGTATGTTTACATTTACATTTATGCATTTGGCAGACGCTTTTATCCAAAGCAACTTGCATTGCATTTAAGAAACACATTGACATTCTAATCAGTTCTTGCTTTCCATGGGAATCGAACCCATGACCTTGGCGTTGTGAACATTAATGCTCTACTGGTTGAGGAAAGCTGTATGTATATGGGGAACAGGATTGTAAAATAAAGTGCTGCACAAAGTAAAGAGACACAAGAGTCACTGAGTTTTACTCATATTGTAGTGTAATTGCCAAATTTCCCCTTGTGAAACAGAAGTGCCCTTTCGCGTACTTATAAAAAGAGTATTAATTACAGAACAGAAGCCTTGTTACCACTGTGCAGGCTGGTGGTGGTGGTGTAATGATGTGGGGGATGTTTTCTTGCCACACTTTCAGCCCCTTAGTGCCAATTGGGCATCGTTTAAATGCCACGGCCTACCTGAGCATTGTTTCTGACCATGTCCATCCCTTCATGACCACCATGTACCCATCCTCTGATGCTGCTTCCAGCAGGATAATACACCATGCCACAAAGCTCGAATCATTTCAAATTGGTTTCTTGAACACGACAATGATTTCACTGAACTAAAATGGCCCCACAGTCACCAGATCTCAAACCAATAGAGCATCTTTGGGATGTGGTGGAACGGGAGCTTCATGTTCTGGATGTGCATCCCACAAATCTCCATCAACTGCAAGATGCTTCCTATCAATATGGTCAACATTTCTAAGAATGCTTTCAGCAGCTTGTTGAATCAATGCCACGTAGAATTAAGGCAGTTCTGAAGGTGAAAGGGGGTCAAACACAGTATTAGTATGCTGTCTCTAATAATTATTTAGGTGAGGGTATGCTATTTGTTAGTGTTGGGTTTACACTTCACAATACAATATCTGAGCTACTTTTTCAAAAAGTAACACAGGTTTACTTCGTTTCCCATTCATTGACTGACAGCTCTCCAGAAATCATGAGTAAATGCAGAGGCGTTGTGTGCGCTGGGTGAACGTGAAGGTTATTGTTGATTTATTTGAGCATTTACAAATCTTACTTGCACAAAAACAGTTTCTATTTTTCTCAAAATTAATAAAAAAAGTAAAAATGACATCTCAGAATACCCAAACCTACAATAATAAACTCTTTCCACACCTCTGGCAGAAGTTTATGGCAAAAACGTTACACAAACGTAAAGTAGACCATTACTTGTGACTACAAGTAACGCAATTAGTTCATTTTAGAGAGTAATGCAATATAGTAATGCATCATGTTTATCATCAATTTTCCCCAACGCTGCTTTTTACTTAATGCTAATAATATTTTAAACATATTTTCTGTTTCTGTTGGACTATCAACGACAGAAAAGGACAGTCCAAACATTTCTAATAGTTGACCTTACATCTCCCATTTAATGTTTGCCATTGTGAAACAAATCTTGTTTCTCTTTACTTACTTCTTATCGTTTCTACTTTTACTCTTGCTAAAAAAGGAATATATAATTTCAAAAATGATAGATAGTGAGAAAGTTACTGAAACTTGTAATGAAGTGAAATGTAAACAAACAAAGAATATTAAAATGTCATTGCAAATGTTATTTAAAAAAAGTCATATATGCAGTAGGCATAATATTAACAACAATTAAACCCTTTTTAAAAACTTATTCATTATTATTAGATTAGAATATTAGTCTATTGTAGTACTTTTTTTTTCTAGGCGTCTTGGACTTAAACATAGGTCAAAGGTCATAGGTTACAACCATGGTGCTCTGCATGTACAGTAACGTCCCACCTGGAATGGTTAAACCATTTGGGTGTGATACAGTAAAACCCAACAAAACACGATCAAAGGTAAGATTAGGTTAATTATTGAACAGAGACACTTGCACAGTATTAGCAGCATATAAAGAAGGTTTGTGCTTGTATATTTTTTATAAGTCTATATTTTCTCATCCTGTCTTAATATAATAATTAATAGACTTAATTATATATATAATAATTAATAAGACTTAATATAATAATCAAAAAATACAGGAGACATCCCTGTCGAGTTCCAGGCTTGTGTCATGATTTTGTGAAGAATCCATTCATTTTAATTCTAGGTATATGGTCGAAACATACAGAGTGAAAACTTCTAATTGAATTTTTTTTTCTTCAAAGAGACTTTATGTTGTTTTCATCCTGCAGCATGTGAGGGAAGATGATAACAGTCGCTTTTATGAAAATAAATAATAGCCCAGAAGCGCAAGACTGTTTGTTTTCAGGCATACCACAGCAATTCCAATAGAGTGAAATGCCTTGAAATATGTAATACATAAAAAAATACATGCTGTACATCAAAGATAAATTAAAACTAAATTAATTCATTAAAACCAAATCCATGAAATGGTCCCTTGATGAGAAACCTAAAAGGTTCTATAAATGAAGCGTCTGACTGAACACTTTACGTTTTCATATATAACTTTTTCCTCGAAGATAATAGAAGTATAACGAATTAATAGACAAAGCAGAATATGACCCATATCATGAAATGTGCTGTTAAAGGTTTTGAGGTTGCAGAGATAAATATGGAGATAAAACTATTCACTAGATATAATGTAGTTTCATTTAAATATTTTTTTTTTTTTATCTGAGCATGAGATTAGCAGGCGCTGTTCATCATTCACAATGACTTTAGTAACTCGCCATTGAGTTCTGTCCTTGAAATTCTCTGCGTTTCAAAGCATGGCATCAATGCGAGGGGGCGAAATATGGTGAAAATATATAAATCAAGTGGGTTTGGGCTCTTAGCAAAGTTGCATCTGAGTGCCTGCGATCATCATTACACTTGCAGTGTTTAAAGGATTTGACTACTAATGATCAATGCTTAAAAACATACATTTATATTAATATGGAAATGTATAACATCAGTGCATTGTTAATAGTGTAGAACAAATGGTGTCCTTAAACTGAAAAATCTAGGAAATGTGACATTTATTTATATTGAACCCCTTTCTCATCATTTCAGAAGTTCATTACATGTTTGTCAAATGATTTGCCAAATCAATATGCAGGGACAAATAGAAATAATACATCACTTTCTCTGAAGTAAATTGACTGTCCAAAAGTGTACATGGTTTTTAAAGCTAAAGCGCTCAATTATTTCAGTCTTGTCACAAAAAAAAACCAGGTAAAATCAATCCGTTTTATTTTGTGTGTGTGCTTTGTATTAAATTGAAAATATTAATAACCCATGACATTTCTCTCAAACATGCTTTATGCCGAAATCCTTTGGGAATGAGTGAAACTCAGCGCAGAATAAACACTCACTAATGTTTTTTATTTGCTCAGCCCTGATTTCAAAAAATGCATGGATGCTACTAGTAATCATATTCCACATCATTGGTTTGTTTTATTACAATTTATGCCAGCTGATATGTACAGTAAATGGTTTCTCTGTGAAACCATGTAACAAAATGTTCCAGCCCAGGTGCCGAGAAGAACAGATTTGAACTAAACAACTTTATAAATGCTTCAAATCTCCAAGGGTTCTTCTTTGAGTGGCTTGTAAATTTGAAGATCCTCCACAGACTGCAAAATAAGAAAAAACGTTAATACATTGAATAGCTTTCTGCAGTCCACATGATCTCTGTGGTCGGTTTGTTGTGATAATACTGCACCTTTGCACTCGTTTTAAACAAATCTTTCAAAGTCAAGACAGTGAAACTGAGGGTCACACAAAGCTGAAGAGCTGAAAAGACCATCATGGTGACGTCCAGTCCTTCACGGATCATCTAAAGATGGGAAAGGTCAAAGCTCAAATCTCAATGACTTGTCGCTGTACTCAAGCAAAAGCAACTTGGAAATCAGAGCTATTTAATTTGTATTAAGTGATGGTGTAGTCTAGACTAATGTTAGAAACGTTAACCTGAAAAGAGAGTAACAAAATTTCAAAGCTTATGTTTGTTTCAATGAAAATTTCAATCAATTTTAATTTAACTTCTAGATAAATATGCATGTCTTCTTCATACTGTTAAAAACTAGGACTATCAATAAAATAATCACAATTAATTGACAAATTAAAATGTATCATTAATAATACAACGTTTGGAAAATGTCATAAAACTTGGCAATAATTTTAATCAATATCTGAATCTTGCATGCTAACTTTGACTGCCCTAAAAATACATTTTGTAAAAATTTATTTGTGGGTCATTTATTTATGCATTTATGATTTATTCATGTATAAAAAAGGCTTTGGATATACAAAGTCGGTGCACTCATATGAACTCACTATGAATGGGAAACATTACAACACGCAATATGGTGGAATAAGATCCGCCTTATAAGAAAAAGAGCCAATCAGCAATTGGTAAAGTCATGACATCATTGCATCTGCCTTTAGAAGCTCTGCTGCTTGCAGTGAGTGCATTGGCTGAAGCAGCCATGTTATTTTGTCATGATTTGAGTGTTTAGAAGCATAATTTATAAGGCAGTTGATGTCAGATATCATTGGCGATTTCAAATATAAAATTGAATCGCATGGTTGGTGAACAGCTTTGGAGAATTTGATGTTTCCCCATTTAAAAAGATGGACTGAAACAGCTGCATTTCAATGATGGCCGTTATTAAAACTCTAGGGTCTGTGTTTGACTTGAAATTATGACTGAAAAAAATCAATTATAAAACCCTTTTGAATAAAGTAAAGAATAATTACCTTATTATAGTTCATATACTCATAGTGCTGAACTACAGTTCTCTGAAAGCTCATCAAGTCCCATGAATACAGCGCTAGGCCTAACATAGCCAGAACTGCGCTGACTTTGTTCAGAACCACAGCGATGAGACGCTGTAAGACACAAATCATAATGACATCTTTAAAAACCTGTCCAAATCTGAGATGTCTGAATATAAAATACTATATGTGACTGTTAGAGACCTACCAGAAAATATCTGGGAAGCTGAGCGGCAGCAATAGACACGATTCCAACTACAAGGAACTAAAAGAATAAGAAAATAAATACTTCAAATTTTTCCATCGAAAGCTCAGACTAGATGATCTGAGTACTGAAAATCAGCCAACTTCCCAATCAAAATGTGAACTTCATGTCAACACAGGGTTCATAGCACATCAGTTCAAAAAAATTCCATGACTTTTCCATGACTTTTCAATGACAAAGTTATAATTCTCAATGACATTTTAATACTTGATTTTGTACAGTCAAAAAAATATGATACACGTACCTGTATCAAAACCAGAAGAAACGCATTTAAAAACAAAAGCCGTCTACAGCAATGGGCAAAACAGTCTGCCAAGTCCCATAAAAATGTGTATGGAATTACACTGCAATTCAATTAAGTGGCAAAAACCAGAACAGGAACAAACACATTCAAAACGCCAGACTGATAGTCCCTTGAAAAATAGCGTACACTACAATACAAATAATTAGTAACACATAAAACAGTCTGAAGTCCCATCCATGGATTTCAATAGGTTTTGAAAACCAGGGGTCATCTAACCCTTGTTGACAATTTTCAAGGGGTCATAATCAGATTGTCCTATCTTTTATTCAGAGAACTTTAGTAAAATAAATACTTATTTGACACTTGAAAATAAACTAAAATAAAGTTAAAGCCATTTTATATTTAAAATACAATTGACAATATTTATCTTTGTTCTTGCAAAATTTGACCATTTTTACAAAATTCTCCTGCATCAAAATGATCCCAAGCTGCATATCTGGTGGGGTCAAAAGTGGGGGAAAAAAAAAATCAAATGTGCATCAAAATGCACATTCCCATTTAGCAAGTCCTCCCCTTCACGTCATTTCTGAAACCTTATAGAGGGTGTGCTTTGGGTACATTCAGAAGGCTTAGACAAAGTGTTCATTAAACGGTATGGTTTTTATTCAGAAATATTATTTTCTCCAGTCTTTGGTGAAAGGCGAATTCTTTAAAAAAAAATCAGCAGCTTTAGAGAATATCCTCTCGCATGGAACAGATGATGCAGGAGTACACAAAAACAGTTTAGAAAGCTGATATAAATGAGGATATATTGCTTTGAATATACAACACTAAAATAAACTCAATCCACTCTCCTCAACAATAACGCCAATGCAAACACCGTCTACTACAACCCATGGTTTGGTTTCACTTTTATAAGAAATACAGCCGCCCGGTTTCAAACCCGTCAACACTGGATCGGGCTGTCAGAGTCAGGTGGTTCACTGCCGAAGTGAAGCAGTGTGTTTGCTTCAAACGTCATTTTCACGTGACTAGTGACGTAATGACACAAGCTCCGAAGCAGTGGTTCATTGCAAGGACCGTTCGAGTTTGAAGCAAGCTTCGGAGCGTCGTTGTCAGACGTAACATCATTAGACACGACTATTCAGAGAGCATTTAAGCAAAACTAATGTGAGAGCATTGAGTCAACGGCAAAGCGGCGACAGTGAGCACATAAGCACAAACTACTGTACAGAAACCCCAGCGTCAACAGCAAAAGCGGTAACAACTGTATCATGAGAAAAGTAGCAACATCCCAGGAATAATTTATTCAATTACTCGCCGAAAGCACTTGAGAAGCCAGAGATGGAACATCCAGCTTATAAAACCTGGCGAAGGTGTTGACATACCTTTAGCAATGTAGGATCGCCATCCACAGCCTGAAGCCAATCTTTGTATAACACTGACGCCCCCGGCATTGTATTTGAATGACAATAGTCGAACGGAACGGTCAAATGCGCCATTTGCAACTGCTGAATGAGGTTCCTCGCGCTTCTCACAGGCGGCGCTGACTGTCATTCGTCAATTTACAAACGCGGAAGTGCCGACCGTTGAGAAATAAAAAGATTTCGGATGGATTTAAGTAAAGAAAAAAAGAAAAAAGAACGAAGTGAAAAAATAAATAGAGACGAAAGACAAATTTAATGACATTTCAATGACTTTCTTGACAAATTACAATTTTCCATGACATTTCAATGATTTTTCAAGACACTAAAAAATTCCCTGACTTTTCCAGTTTTCAATGACAGCTACGAACCCTGCAACAACACCCTGATTATTGACTCTGATTGACTTTGTGAACGGACTCACTCATTTTACAATGTAGAAATGCTAGAATAAGCAGAATGAGGAATAATTCTTACCACACCACCCAGCCAAAATGAAGCATCAGACATTTCACGTATCCCAAAGCTTGAGAACAAAATCCCAGTCAAGATATTGAGGAGTCCTACTATAACCTGCACGATCTATGAAATGAGAGAACAATGTCATTTATACACCACTTTGCGTTTGTAATGAGAATGTACACCATTCCATTTTTTTGCATTATATTGTCCAATAATGACATTATATCATCTTCATTGCAATGTCTCAATGTCTAGTTCTTGTCTCAGATTCAACGTCTATACATTTTCTATAAATGATTATTAAAACTCAATAAAACAAGCATGACATTTTACCCAAGACGTACAAACACCATTTGTACAAATGTAAATAATTCAGCTGGAAAACACATAATATTAAGTCCATAAAGTGTGTGGAAACTGTTTAATTACTTGCTCTTCAGAGATGAAATGTGGATTGATATGTTTAAAAACGCTGTTTACTTTACTTAAATTTACTTAATTCATATATTTCAGTCAGTTAATGATCATACTACCTAGTCAAGGCTGGAATGCACTGCACAACTTTTAAAATATGAAGAGATTTTAATACACTATAGGCATTATACACTTGCTGAAATTCAATCTGTTCAATCTGTGCCTTTAAGTCTGTTTCCGCGTCTGTCTTACCCCAAGTCCCATGTAGATGCCCATCATCTTCGCGTTCACATGCTTTGGCACGGCACACACTGGACTGTAGCACAAAGTGCCCAAGATCTGACACAGTATTGGCCATTTGCTGTTGGGGTTTGAGGTGATGGTGATCAGTGTCACTCCCTCACCCTGAGACATCGTCAGAGACATCCTGCAAATCGGAGTAGATAGAAAAGAGTTTCACCTTCCTACAGTTGATATAGCTTATACTCGTCTAGTATGTTTACTGCTTGAGATCTTAAGGACAGCTAAAGTATTACCATTTTTAATAGGATACATGTGTCACTAGAGCTAAGGGCAGGGTTGGGTAGGTTACTTTTAAAATGTATTTCACTACAGATTACAAAATACTTGCTTTAAAAAGTAATCTGTAACGTATTTCGTTACATTACTCAAGTTTAATAACGTAATCTAAATACTTTGGAATACTTTGAAATACTTAACACAAAAGACCATATTAACTTGATGTCCTGTTATCATCTTTATAGCAGAGGCACATCTAATAGAGGCACATTTGGAAAAAAAATATGACAAATATAAGTAAGATATAAATAAGATAAATATAATTTAAAATTTGTGTCATTTTAACTATCCCTAGTATAAATATGTTTCTATTGCCGCAAGCATCAGTCAAGTGTGGTCTTAACAATAAATGAAAGCAAGAAAAAAACAGCTGGTACAATTCTCCAAGTAACACAACAAATGTAGGTAATGAATGGAGAAAACTTTGAGTGATTCTTTCACTTATTATCCTTTCTATGGAAAGACTACCGCCACAACAGAATCAAGAGAGTCAACAGTCAAACTTAGTCAGGATGCGTTTCGCAAATCAAATATGGACGCAATGAAGTTCAATGGAATTTATGACTATAGTTATCTAGCGATACTTTTGGGAAATACACCCCAGATCTATCAAATTCGTGAATGACTATGAAAATGTTGTAACTGACTAGTCGACTAGTCTAAAAGTAATGCCGATAGAAATAAGGTCACTTTTCTGCGGCGCGCTTTTCCTTCTGTAGGCTACTGTAGTCTCAAAACTACAGCTTTATGTAGCAAGAGGCGTGTGTGTCGGTTTCCATGGTGAAACCCATGACAATGAGTTCAATAAACAGGTAAAGAATAAAAGAGTATATATCTATATATTTCTTTCAGCTGAACGTGATCACAGTGGTGGACAGTTGTAGTAAATGACGTGATGATTTGGCTGTTTCGGCTCGTCTCTCCAATCATTTCCGTGTCTGTGATTAATATGGCTATGCTCGGATCCAGTGGCATCATTATATGTCAGTTTATAAAACACTTTTCTGTCTCCTCCTACTTTAAAATACTCAAACACCTCGCTCGTCTCTCAATGGTCATTATTAAACCCCCCGCGACTGATATAAACAAAACGCATGGGAGATTTGGGGTAAAGATTTAGTTCCCTTTCGAGGGCGGGAACGAGACGGTGCAGCGAAAAGATGCATTTGGGAAAACCTCCCCTTCACGTAATTTCTGAAACCTTATAGGATAACGCCAGTTGACAACTGGCCAATTGTCGTGTGATGCGCTCTGGCTGTCAGACAGTATAAATAGCATAAGCGCGGCAATTGCGTCAGAATATTTCCTTCACACGGACTTATGAACATAGATAAAAATGGAATCAACAGGATCTAAATGTAAGGTTTGCGCGGGTCCCATTGACCCGCCGGACACTCACGCGTGCTGCGTCGTCTGTCTGGGTCTGGCCCACGCTGAGGATGCCCTGCTGGAGTCCTCCTGCGCGCACTGCGGGGATCTGCCGGGGCGCGCGCTGAGATCCAGGAGGGACATAGCGCGCAGTATCGCGGGGAAGGGGTCCGTTGCCGCTGGCGGGCCCCCCCACACACTCGCGGGGTGACGGTGACGACGCAGCATGCCGTCCTCTGCCGTCCCCCCAATCACCAGTTCGCTTCGCGGACTTCCTCCCGGTCGATGATGACAGAGACGTGGACTCGGTATCCCTCGCTGCGTCAGACAGGGACTGGGCGGCGTCGGAGTGCCTCGACACAGAGGGCCCTCTAGACCTCCAGGAGGAGCTAGTCAGGGTCCTCGAGAGGGCAGTTAGAGAGCTGGACCTGGACTGGAGTGCTCCACAGGAGCCCGCGAGGAGTAAGCTGGACTCCTGGTTCCTCCAGTCCAGCCGCCAGCAAGCCGGAGCTAGGAGGGGATCCCCCTTTTTTCCGGAGGTACATGAGCACGTGGTGAGGTCGTGGTCGGCGCCTCAGTCAGCACGCGCTCACTCCTCACCGCGTGCCATATTTTACAAATCTGCTTGTTGTTTCCATGGCGACGCGTCATGCTTGTCACCTGACACACCGCAGCCGCAAAAGCACTATGACAGATGTATCGCATTTATTTAGTTTTACTTATTTATTCACAATATTCACACACTTGTTGGCTTTTTTATCAATTACCTGATATTCCAATTCTCAAATATGCGGAAGTGAATAAGTTTTGTCTTAAAAGCCTTTAACGATCACGTCAGCTGATCTATAATGTAAAACGGGCGCCGCAGTTCAGAGAATCTAATCTATCGGATTTACAGCACGTAAATTCAGTCACTTCTCTCGAAATACATGACAGTAAGTGTCCAGTGAAGCGGGAGAAGAATATGAAGTTTATATTAACCTATGCAATGTGTGTCTGATTTGAATAAAACACCTTGTCAGTTTATAATTTAATGGATTGTTATTTCCGCTTTTATAGACATCTGTGTGTATTTTTCAAACTATAAATGTATTTTTTGCCAGTACTTATGAGTATTTAAACGTCTGAAACCTAAAATAAAGGTACGTAGTTGAAAACTGAATGGCTGTGATAAATGACAAACACTGAGCGCGTCCGTCGCGACCGCAGCCCCAGCCAACGCATTGATCACAAGACGCACGGGTCGTTCTAATCCCACGTGTGATCGCGCGCCTCAGAGGGTTACATGTAAGATTAAAATGTCATTTGAACAATAAAATCTTGTGGGGTTTTTTTTTCCTCGTGTAGTCGACTAGTGTTTTTGGTGTCGACTAGTGGCACCCTATACCGTGTAGTCGACTACACTCACACATCCCCTAATGTTGTATAAGACCAAATTCTTATAAATATTAAACATAGGCTAATGATGATAACCATAAAAGGCTCAACGTATGAGTAAATGGGAAAATAAGGAATATTGCATGTCCAGTGGCAAGACAAATGGGAGAACATCATAGACAGTTAAGGTAGAAGCTGTACACATTGAAATCTATGAGTGAATGTGATTTTATCTGGAATTCAAATAGCAATGAAGTTAGTTGGAAGGTGATTGAGGGGCAGAGCAAAATTATGACCCGTACGAGGATCGAACCCGGGAACTTGGCGCTATTAACATTACGCTCTAACCAACTGCGCTATCCGGCCTCATTTGAACGAATTGCAATTTGTGTCGAACAATGGGCTCGTCCGGGATTTGAACCCGGGACCTTTCATACCCTAAACGAGAATCATACGAATCATATAAATAAAGAAAATACTTTTCAAAGACCAAGAACAACTTACTTCAAGATGCTTTTTCAGATTAGACGTTGAATCCTTTGAAGCCGATAGAAGTTTTGTTGCAGGTAGACATAGCTTGCATCGCACTGTGATGTTACGTCCTTTTTCTTGTTTATAAGTAAAATTGTCTTTGAATTTCCACGAAAGAAATGCATTGCGCGCTGTTTTCCCGTCCATTTTTGTATGCGATTGCAGCTTGCTAACTGAACAGGCTGCGCGCGCTTTTTTTAAAGAGACATAGTCGGAGAATCATCAGACAGCTTACGTTAATAATAATTAATAAATCACATTAAAATTCAAAGTAATCACTTTGGTAATCTAAAATACTTCTTGAATGTAACTGTAATCTGATTACCATCAATTTAAAATGTAACTGTAACGAAATACAGTTACTCAAATTTTGTATTTTAAATACGTAACGTCGTTACATGTATTTCGTTACTCCCCAACCCTGGCTAAGGGTGCATGATTTTAACATTAAAGACAAGTTTAGCTTTCTGTACTTCATCATGCAATATATGAACAAGCATATTCATAGCTGAAAAAAAGTATTCAAGGATTTAAATGAAGCTTTTTAGTCTAGGTAAAACCTGTTTGTTGGGTTGGTTTATTTCCTGTTTGCTGGTGCCATCCTTGTGTATAAATACCCCTGTGTTTTCCCGTGTGCCAGGTCAGTCACTTTTTATTTTTTTATTTTTGTGCATGTATGTTTTAAATGCTTATGTTCTTTCTCCGTCCATACAATAAATGCAAATCCTTGAACGGCCAGGGTTTTCCAGTGTATTTGCTTCAACTTCACAGGAAATGTCAATGGTGACCAATTTCAGGTGCGGATGCATTATTTAAAAATTTATCATATTTAAGTATATTTTACTTGGTGATCAAAATTATTATATGAGCAGTCAGGGTAAATTGAACAAAATTGTCAGATTTCACAAATAAGAAAAATAAAGATCTGAACACAGGAAAGATTTAACTTCTGTGAAAGCGATCGCAAATTAGAATAATTGGGTTAAGGACTCATGAAAGGGTCAATTCATATATTTTTACGTTGAAACCTTCACCAATCAGAAAAGTGAAGTTGAGAAATCAGGAAAGGGTTAACTGATAAAAACTCTACTGTATATCGTTCATAAAGTAAAATAGTGAAGTTAAGGACTCAAGGAAGGGTTATCTGTCCAAAAATGTTAAGTGAAATGTTCACAAATTTGAAAAAATCTATTTGAGTCTAGTATGACCTGATTAGATGACCAATACTTACTATATATATTAGTAAGTAATGGTCATCTAATCAGGTCATACTAGACTTAAATAGATTTTTTGCAATATATATATACTGTATACACACACGCGCGCGCGCATATAAAGTATGTATTGGTCATCTAATCGAATCATTATATAAAGTTAGTATTAAATCTTGGACTTGAAAAGAAACACGCAAGGCATGAGTCACACACTTTAAATAGATTCAAGTAAAATGTTTTGGTAACACTTTACAATAAGGTGTCATTTGTTAATCTGTCAAACTAACAATGAGCACACCTTTAATAAAAATGTTTATGTTAGTTCACAGTGCATTAACTAATGTTAACAGAATTCTTTTAGGGAGAACAAAGTGTGAAAATCCCCCTTGTAGTTTGTTTGCCGAAATTAGATCGCCAAGATTATATTCACACTTTTTACCTGATTGCACTATGGCACAATTATTATTCATCATCTACATTTACAATAACATATAAGTTTTACAGAGAAAGAGTGTTGAACTCACCTTGTTCAGGTCAGCTACAAACCAACAAAGTTTCACTTGTTTTTTCAAGTGTTTTTTCAAGTTGTTTTTTCCTTCTTGTCAGTGACACCCCTTTTGATTTCCATAAAGCGAAAGAGGAATGTTTTTGTCCAAACTTCCCAGCAACCCACATTCTCATGACAGGATAAGGAAGTTACAAGAATGAAAGTAGACGACTGTAGGGGCTTGTTTTCAAAATCACTTCTTACTGTATACCCTCATTCACTATTACCAACATTAGTCTACTAAAGTGCTGCCACTTTTGCATAGTATAGGGATTTTTCCTGGAATGATATTATGCCACTCCTCTCTGTTTACGTATATGATGAGTCATGCAGGTACTCGCTTCACCGCAGTGGTTTTCATCCTGCTCAGTCTAAAATATTCAGATTTTAAACATTTAAGTTGTCAGGCGTACTGCAGTGATTAAGTATGAGAAAAAAACACTGTTTGGAAGATAAACTCATGATGTGCTTGTGTAACGGACTTGAACTGGCCTTCACCCAAAAACCACACGAACACTCTGAATTTAGATGATTTCTTTGTTTACTGTAACAAAAAAAGATGGACATCAGTGGAAACAATCAATCAGATGAAGTCTCTCTCACTCTGGTGCACACAGTATTCTTCACGAGAGAGAGTCATATGCAGCACGTCCACCAGTCTCGCAGCAACTGAGACTATAAGGTGACGCGCACCTGGAAAAGCCCGCGCGATTGCGCCACTAATATCCCTCCGCAACAATATTCAAATAAAGTAGTCCCATAAATAACATACTTGTAAACTATAAACAAAATAGAAAAACAACAAAATTTTGTAAAGTTCAATAATTACAGAAATAAGAAATTAAAACAATTACTTTAAACAAAATACAACTAATTTACACAAATATTGTAGAAAAAAATCAGAACAAATAAATTAGTTTTTTAAAACTTTTTCACACCGGCTACACTTGGTCATCATATAAATTTAGTACAAATTTAACAAAAAAAGCAGATGTTATTCAGGTGTTCAATGTCACATGGTCCACGAGGTACTCGTTTATTAGAAGTTATTGGTGCTGAATAATGGTTCGCCTTACTTTTAATGGTGGAAACAGTTTTTGCTTAAAAATGTGATTCATATTTTGTGGAAACCATGAAAAAATTTAAATTGGGATTCTATAATGAATAAAACATTCGAAAGAACAGAGGAGATGGCCACAGCGGAAGACTTGACGACGCCGAAGAGCCTTTAAAGTTGTGGACCAGGGCAGAGCTTGAGGAATGTGAGACTGTGGTTGAATCAGGCAGACTGAAAGAGAAAGAGGGATCAAAAACCAGAGGCTAGGAAGAGCAAGGCAGAGCTGAGGGCACAGAAGACTGAGGTGAAGCTGGAAGGAGAAGCTGACGGGAAGGAGGAGATTGGTGGAGCCGAACCCGGTGGGGCCGAGGACAAAGGTGAAGCTAAAGGGAAGGAGGAGGATTTATTAAAGAAATTGATAAATCTCCGTCAAAGATCATTTACAGGAAAGGGGATCCCCTTTCAAGGGAACTCGCAGTGCATTGAAACGCTGTGGGAACGCCTCTGCGTGATTGTGTGGGCAATCAGTCTAATGGCGTGAAGGAACGTCATAGACGGGTGAGACCATCCACTAGGAAACTATAAAGCACGCCAAAACCATACAGTGCAAGCTTGTTTTTTGTTTCAAACGCTCTCTGCGATATCATATAATAATTCCTTACATTTATATAGTGCTTTATCATAGACACTCACAGCGCTTTACATGGAAGGGGGAATCTCCTCAACCACCACTAGTGTGCAGCTCCACCTGGATGATGCAACGGCAGCCATATTGCGCCAGAACGCTCACCACACACCAGCTTATTGGTGGAGAGGAGACAGAGTGATGAAGCCAATCAGAGAACGGGGATGGTTAGGAAGCCATGATGGACTAATTTGGCCAGGATGTCGGGGTTACACCCCTTCTCTTAACGAAGGAGTTCCTGGGATTTTTAATGACCACAGAGAGTCAGGACTTCGGTTTATCGTCTCATCCGAAGGACGAATGATATTGTATGTCCTGAATATGTTTGTCTGTCTCTATGCATAGTGAATATTAAACAGGAGCTTTTAAAAACAGAAAAGTTAAAGGCCCACCTGGCCAAGGGGGCCATAGAACATGGTCCTCCTCCCAGTGGGGAGTCCAGCTTTTACTACCGCACTACGCATTTGAGAAAAAGAACATCATACCAACAGTAAAATATGGTGGTAGTAGTGTGATTGTCTGTTTTTCTGCTTCAGAACCTGGAAGACTTGCTGTGCTGTGATCCATGAACCATGGAACCATGATTTCTGCTGTCTCCCAAACAATCCTGGAGGAGTGTAAAAACCATCTGTTCATGACCTCAAGCTGAAGCAAACTTGGGTTCTGCAGCAGGACAATAATCCAAAACACACCAGCAAGTCCACCTCTGAATGGCCGAAGAAAAACAAAAGGAAGACTTTGGAGTCGCCTAGTCAAAGTCCTGACCTGAATCCTATTGAGATGCTGTGGCATGACCTTAAAAAGGCAATTCATGCTAAAAAATATCCAATATGGCTGAATCACAACAATTCTGCAAAGATGTGTGGGGCACAGCGCTGTAAAAGACTCATTGCAAGTTATCGCAAACGATTGCAGTTGTTGCCGCTAAAGGTGGCCCAACCAGTTATTAGGTTTACCTATTAATAACAACCTTCATTTAAAAATTGCATTTTACCTGCGGCCACATTTATGTATAAGCAATTAAAACTTGAGTGTCTATGTATGACAAAATTATATTTAAAAAATATATAATTTTTTCGAAAACTGCATTGGCCATTTTTTTATGACCATTGTCCCAAACTTTTTGAGGAAAATAAAGTACAATTACTTATTATTATTTTCCTCATCATCCAGAACTATACTCAAGTCACATGAATACAGCGCTAGGCTGACTATGCTTAGCACCACAGTGAAGAGCAGCTGTAATAAATAAAACTCAAGATGACACCAAACCAGAATGTAAACGTCTGTATGTTACTGTTAAAGACTTACATAAAAATAACTGTGAAAACAAGCTGCCAAAAATAGGCATGATTCCAACCACAACGAACTAGAAGGAAAAGCAGAGAAATGCTTCCAATTCCATTGCAACAAGTTTAGACAAGTATTGATTTAGGGTATTTCAACCTACTAACGCATCTTGTACTTTCGTTTTGTGTTTGTTTATTTTGTAATTAAAGTCGCGTTGAATGTTCGCCAGTTCCCGCCTCCTCCTTACCCGAACTACTAACCTTCTTACAGCAGGCTTTACACAGTCACAGTTAGATGCAAGTGATTTTCTCTATAATTGAAGCAGGATAGGTTGATTTATATATATATATATATATATATATATATATATATATATATATATATATATAAAATAATTTCTTATAATTTCTAAATAATTTCTTCTCTTAATTAATCTGGCTCTTACCTGGTTATACCCCTGCGAGTGATAACATTGAGTGATAAATATTTGTATATATATTATTTAAAAATATATTATTATACTGTATAGTATTTATATGTACATTTTCTTACTTTTGAATGGTAGTGTATCATGACTTTTTGACTCTTTTCTACATTGATAATAATATCAGAAGGATCACGTGATACTTGAAATGGAGTCTGAAATATATATATATATATATATATATATATATATATATATATATATATATATATATATACATATATACATTTTTAATTGTATGAAAGATTTGTAATTTTATTTCTGTTATTATGTTTTTGATCAAATAAATGTTACCTTGATTAGCATAAGAGAGTTCTTCCAAAACTGTTTAATTATTCCAAAAACTTGACTGGTATATGAATAAAAAGAAAACGAAGGTATCAAGGATTTGATTTGGCATCATTTTTCCTATGAGAACTGATAGAATTTCTGGTAAACATCCCTTCAATGTCATTAACCTTGTTCTTCCACTTGAGAACACGTCTACCTGGACCTGCAGTCATTCTCACTTCTATGATCCTGCAGCCCTGAAGCCGTGAGTCAAGATCAGCTCTCTTCAGGCCAATTGACTCTCGAAAATGAGTATGTATTGAAGAAGGACCTCTAACTACATGTTGATATGCTCCGCTATCTTGATCTTATCTCTTTATGTAGTTGTCACTCTCACTTCCCTTAATGTTTTAGTTCTCTGCGTTTGCGGACTCTCATTAACTTGACACACCATATTTCAAGAGCCACATAAATCAAGACAGATGAGTAAGCCATATTTTGTTCGTGACTACATCTTAAAGTCACAGAGGGGAAATTATTTTATTTGGGATGTGGAAAATGCATAATTCTCCATGCATTCTGTCTAATTGCATCTTTATGTAACAGAATACCATGTAATAGCGAGACAAAAAATACAGAGATTGCTACAGATAAATTAATTCAGGAAATGAAAGGAATCAGCATTGCATCGCATCAGCATTGGTGCTGGCATTTAAGTGTTATTTAGTTCCTCTTTGTTCAATGGTTATGATGAAGTATGTCTTTTTTGTGACATTCAGAGTCGGCTTGAAGAATCACATTGTCGTTTTAGTGGAACAAATACTCAAAACAGATTTGGCATTACATAATCAGCCTGGAGAGCTGACTTGACAGCGTTTTTCCCCTATGTGAAAGCAAGAAGCATTTAGCTGGCCTGGGGTATCTCAGTTTATTGCATGCTACAGCGGAGAGTAATAGGACTTGACAGATTATGAGAAAAGTTATAAACTTTATGTATGGGTTTGTGACACTCATCTTTGGATATCTTGACTTCAGCAGGATCTAATTGTCCTGTTATGAAAGATCATAAAATCATGCTGGGCATCTTAAACTCAGTAGAAACAGCAATATTATTTAACCTTGGGAGGCAGTTCTCTACATGGCCATATAAATCTTGTTGGAATCCTCAGACAGAGAACAACTGACATTTTTTGTTTTGAGACTTTTAGTATTATCAATAACAATCATAACAAAAAAAAATATGCTGAAGAAAAAGAAAAATTCAGTTGTAGCACTGAATGTATTAACCTGTGCCTAAGAAGAGCAATTCTAGCTTAATTCATTGTTTTTTTGTGTGTGTGTGGGGGGGGGGGGGGGGGGGGGAATCAATGAACACACACACATGCACATCACACATGTTGTGTATTCATGTTACATGTAACATGTAACAGTCACTGCCTGCTTCACGGATTATCACATGCCATTTATTAGCATTGTGTTCATCCCGGCCACTAGGGGACAACAGTAGCGCATTTCCATTTTGAATAAAAGACGAAGTAGAAGAGTAAGAAGGAGATTAGTTATCACTAGGTAACATCAGTTGTCTTAATAATCCTGGCTTGAGAAACATTTGTTTTTTTACTCAACCATGAGTTCCCTTTGAAGGGAACTTGTACTCCAAGTGCTATGGGAGCGCTCCTGTAGTGACTGCGTCATGAAGCACATGTGTAACTGAACCATTTGTGTGAAGGGACGTCAGAGGTAGGTGATGTCATGAACCAGGAAGCTATAAAAGTACGCCATGCCAAACAGTCGGCAGCTTCTATGTCTTCAGTAGTGCTTTGTGTGAGCCATTATCTTATTTATTGCAAGGGGCATCCAACGGTGTTCATTCTATCCTGCTGCGTGTTAGATCACCTTCAGTGGTGACTCCGGATCAGGAGGTTTTCCCCAATGGGCAACCCTTCTTCACATGATTAAGGTCATTCGGCTATGCTTGGTCCATGGTTCCTATCCAAAGGTCCCGTGTTGGGAGCTCTTTTTTTTTGTTGCATAAGGCTAAAGACAGATGCATCCCTCACGAGTTGGGGAGAGGTCTAAACAGGATGCTCAGCTCAGGTCCCACCATGTGCTTGTCCAGTGAGACAACGCGTCGGTGGTCGACTACAGAATAACCAGGGGGATTTGGCATCTCATGCATTTTCAACTGGTGCACTAAGCTGCTCTCTCTCAGGGCAGGTTACATCCCTGGATACCAAAATCAGGGAGCAGACATACTGTCGAGGCAGGGGCTGAGCCTGAGGAATGGTAACTCGATCCTGAGTTGGTGGAGCAAATATTATATGGTACAGACTTGGCTGAGGCATCGTCTGTACACATTTTCCCAGATTGTTCTGCCTCCAATAATTCCCAGGAACTATCTAATTTCCATTAGATGAACCAAGAATTCAGCTGAGATCAGAGGTAAAGTATAATGAACCCTGGTGTACATCAAACAAATGGAATGAGACCCACCTTTTTGAGCCCATTGTGACCACTTCACTAACGTAACGCACTCTCTTTGCGACTGCTTCACTTACATGAGACAAGCTCATTGCAACCACACTCTCTTTGCGACCGCTTCACTAACGTAATGCACTCTCTTTGCGACCGCTTCACTAACGTAATGCACTCTCTTTGTGACCGCTTCACTAACGTAATGCACTCTCTTTGTGACCGCTTCACTAACGTAACTCACTCTCTTTGAGACCGCTTCACTAACGTAACTCACTCTCTTTGCGACCGCTTCACTAACGTAACTCACTCTCTTTGCGACCGCTTCACTAACGTAACTCACTCTCTTTGAGACCGCTTCACTAACGTAACTCACTCTCTTTGCGACCGCTTCACTAACGTAATGCACTCTCTTTGCGACCGCTTCACTAACGTAACTCACTCTCTTTGCGACCGCTTCACTAACGTAACGCACTCTCTTTGCGACCGCTTCACTAACGTAACTCACTCTCTTTGCGACCGCTTCACTAACGTAACGCACTCTCTTTGCGACCGCTTCACTAACGTAACTCACTCTCTTTGCGACCGCTTCACTAACGTAACGCACTCTCTTTGCGACCGCTTCACTAACGTAACGCACTCTCTTTGCGACCGCTTCACTAACGTAACTCACTCTCTTTGCGACCGCTTCACTAACGTAACGCACTCTCTTTGCGACCGCTTCACTAACGTAACGCACTCTCTTTGCGACCGCTTCACTAACGTAACGCACTCTCTTTGCGACCGCTTCACTAACGTAACTCACTCTCTTTGCGACCGCTTCACTAACGTAACGCACTCTCTTTGCGACCGCTTCACTAACGTAACGCACTCTCTTTGCGACCGCTTCACTAACGTAACGCACTCTCTTTGCGACCGCTTCACTAACGTAACGCACTCTCTTTGCGACCGCTTCACTAACGTAACTCACTTTCTTTGCGACCGCTTCACTAACGTAACACACTCTTTGCGACCGCTTCACTAATGTAACGCACTTTCATTCCAGGCACTTCACTAACGTAGCTGAGCTCATTTCAAATCTTTACACAGATGCATAATCTTAAGGTAAGTTAAAATAGCCTTTTTCGCTGTTTACTGCTCAAACAATATTTAATTCCCATCTTTTGGCAGTATATTCAGTATTATCACATTTCTTCAGGAAGTAATTAATCTCTGACCTCAGTGGATGATGGTTGCCTTTCAGTTGGAGTGTTGGTCCCAGTACTGATACTACTAATAATTCAAGTCTGCCAATGCCATCTTTCACTACAACAGTTGCACATAAATTGCCATCTGCTCCGAGGAATATCAGATTGGAAGAATATTTCTTTGCTACTTCTGCTTAGTCATGAAATTAAGACGTACTATCTTCTCTACAGTGACTCACTCTTCCTCCTCAACACAATATGTTCTTGCATTAACCTTCCTCTCACGCTGTCACTCTAAACAACCATTTGCTCTGGCAATCGACAGACTTGAACAAGTCTTTAGGTGTCCTAAGAAATACATTGAGTAGGCACATATAGATTAATAAGGCTGAAAGCACATAGCCAGTCCATCATAATTAACTCCATACAGTTCTTTAAAAATAGCCGTATTTGCCCTTTCATACGCTCAGTATGCTGGAATATTGGAATAGTGATGGTTCACATAATGAGTGGGCCAGCAGCAAATTAAAAAGTGCAGTATTTTACCAGATGAATCATATTCTGCAATTAGGATAAAAAATTAGACTGTAAGGTGGAAATGGAAATGTTATGCTTCACAGGGTCTGTTCATTTCACTGTACAAGGGACGAAAACTTAACATAGGCTATAAAAATCTTTGGTGGTCTTTTAATAATAAGACCTGAGAGTCTTGAAAAGAGATGTGCTGTCTATTATTACCGGGATGTAAATTAAGGAAAGAAAGAGAGAATTACAGACAATAGAGAAGGAATTATTCATTAGGATTCATGAAGCGCTGGAGCAGTTATTACATCAGAGAATTTTCCACAGCTTTTTCTTCTTTTCTAGTTTTAGGATTTAATTTATCTTTCTCTGTCAAAGATTGGGATTGAAATGTACTATACACAAGTGACTATGGATATAAAACTGCCATGATCTAACTATTTATTAAATTGATGCATTTACTTATATTCAATATTTGTAGTTCTTTTTCATATAATAATATATTTTTATGATGATTCAAGATTCTGTTATAATTGGATGAATATTTAAATCAATTAATATTGCTGGCTCTATGACAAATTACTAATGTTCCATTACTGTAAGTCATTTTGGTTGTGTTTTAAATGCGTAGATGTATAAATTTAAACAGAAATTAAATGCCACAATTCTCGTCAATGACATAAGACATTTACGGTATATAATTATATAAAGTATTTACAGGCTTATATTTGTGATGCTACTGCATAAAAGCAATATGAGCTATGATTGCAGCTATGAAATAACATTGATTTCTCACATAGATTCCACTTAAATGGTTTTAAATAAGAACAATTCACAATTGAATAAGAAAACAATATGAAGGAACAATATGCCACTGGAAGATTCAGAGGTGTTTGTGAACTTACCTCAGCAATTTCAGTTTACACTTTTTTTGTCATCGTAAAATTCTAAATTTGTTAATCCATCCACTAATCACATTAATAAAATACACTTTTATTAAAATTCTCAGATGACAAATAAAACAAATATGTTGATAAAACAGTAGTTAATTTAATGGAAAAATTGAACTATAAACTCTAGTTTATACTATAACTAACTATATTCATTACTCATTACTCAACATCATGTGTTGAAACTTGTAAAACATAACCCCTGTGATGATGCGTTGTAACGGTCATAAATCCTGCAACATTTGTTATGTTTTCATAAAATAAAGACAAGAAATGTACATACACTTTTATATCATATTACCTTTGCCAAATTACAAAAAACGAGTTGATACTTGATGGTATTAGAATCTTTCTTACTGCCGTTATCAATCTCTCTCTTTCTCTTTCTTTCTCTCTCTCTCTCTCTCTCTCTCTCTCTATTTCTTTTTTTAAAGTTGTGAAATTACTATTGAGGAGATTTTCTTTTGCTATTTGTGCAAATAAGAACACCAAAAAATGTATTTAATGTAGTCTCCCATTCACCGCTATGAAAGTTTACCCAACCATGACGACTTGTGTTTCTGAGCACTGCGAACTGAGAAATCCGGAAATGGGAAAATTATCAATTATTTTAAGAACATTTGTTTGCGGTCTTCAGGACTGGCTGGTTCAGCTCTGCTCGCTCTGAACATTTGCATTCTCCAAGACCATGGGTTTCCTCAAGTGCATTTTGTGTATGTGTATACAATTTTTTAGATGTGGGACTTGTTCAGCTAACACAGAATTTACATTTCTGCATTTGGCAGACACTTTTATCCAAAGTGACTTACATTGCATTCAAGGCACACATTGAATCAGTTCTTGCTTTCCCTGGGATCAAATCAATGACCTTGGTGTTGTAAACCCCAATGCTCTACTGGTTGAGCTACAAGAAAACTGAAAGTTGAGTTTTCACTTGAACTTGAATAGATTGACTTGATAGATTGACTGAGCACAATTAAATATGTTCGTTGAATATCATTTTTTAAATTAAGTGAAGACCTTCAGCTATGATTAGTACAATGCATCATTTGGAATGGGGATTATTAGTAAAAACCCATTTAATTACTATAATTGTTATTTGTTTACATTTCTATGATCTAGTATAGGGCCCCACAATCCTACTGACGACCATGTAAGAGTCTACAACTCTAAACCAGTACAGTCAGAGAGGAGCTGCTGAATTTCCACTTCACCACCTAAAGTGAAAAACACTTAAACCCAGCGGGACTTTCAATGGAGTAAGAGTACTCCAACTGGCTTTGGGTGAAATACGTCTGCTAAGGACCTCAAAGGTTAATGTGACTTCACCAAGTCTTGGTCCAACAACATTCCAATCAACCAATCAGAACTGAGGGACAAGTTTGCAGAAATTCAAGTTTAGGTTTACAACCAGGTTAAGGTGTTCTTACATCAGTGTTATTCATCCATCATTTCCCTCTGGTTTTAGGGAGAACTCAGGACTAAGTTAGGGTTAGGATTAAATACTTAGACAGTAATGTTGTTTCAGGATTTGAAAAAGATGGTGATCCAGACACATGTTCTTTTTTGTCCTGTATTTTGATCCATAGATTCTCTACTCTTTCAGAAGATACGTAATAGCGCCCCCTACCATAACATATCAGTGAAAACAATGAAAAGTGAAAAATTCCATCAATAAAAGAAAGAGTTAGCTTGTAGGAAGAGGGTGCGCTAAAATAAAACATTATGAAACATCATGGAATTTCATACTTTAGACACTCTTTTCCTTCAACCTCATGCATTCTCTCTAAAACTCTGCCCATCAAAGACACACCAGCCAAACCTTAATACATAAAAAGCTGTTATTTTTATCATTGGCTAAAAAAATGTGTTGCTGACCTTTAACATATACTCTGAGTGAAAATATCAGTGAAATTCCCCAAGATGCTGTATATGGATGTGTGAAAAGTGTGCATTCATACTATAGTACTTCTGAAAGCAAGTTTAAAGTGTGCAAAGTAACCAAAAATTAATGCAGCACCAGTATTAAGCTTTTGCCTGATTACGTTAGTTCCCTTCTGGAACAGTAATTGTCTGCCACTAATCTAAAGCAAAGTATAAAACATCACCATGGAAACCAGTATAGACTATAAAGCATATTGAGGATGTGTTGCTACACATTGCTGCACAATGTTTCATTCAAAGATACAAAACAACTTTTATAAGGGAAAGAAATGTGACCTGCTCAATTATTTCGAGTATCTTTGACCCAGAAGCACATTTTAAGGTTTATGCACTGAAGTAAAAAGAATGGTTTCAGTCAACATTTAAATGATTTTATTTCACCAATACAGAAATATCTCAGTATTGCCAGAAACCTGAGTGGAAACTTTTTACTTAAAAGTTAAAATGTGTTTTTTGTACTAAGAGACGAAAAATGTTCGAGAATGAAGTCGTAAATGAATCGCCTATGTATAATCATTTCTAAAAGACAATATAATATTTCATAAATAAATAAATAAATACAGCTTGATTAAATTTTGAAAGAAAGAAAAAATTAAAGGGAGAGTATATCCTAAAATGTGAATTCTGTCATTAATTACTCACTCTCACGTCGTTCCAAATCCGTAAGACTTTCGTTAACCTTCAGAACACAAATTAAGATATTTTGATGAAATCTGAGAGATTTCTGTCCCTCCATTAACAGCTATGCAACTACCACTTAAACGCTTCAAAACGTTCATAAAGAGATCGTAAAAAATTTGGACAGTTTAGTCCAAATTGTCTGACGAGACTCAATCCCTTTATTTGATGAATAGATTGAATTTAGGTTTAGAGAGCCAACAGCACTGTTTCCTGTCGAATAGCCATACTTTAATATCATACACTGATTGGTCCTCAAAGAGCATACCTATTATCTCATTCAGAAATTCATTCTTTCCACAGCTAAACTTCTCAAAGTGAATTGTGGGATATCATAGACAGTGAAGGATACATAAATTTTTAAATAAGCAGATCTAGCAGAATTTTAGTTTTGTACTTATACATTTCAATTGATCTTAACATGATGTTTTAAGATAAAACAATTCATACATTTAACTTAAAATTATCATGTAATCTCAACTTAAATATTTGTAATAGTGGAAACATGGCTACTTTTAACTAGCTAATTCAGTAAATGCTAACTTGCTAATTGGTAGCATGATGATGATAACATACCTGTACTCAAACTAACGTAGAAACTCTTCTAAACATTAAACTACTAAATCAAACTTACCATTACTAAGAATATATATATATATATATATATATATATATATATATATATATATATATATATACATACATACACAGTGGAATACGGTTATGTCGACGGCCTCGAGGGTTGCAAAAAAGCATTGAGATAACCAAGGATCGAGATAACCAACCGCCAATATGGCGATTTATTTGATGAAGCGATCGGCATGCTATAAAAATGTACATACACTGTATATGTTTGCTAACAATAAAAGGCATGTGTGCTCCAACTAACAGCAGAGATTTACCAGTATACAATAAAAAACACCTTCCATTCTCCATACAAACCTTTAATTATATTCTCCAACATTGCAAACACAATGATCGCTCACAGCATAAACACAATCACAACACACGTGTAAACGCATTCGATCATAACATATTCGTGAGGTCATCTTGCTGTACTAGATTGCATACTTTCTTACATTCTGCTTGTCTAATGTGCTTTCTCAAACAATTCGGCTTCGTCCCGTCTTTTAATAACCGTGTTCTTCAATCTGAGCAGAGCTCACGTCAGAACAGAAGCAGGTGTTTGTGTTTATCTAAGCCTTATACTCATTGGTCAGTAACTGCTCGTTACCGACCAATGTCAAAATATTTGAGAAAACCAATCAAATCAGAGAAGGCGGGCTTTATGTGCACACAGCTGTGAGTGCTTTGGGGATGCGGCAGCTCTTGCTGCTCATTGAGAAGCGTAAGAATGATATGTGTTTTCACTTCAAAGAGTCTCCAAAAGTCTCCAATAACTCCAGATAAAGACGTTAGATTTGTCGCTAGTCGCTTTTTTTGAAAATGTGTCTGAATACTCGCTAAATGTAGCGACAAAGGCGCTAAGTTGGTAACACTGTCAGCGAGTTCTTCTGCAACTGCGCGGCACCACTGGAGATTCACGTGTGATCCAGGTGCAACGCGAACTCGGCGCATGCGCAGTGAACTAGGTACTTAGTCACGAGTTAACCATGCAAAGTGGCGAATATGTCCCTCTTTTGTACTCGAGATACTAGGATTCGGCGACATTAAAGAATCGATGTAACCGATGAGAAAATGCTCAGACAAATAGGGAGTTTGGCGATTCCACTTCAAAAACGTCGACATAATAGGATTGGCGAGTTGACCGTGAGTCGAGATAACTGAACTCCACTGTATATATATATATATATTACATTTCATTTCACCATTTACTCTCCATTTTGAGTGGCATGGCAAAGATTAAAAAAGTGCCAACCCAGATTAAATGAAGAATGATCGTCTCAGTTATGTAACCTTGCTTCCCTGAAGAGACCGCCACTGAGCAACTTGCTTATGAGTCGTTCGGGCTGCCCTCACCTTGGCAGTCCAAGCCCACTCAACTATTTAAGGCCCTTCTGGCTGGAGTTTCTATGCAGGAAGTTTGTGCTGCAAACGGTCCTCGCCGTATACTTTGTTAGGTTTTACAACCTTGACTTTGACTCCACACCTCGGTCCCAGCTGACACACCCTGAAGAAGGAACAAGACGCTGCATCATCCCAAACATATCTCCTCCGTGCCTGTCAAACTACTTCAGACACTTTTGAAGCTAGCGCTGTTTTTTATTTTATTTGACAAGCCTTTTATAGTTTGTAATGTTACCAGCCTGTGCCATCTCTTCACTCGATTGGTTGGATTTCACATGTGCTTCATGGCGCATTAACGCAGAGCATTCCCATAGCATTTCGACACATCTCGAGTTCACTTTGAAAGGGAATACGCTTCATGCAGTACTTTATAATGAGTAAATTTAAGTTTGTCTAAATTAAAAGTGCATAAAGAATTAAATAATTCAGATTACTTAAAGACCAGATAAGTTTGAAAGAACATTCTATTATTATTACCAGAAGAACTTGAGAGACATTTGCCAGAACGCAAGCCAAAGTTATAAGAGAGGTTTTAGCTGGGACGGTCAAAACTGCTGCTTCATAGATTATAAACATGCACAGGACAAAAAGACAGGGTCAGACGGTAGCTAGTGGTGTCACAATCATGCCGTGTCTCGTCACGTTCCTCCTGTGTGATCCTTTTGTGTTTCCGTCACTGTCACATCAGCCACTCCCCCTTGTTAGTAGTTTCAGGTGCTCCCTGTTATCCTGCCTATCTAAACCCTCATGTTCTCCCTCGTTTCTCCGCATCGCACGCCGTCCTTCCTCTGTGACTCAGAGTGGCTCATCATTAACAAGACAACCATCCAACAACCACATACAAAGACACAACATTAATGTCTGAATAATTGTGAATTTTATCTAGAGAACACGCTTTTCCCTCTTTGGTTCATTTTTAGGTTATCAACACAGTACGGACTCATAATGAAAGCTCGGTATCTGAATTGATAAAAGTAAAGACTCTCACGTTGTACTAAGTCAGCAAACACCCTCATTAAGAAACATGTCTGCATCTTAGACTGTGGAAAGCAGAAAGAATTAGAGAGTAGGTGAAGAGATGCTGGAGCTATTCTTCATTTAGACACTTTGAGGGTAATTTTAGGTAATAATAAACTAAAGATTTTTATTTATTTATATTTTACTGCCCACTTTCCATCTCAGTGTGATGTCCTCTCATACACCAACTCATGTCTTGTCACTGACACCCATAAAAAAATGGAGGGAATCATAAATGGATAGAATCACCCATCATGAAAATGGATGGAAAATTAACCAATGACATCCTGAATATGAAACGCACATTTCATCTCATCAAATCTGGCAGTAATCAACCTGTCTTTTCAAGTGGT
Source organism: Rhodeus uyekii (assembly GCA_037043235.1). NCBI lineage: Eukaryota > Metazoa > Chordata > Actinopteri > Cypriniformes > Acheilognathidae > Rhodeus > Rhodeus uyekii. The sequence continues at coordinate 1,093,263 of JAWRVZ010000030.1, read as the reverse complement.
CATACGTTCCCATGACATGATTTCATTTAGCATGAATCGCATTGATATGACTTTTTGATGAACGTGTTTCCATCCACCTTTATCTGCTTTTTAAGATATTGTTTTGGAAATTTTTATACACGATAAGAAAACATGGATAAAACACAAAAGGCATAAGTGGACCTAATAGCTGGCTGATCTTTTTGCACAGCATCTGAAAAGTGATTTATTATACAAGTAAATCATTATATACAGTAGTTTCTCCTAATTTTCTTATTGATATTTAGCGCCAGTTTATCAGGAAGTGACAATATTGTTCTCTTCGACTCACTGGATGGAAACAGGGCTTTATTCACCAATGTTTTATACGATATTCCAATTTTGTGTATAAGTTAATTCACAACGTTGGATGGAAACATGGCTAGTCATCCACACTGAAATTTCCATCTAGTTGTGGGTACTGATCAGCTCTCTTTACTTTATCATCATCCACTTATTTCTAAACTGCACTTAATCCACCTGGATGTCAACAGTTTATTGGCATGAACGCCCCAGCAAAGACAGTCAGTCCGAGATTAGACAGGAAATTAAATGGAGGAAGAAATGGGATCAGCGCCAATGGCTCTGTACCAAATGGCACACTTAAAGGGTTAGTGCACCTAAAATGAAAATTCTATCATTAATTACTCACCCTCATGTTGTTCCAAACCTGTAAGACATTTGTTCGACTTTGGAATGCAAATGGAGATCTTTTTGAGGCCAGCGTCACATTGCCAGGAGGGCAGTGCCAACCAAGCGGCCAGCAAAATTAGTGTAAAATTACAGACTATTTATTATTGTTGGGTGTAGAACGGAAGAGTTGTAGACAACATGATGGAAAAGAAGGCCTATTTAGCTGCAGATCATGAAAAGATCAAGGGCCTTGTTTACAAAGATGTGTGTAACAATCCTAAATTTAAATGTTTCCAAAATGTTACTATGAACAATGTATAAAACGTTTTTAAGAACAAACATATTCCTAAATGTATCTCTCTTTAAAAACAGACACAAATATCTCTTTATGGTTCAGAAGTACGGCACTCATCATCAAAAGTCAATGACATTCAAGCGTACGGTCTGGTTTGAGTATAAAGTGCATGTGTGCAATTATTTTCAATAAATGATTAATATAAATTAATTTAAGTGATGTAAATACAAAAAAAGCAGTTCAAATGTTCCTTAATTGTGCATACTTATATTACTGCATATTGGTATTGTCCATTTGAATGAATTATTTAATTATGTGCTATTGTGCGGCTAAACCCCTTTACAATCATATCAAGGGTCTCTCCTCACACACCACCTGGATGATGCGACGGCAGCCACAGTACAAATCACCACACACCAGCTATAGATGAAGAGGAGAGAGAGTGATAGAAACCATGTGGATTATTATTAGGAAGCCATGATTGATAAGAGCCAATGGAGGGAATCTGTCCGGGAGACTGGGGTTTCATCCCTACTCTTTACGAGAAGTGCCATGGGATTTTTAATGACCACAGAGAGTCAGGACCTGGATTTAACGTCTCATCTGAAGGATGGTGCTTGTTACAGTATAGTGTCCCCTTCACTATGCTGGTGTGTTAGGACCCACACAGATCACAGGATGAGAACCTCATGCTAGCCTCACTAACACCAAACTAGATTTCACATGAGGTCTTCCATCCAGGTACCAACCATGCTCAACTCTGTTTAGCTTCAGTGGGACATCTTGGTGATGTGGGGTTTTATCTATACATTTTCATAAACAGTGTTGAATAGATTGAACTACAGTAATCCCTCGCCACTTCGCGGTTCAAGTTTCGCTGCAGTGCAGTGCATCACAGATTTTTTTTAAATGTTCATAGAAAACAAAAATTCAAAAATACGTACCGCCATATTGACGGCCGTATTGGGGAAAGCAGCGTTGGTTCATCGTGATGCGAGAGAAACGGTTTCCCAGGATGCCAGACAAAGAGAGAAACTCTCTCAGAGGCTTTGTACACACACAGATGTGTAGATGCATTTCAGATGCAACTGGACAATTGTAAATGCATGTGGTTTGCATTTAGGGATTGAATTGAAGAGTTATATTAGGTTTGTGGAAACACATTTATGCGGCCAAATGTAAATGGAACAGTTTTCACAAATCAGACAGTTATATAAATGCATCAATTATAACCATTCTAATAGGCCCAAAGTGTTTTTTTTTTCAAATACGCACAGGTTTTGTAGTGCGTACTTCACATAAGTCACCATGACTCCTGGTAAGAGATCAAAACATTGCCTAAAGCATGGATTCCGAAGCTTTATTTCAGTCAAACTCCGTTGACCTGAGAGCTTGTTTTACCATGTTTTTATTTTATTTTGTTTTTATTTAAATTTCCTTTATAAAGATAGTCAAGCCAAAAATAGCAACATGCATTCCTTGCTATATTCAAATGTTTTGACCCTAGCTCATTTAGGAGAATTTGTCAGTGAAATAGCTGAGAAGGATATATGACTTCGCTGGACCCAATCTTCTGCCCTCATTAGGCAGGAAACTGGGCCACATATGCAACACGAACAACTAAAGGATATAAAGGATATAAAGGATGAAATATACTTAGCATTGATGCACAAACAGCTAGCAAACATGTGCTTGGTTTTCACACAGTACTCTATGTCAGCATCTATGCAGAGATTAATGATGGAGAAGCACCATTAAAATCCTCCAACTTTCAGACATAAGATGGTTAGCTGTCAGTGCTTCTCTCAATAGTGTGCTTGACTAATATGAAGAGATGAGATTACACTTCCAGCTAAGGGATGAGGATCGAAACTACAGCATGGAGATCCCATTTCAGATGTACTCGGATTCAATCAGCAAGCTGTGGCCAATTGTTCAAGTTTCAAATGGAAAGAACAAAACAATGCAAGCTTTTTCATGGAATTAGACAATTACGAATAATTGAAAAAATCTACCTATATCCATGACTGCCACAGATTAATGACACTGATGTGGCCACCTGTAACATCCAGTTCTAGCTAGAGATGCACATCTCCCTGTATCAGCTCTAGAGAATGTCAAACCTGCTTGAATTCATTAGGCAAATAATGAGCGTTTTCCCACCAGTATGCAGAGACTATATTCTCTTCCCAAACTGAGTCCATCCATAGCGCAGTAAGAAAAAAAATCAGCTGGAATCATATACACATATAAACAGAAGACTTTGGAAAGCATGATCAACAATTGAGAGCCTGTTTGTATTATCTGCTCATTCACAGTTGGCTCTGCCATTCGACAAAGAAGTGGTTGAATGCATTTTCTCAAGGTGGAGATGAATTAGATGAAAATCTATCTTTGCAGAAGGATGAAAGATCTTCCTCTGAACAATATCCTGTGCATTTGAGCCATGCAAAGGCATGAAATCTGCTGTCGTCATTTCGATCATCCAAAGAGAAACTGGCCTTGTTATATGCTCGCACAGACCTTGAAAATGTAAATGGCTCCATTAAAAGGATTACTGCCCTGTGGAACGCTGTTCAGCAAATCAAATTAGAAGACCGGAACTATCTTTTATAAAGCATTTTATATAATTTCCAATCCAATGCATTGTGCCATATTTGCAATGGAGAGATGTGACATCTGTATCCACACATGTGACATGTTTATGTATTAAATCTCTGTAGGTGGGTTTGGGGGCATCGTCCTCAGGATATTTTTGTGATTTGAACATACAAATTAAGCATTCTGGTGCACTCTGACAAGAAAATAAAGGGAAAAGGCTGCATTTGCATCAAGTTAAGAAACACATTGACACCACTGCACTTGAACGTTTTGGCACACCACCCAGTTTTCCATGCTGGGATCAGCATGGGATGTTGGTTTCTGGTATGATGTAACTCAGTTTAGGATGTTGGTGTGCTGGTATCATCCCAGCAAGAGCACAACAAAAGTCACGTATGTGTTAAATATCTAATTTCTTCGTGTGTCCTCATAGATAAAAGACCAAACAATTTTTTTATCACAAAAAATGTAATAAAGAAAAATACATTGTTCAGGTTACATGTTTAGTAGAACGCATCAAAATCCTCAATGTTAAATGAACACTGCTCGGTTTTCATACGGTCCCAAACTATAGTAAAAGCAGTGTTGCAGTTAGTGAAATTAAGTAGATTCACTCTATAAGTGATGATTGAGCTTAAGACACCTGCGTTAAAGCAGAATTACTGAAAATAAGAGGAAAAAGAAAAAAGAAAAAAGAGAAGCAGAAACATATTCTTATGAACGGGGAGCGTGTGCGATGCGGAGACAGACGAGGAGTACAGGTTCCAACTGGAATCACTTTATTATAAACAAAAGGGGAACAAAACAAAATTGCACAAGTAGTGCAAAAAAAAAAAACTCTCATAAACTCAGAACAAGAACCACGGACCGATAACATCATCCACACACCATAACAAACACATAGCAACATCAACAACTGACAAAGACAATGGAAACGCAAGAGAGTTTTATACATAAGGGAATAACAAACACCTGGGTAGACTAACGATGTAAGTGATGACAAGACAGGTGCAGAAAGACTAACAATGACCTTACTGACAGGACAGTGACAAAGAAGACCAAGGGTGACACATATCATCTACAAATAAAATAAATGGTGATTAGTGTTTCCTTAAGTTAGGAACTTAGTCTTTGACTTTGGTTAAAGTAATTCTTTCAGCAATTGTTGAATATCATGGCTAAGAGAAATGGTCATTCCCTCAACATAATCAGTTGTGGCCACAAGAAAAAAAGTTGTCTTAACCCATGGAAAAAAATATAATGCAGTTATCTTGATTTCAATTGACCAAAAGGCTTGAGGCGCCATACCAAAGATGTTTTATTGGAAAAAAGATTGTAACAACTCAAAAGGGTTGTATGGTCTCTCTGCAGTCTATGGGAAATTAGCCCATTTTTCTTGTGCAATTTATTGTGCTTGAAGTTTCACCCTATTTCATCCCATTTTCACCTGGCTATTATGCTTTGTGCAGTTCCCTACAAAGAATAGTTCCAATAAAATGTGATGTTCTCAAAAAATAATGTTTTTAATGATGCCTGGAGCTGTATTATTCCATGTTTTCACTTTCAGGAATGTCACATTCATAACCATTGAATTGCATTTCCTGTTTAGGTGCTTTGGGCTGAAGAGAAAAACAAGGGGGTAAAAAAAGAAGGTTTTCCATTTATTAAAACAACAATTACCATTTCAGATGCCTTTGCATAAGTACAATATCAGACAAATTTAGTACTTAATAACTTAAAGCTATTGTTTATTCAGTGTAATTCCTTTGGTTGCAAAAATCATGTTTGTTGTTGTTAAGAACATGAATATATTATGTATGTATTTCAACTATTTACTCGTGTGAGTTCCCTTTCAAGGGAACTCGCGCTGCGTCGAACGCTTGGGGAATCCTTGGATGATGTCCGCGCGAAGCACAATATGTAAACTTCCGGCGCGCGCGCGTGCGTGAGTGACAGACGCAGATCGGTGACGTCACGAACCAGTTGATAAAAGAGCGCCGGAACCCGGAAGCGGCAGCTTTGTTTGTCTTCGCAAGCACAGTGTGAGAGTGTGTTGAGTGTGCTGGTTATTTTGAGAGAAAAACCCAGATCTAGTTTAAAAATCAGGGATCTCCCATATATATTTATATACAATATCTATGTTTATGGCGAACCAGGCATTTAAACAGTGCGCATCTCCTTGCCCTCGTTTCCTCTCGGGGGGAGATGAGCACTTGTTATGTGTAATGTGTCTGGGAGCAGAGCATGCTAGGTCAGCGCTCGTGAGTGCTGACTGTGATCACTGCAGCCAACTACCGCTGCGGGTGCTCCGCTCACGCCTGGCGGTTTTTGATTCTGAGACCGGCCAGGCTCGCGTTCCCCAGGGCTCGTGTCCCGCAGCAGCTGAGGCTCTGTGGCGATCTAGGTCATGGGGTTCGCAAATGGACCTGACGGCGGGGTCTGAGACGGGCGCTCCCCTATCTCAGCCCTTACCCGGTGGATCCAGTGCTTCATGCAAGGTTTCGGAAGCACGCTCGAGGGCGGTTACTTCCGACCAAGCTGAAGCACCGGCACTGCAATTGTCTAGCTCCGAGGAGTTAGACGTTGCTAGTGTCGACGCGGAGCGTGAGGATTCGCCAACCTCCTCCCCAGCTTATGAGGAATTGCTCGAGGTGGTGACTCGCGCTGTGGCCACGTTAAGTATTGAGTGGCCAGCGGAAAGCACTGTCGTTCGTCCAAAGAGAAGCAAGTTGGATGAACGATTTCTGCCAGCGCGGGTCCCTCCCCCTCGCCGGGACCTGCCTTTTTTCCCGGATCTGCACACTGAAGTGTCTAGATCCTGGAAGAGGCCAGCCACCTCCAGAGTGTTTACGCCACAAAATAATATGTATGCCACTCTGGTTGGTGCGCGAGAGTATGGTTATGGCGCGATGCCGAAGGTGGAGGAGGCGCTTGCGAGCCACCTCTCTCCGCCCTCGGTGTCATCGCTTAAAGTCCCGGTGCTGCCCACTAAACCTATGCGGGTTACATCAGCTCATGTGGGCAGAGCATATTCTGCAGCTAGCCAGGCAGCGGCGTGTCTTCACACCACCGCCCTGCTTCAGGCTTACCAAGCAGAATTGTTGGGGGACCTCGATGAGGGCGGAGGCATTGGTCCACAGGCTGTGGCTGAGCTACGTAAAGCCACAGATCTGTCCCTACGGGCCACCAGGGAGACGGCTGCCTCTATTGGTCGTTCCATGGCAGCCTGTGTGGCCACGGAGAGGCACCTGTGGTTAAATTTGACGTCTCTAAAGGACAAGGAGAAAATTTTTATGTTGAACGCCCCTCTGTCGCCTTCTGGGCTTTTCGGCGATTCGGTGAAAACGGTCGTCGAGAAGTTCCAGGAGGCGGCAAAGCAGCAGGTGGCGTTCAATGTACTCCTGCCTCGCCGCCCTCAGCCAGGGGCTGTGAGCCAGCCACAGCCCCAGGCCTCCTCATATGTGCAGCGGGCCGCTCAAAGGCAGAGCGTCTCAACCCGCCAACCTCCCCAGAAAACCGGGGGGTCGGGCAGGCGCTCCCAGCCTCAGCCTTCGGGCAGGAGGATGGATCTGAGGACCGTCATCCTCGCCAAGAAGGCTACCTCGAAGAGGTCCTGACGCCAGACGCGCCGGGCCTCTTGGAGGCGACCCTCCTCAGTTGCCGCCCGTTACACCGGTTGCACTGAGGAGGTCGCCCCCTCCAAGGAGGGTCCTAGAGCATTCACTCCAGGTGTTCCCCAGAAAACCGGGCCCTGGTGGGTGTGCTACACAGACACCAGAGGCCAGCCTCGAGAGGCTGGTTCCCCTAGTAGAATTTCTGCCGGCATGGACATGTCTTCCAGAGGTTTCTCAGTGGGTCCTGCGAATTATAAAGAAAGGGTATTCGATCCAGTTTGGGTCTCGCCCGCCCAGGTTCAATGGGGTTCTACCCACGGTGGTGGACCCCGAGCAGGCTCTGGTAATGGAGCAGGAGGTAGATTCTCTACTGAGGAAAGGGGCCATAGAACATGTACCCCTCTCAAACAGGGAGTCAGGCTTTTACAGCCTCTACTTCCTCGTTCCAAAGAAGGATGGAGGACTGCGGCCCATCCTGGATTTGCGCCTTCTGAATCGCTCGGTCATGAAGCTAAAATTCAAGATGCTGACTTTGAAACAAATAGTGGCACAGATCAGGTCCGAGGACTGGTTCGTCACTATCGATCTGAAGGACGCATATTTTCATATTTCCATCCTTCCACAGCACAGGAAGTACCTCAGGTTCACCTTTGGGGGGAAGGCGTACCAATATCAAGTACTTCCATTCGGCCTGGCTTTATCACCCCGCACTTTCACGAAATGCATGGACGCAGCGCTAACCCCGTTGCGCCTCCAAGGCATAAGAGTTTTGAATTACATCGACGACTGGCTGATTCTTGCCCAGTCGCCGCAGTTAGCGGTTCAGCATCGAGATGTTGTTCTCGCACACATGAGAGTGCTGGGGTTGAGGTTGAACGCAAAGAAGAGTGTGCTTTCTCCTCTTCAGAGAACCACCTTCCTAGGCGTGATATGGGACTCGGTTTCGATGACGGCGCGGCTATCCCCCGCCCGCATCGATTCGATTCTGTCAACCGTGAAGAAAGTCAAAATAGGCCAGTCCATCACTGTAAAACACTTTCAGCGAGTGCTGGGCCTCATGGCAGCAGCTTCCAGCGTCATCCCGTTCGGGCTGCTACACATGAGGCCATTACAGTGGTGGCTCAGAACCAGAGGGTTTTCCCCGAGGGGCAACCCTTTCCGCACTATCAAGGTCACGCGGCGATGCCTACGTGCCTTGGATATGTGGAAGAAACCCTGGTTTCTGTCTCAAGGACCTGCGTTGGGAGCTCCTTGTCGACGTGTCATGCTATCGACGGATGCTTCCCTCACAGGTTGGGGAGCGGTCCTGAGGGATCGCTCTGCCCAGGGTCTGTGGCACAAACACCAGTTGTCCTGGCACATAAACCTGCTGGAGATGATGGCTGTTTGGAGGGCGCTTCAAGCGTTCCTCCCAGACCTCAGGGGCCATTATGTGGTTGTTCAGACCGACAGCACCACTGTGGTCTCCTATATAAATCGTCAGGGGGGTCTACGTTCGCGACCACTATACAAACTGGCGCGGCAGATCCTCCTCTGGTCCCAAGGGAGACTGCTCCATCTACGGGCAGTTCACATCCCTGGGACCCAGAATGTGGGAGCAGACGTCCTGTCGAGACAGGGGCCGAGGCCCGGGGAATGGAGGCTCCACCCAGAGGTGGTGGAGCAGATTTGGTTCAGATTCGGCCGGGCACAAGTAGATCTGTTCGCGTCCGAAGAATCAACGCATTGCCCTCTGTGGTATTCACTCCTGCATCCAGCCCCACTCGGGCTGGATGCCATGGTCCAGACATGGCCGAGGCTATGTCTGTACGCATTTCCCCCGATTGCTCTGCTCCCGGGAGTTCTGGAGAGAGTTCGCCAGGACAAGGTCCGTCTCACACTGGTTGCTCCGCGTTGGCCGGGCAGAGTGTGGTTTGCGGATCTTGTTTCCCTGCTGGACGGGGTCCCCTGGGAGATCCCAGTTCGAGTGGACCTCCTGTCTCAGGCAGCGGGCTCGATTCTTCACCCCTGCCCAGAACTTTGGAAACTGTGGGCTTGGCCTCTGAGGGGGCCCAGCTCATAGATTCTGGTCTCTCGACCGAGGTTGTTGAGACCATCCTCCACTCCAGAGCTCCCTCCACGAGGAAGCTGTACGCCCTGAAGTGGAGACTTTTCACTTCTTGGTGTAGCGAGAAGCAGGTGAACCCAGTTACCTGTCACATTGGCAAAGTGCTAGAGTTCCTGCAAGATAGATTCGCTGCAGGGTTGTCCCCGTCCACCCTGAAGGTTTACGTGGCTGCCATTGCGGCTTACCACGTACCTCTGGGTGGCGTGTCCATTGGCCGGGACCCCCTCGTCACACGCTTCCTCCGTGGTACCATTAGGCTGAGGCCTGCAGTCCAGACCAAGGTTCCTGCCTGGGACTTATCCCTGGTACTCCAGGGGTTGTCCCAGGCACCCTTTGAACCGTTGGATGAGGTTCCACTAAAGTTCCTCACTTTAAAAACCTTATTCTTGTTAGCTTTAACATCGCTAAAGAGAATTGGGGATCTACAGGCGCTTTCTGTAGCTCCCTCTTGCCTTGAGTTTGCGCCTGGGATGGTGAAAGCCTTCCTCCATCCCAGGCCAGGCTATGTGCCCAAAGTGCCCACTCATGTGGCCAGGTCTATAGTACTGCAGGCCTTCTGCCCTCCCCCCTTCGGTGACCAGGACCAGGAATTTAAAAACAAGGTCTGTCCAGTGCGAGCACTGGACACTTATGTCCATAGGTCTGCCCCTTGGCGTAAGTCTGACCAGTTGTTTGTTTGCTTTGGGACCCCCAAGGGGGCCCCTGCATCCAAATCTACTTTAAGCAGGTGGATAGTTGAGGCTATCACCCTGGCTTACGAGTCGGCCGGATCCTCCTCGCCTCTGAGGGTCCGGGCCCACTCTACTAGGAGCGTGGCTGCCTCTAAGGCCCTTATATCTGGTGTGTCGTTATCTGATGTTTGTGATGCGGCGGGGTGGTCTTCCCCGCATACTTTTCTGAGGTTTTACCAGCTTGACCTCAACTCCGCTCCGGGAACACGGGTCCTCTCGTAGTGAGCTACGAGACACTCGTCGGCCTTCGTCACTGAGGTGGCGTTGGTATATCGTTCCCCAAGCGTTCGACGCAGCGCGAGTTCCCTTGAAAGGGAACGTCTCAGGTTACGTATGTAACCATAGTTCCCTGAAGAGGGAACGAGACGCTGCGTCTTTGGCCTCAGCTCCTCGCGCCTTCCGGGCTTGCTTCAGACAAACTCTAAGCTGCCGCTTCCGGGTTCCGGCGCTCTTTTATCAACTGGTTCGTGACGTCACCGATCTGCGTCTGTCACTCACGCACGCGCGCGCGCCGGAAGTTTACATATTGTGCTTCGCGCGGACATCCTCCAAGGATTCCCCAAGCGTTCGACGCAGCGTCTCGTTCCCTCTTCAGGGAACTATGGTTACATACGTAACCTGAGACGTTCTTTTAGTTTTTTTGTTTTTTTTTACAGATCAAGCTAAGTTGTATTTATAAGCATAAACTTGAAACATAATTTTCCTCACTGACTTGTATAACTGACACAATACTTTGAACATCTGTTATGCACTTGCTTTTAATTCGCATCAAGATGCAAGAATTTTGTGATCTAAGTCTTAAAATAAGTATTTGAGAGTATTAACCTCAACAAGATCCCAATATCATTCATATGTATATTCAAATCAAATATCTTCACTTCAAAGAATTGAAATTCTTTAAAGCCCTTCGGAACAATTCATTGATCCAGACGCTGGTGGCATCTCTGCCCTACCAAAAGTTCCTCTGATAAGGTCTTAAAACTGCTCACAAACTCATTTAATCCTTGGTTGTTGTGTTCTATGACTTGTTTGAATAGCTTTATGTTAGGAACACATTTTGTTCTGAGTTAAAATATGAAATGGTAGTGCATGCAATTCAGCACTCGATTGATATTCCTCAAATATTCTGGTTAAGAGTTCATGAGCTTAGCTATGAAAGTCAACCTGAAATGCTGTCTGCATTTCTACCCTTGACAAATTTCCAATACTAATGCGAAGAAAAAACTGTAGGGAAAAAATTGGTTTCATCTATTGGGAATTGATTAATTCATGCATCTAAATGAATCTAGTACTGGTGAATCATATAATGAAATATAATATGTTGCTTGCAAAACAAAGCATTGTCTTAGAATACATAGCTAATATTTAACGTGTAGTTACATTAGTTGAAAAAAATATGTTTGGGTTTAAAAAGCATATTGGTTCATGTTTTATCTTATATATGTATAAATATTTTACAAAAAGAGAATGGACTTTATTCCCACTTTAAAGACCATTACTTTTATTTTTCCTATCTAATATATGAAAGTACATTGGATTTGTATTATAAGCTAAGTAAATCTAGAAAAATGAATAGTTCTTCACATTGAAAATGAACATTTTGTTATTATATTCTCTATTAAGCCATACAGATCCATGATGATAGCTAAACAGTGGTTAGATCTTACTGAACTTGAATTATTACCACTTGTTCATTTCATTCCAATATCAAAGTAATCTAGGACCCATAAAGCACTGAGAGCTGTGGAAAATACCATTCGGCACCTCCATTTTCCCAAAGGTAACATCCCGTCTTGTATAATGAGTCTTGAGTTTCCACTTTGGCATGCCATTAACTCTGTAATCAGACCACATATTGAGCTGAAGAGAGGGCAGAGATTGACAGTCAAGTCCTCACTGAACACACTCAGTCTGGAAAGCTCTGCAGTAGTTGGAACCTTTTGTATCCTTAAGCACACCACAAAACACAAAGTTTGTAATTTTAAATTACACACACAGTTGAACACTTTGTCTTTTTAAAGTATACTCTTTGAAAGCATCACATTCTTTGCTCGATACATGCACACTAGTAAGAATTGATTTCTCTTCCATATGTTTTTGCGCTTGAATGGACAAATGCACAAAAAAGTTGACAAAGAAAACGCATGTGTAATAGTGTACTGGATCCGTCCAGCTTAATATTCTTGCTGCCATCTCTTTAATAATGTTAAACAAACAACAAAAGACAAAGAAAATTCAGTCGTTGTTCATGAATGAATAACTATAGAATGACATCAAAGTTTTGTTCCAACTTTTAGGAATTTAGGAAAATTTTAGGATTCATCTATCTAAATTTGAATCATAAGCAGAATCGGAATTGTTGAAAAATTCAAACGATACCGACCCTAATAAAAAAGTAAATCCAGCAAACTTCATGTGATTAAATCAACTGCATATGCACTGTTGAATGATGTGGGCGGACATATACATTTACATGAGAAGAGGCAGAGCACACTTTATGATTGGCTGATTTCAGTGTCTATGATATAAAGCTATAAATCTAGTTTGCAAGTGCTCCACAAATTGGACAAACTGGTGGAAATGGATGAAATACTTACAAAGTAAAACCTCATCCACTCATATACCACCACTTTTTGATGCGTCTGAATATAAATGAACTGGAAATGATGATTGAGGCGGTTTTTAGTGAGCACTAAGCTTGGTGAGATGCTGAGACCATCCTGACACCTGCAGTGTTTCCTGAAAACTGGATGACTAATGATCTGAAAACGCAATTATTTAAAATAATATACCTGCACTGTTCAGGACTAAAATATAGAATACAGTAAATTTGCTTACTACTGTTTTATTGTAGTTATTATTAAAAACGTAATAAAATAAAATAAAATGTTTACCAGCGATGCCATAGAAGAACCATTTTGGGATCCTCAAGGAACCTTTCAGCGAACATTTCTTAAAATAACAAATTTTAGTGTGAATAACCTCTTTATAATCTAAACTTTATTAAGCATTACACATTTTTACACTATGAAGAATTCTTGCTGAATGGAGAGGTTCCGTAGATGTTAAAGATTCTTCATGGAACCACTGATGCCAATAAAGAACCTTTATTTTCAGTGTATACATACAAAATTATTGTAGTATCTATTGCTTGTTCATAGGTAAAACATTTACTTTGTCCCTTCGTTTCAGAAGACCAAAGACCACTGGAGTGTTCATATTGCAAAGCCAAAGACATGGACAGAAAAGGCCTGTTTTAAGAAGTGCTGATTTTACATTCTTGATCTGAATATCGATTCTGGCTGGTGCCTCTGGTATAATCAGTCATTGACTATTGGCAGTATGAGCTCAGGTTAATGATGCCTTCCTCAAACTGTCTTGTATAGACAGTGGTTTAAAAGCTCTAAATGAAGCTGCAGACAGAAATATCTGCTGTAACAAATGAGAAAACACATTGAAAAGTGAATTTAGTTTTATAAACGCTGAACTTTTTAACGACTTTAACATTTACGTTTTTACACTTTTTCATAAGAATCAGCCATGGCAACTCCCAACGTATTTTTGGCATGTTAATATAATGTGGCATATTAATTGGCAAGATTAATTAATATGCAAGATGGCGCCCCCCGAGGCAGACGTGTTTGCTCGCTCCACACTTAAATGTCCGACTTTTCTTATTTTTTGTGTGTTTTTCGTTTTTTCTGCAGTGCACAAAGGAGGAGCACGAGGACGAGCCGAGGAGCACGAAGCGCCGGTCTCGAGTGAGTTCGCTGACCCCAGGAGAGTGCTTCGGAGACGGCGACGCAAGCGAGGCAAGAGGGGAGGGCTTCATGCTAGACTAAAAGCTCGCGCTTGCCGACCACCGCTACCCAGCCTCCTGCTAGCGAATGTGCGGTCTCTAGAAAACAAACTGGATGAGCTACGAGCCAGGATTACAACACATCGGGAAATTAGAGAGTGCTGCGCCCTGTTTTTCACCGAGACCTGGCTCTCAGACAAAGTCCCAGAGACCGCCATTCAGCTACAGACTCACTCGGTTCACCGAGGCGATCGAACGGCCGCGTCCGGTAAGACTAAAGGGGGAGGCGTGTGTGTGTTTGTAAACAACTCGTGGTGCGAAGATATACAGACTATTGACGCGCACTGTTCACCAGATGTGGAGTTTTTACTGCTGCAGTGCCGTCCTTATTATCTACCGAGGGAATTTACTGCTGTGTTTTTGGCCGCTGTTTACATCCCCCCGCGCGCTAACTCCGCGGCAGCACTCGGCAAACTCCATGACGTCATCAGCACGCTAGAAACGGCTCATCCTGACGCTGTTTTTATTGTTGCTGGTGACTTCAACCAGTGTAGTTTGCGGACTGTATTCCCCAAATACCACCAGCATGTTGACTTTCCCACCCGTGATAAAAACACCCTTGACCATGTATACAGCAACATACGTGGTGCATACAGGGCTGCACCCCGCCCCCACTTCGGACACTCGGACCACATTTCTTTGTTCCTGTACCCTGCTTACAGACAAAGACTGAAACAAGCACACCCTGTCACCAAAGAGATCAAACTCTGGACCCCGGAAAGCGAGATCACCCTGCAGGATTGTTTTGCGTTGACAGACTGGGATGTGTTTAAAGCTGCAGCCACTGTGGAGGACTCTTCCGTCAGCGTACAGGACTATGCTGAGTATGTGACTGGGTACATCAGCACTTGTGTTGATAACATCGTGCCCACCATACGAATCAGGAAGTTTCCCAACCAGAAGCCCTGGATAAACAGTCGGGTATGTCTCATGCTGCGTGCTCGCTCTCTTGCATTTAGATCAGGCAATGAGAACGAGTACAAAGCTGCGAAGTATGGACTGAGAAAAGCCATCACAGCGGCCAAGAGGCAGTACAGAGAGAAGCTGGACAGCTTCTATTCTACTGCTGATCCAGGGCGGATGTGGCAAGGCCTGCAGCACATCACAGACTACAAGACCACCACCAACATCACCAACATCGCCTCAACAGACAGCCTACCGGATGATCTCAATACTTTCTACACCCGCTTTGAGGCCCCCAGCGACACTGCAGAGAGGGAGCTCACACACACCTGGATCACCCAACCCCCCTCCCCCCCACCAACCATCACATCAACTCAGGTACACAAAGCTCTGAGGAGGATCAACCCCCGCAAAGCAGCAGGACCAGACAACATTCCTGGGCGGGCCCTCAGAGCATGTGCCAACGAGCTGGTTGATGTTTTCACTTCCATCTTCAACCTCTCCCTCAGCCAGTGCACAGTACCCTCGTGTTTCAAGAACACGACCATCATCCCCCTGCCCAAGAAGAACCCACCCACCTGCCTGAATGACTACAGGCCAGTGGCACTCACTCCAATCATAATGAAGTGTTTCGAGAGAGTGGTGCTGGCCCACATTCAGAGCAGCATACCGGACACCATTGACCCCCTGCAGTATGCCTACCGGCCCAACAGGTCCACCTCGGATGCCATCGCTGCTGCAGTCCACTATTCCCTCTCTCACCTGGAGAACAAGGACTCATACCTGCGGATACTCTTCATAGATTACAGCTCCGCCTTCAACACGGTCATCCCACACAAACTCACCCACAAACTGTCCATACTTGGTTTGCACCCCACCCTCTGTGACTGGCTCCTAGATTTCCTGACTGGCAGGCCTCAGTCTGTCAGGATTGGAAATAGGACTTCAGCCAGCACCATAACGAACATTGGCACTCCACAGGGCTGTGTACTCAGCCCCATCCTCTACACCCTGTACACCTACGACTGTCTCCCACAAGGACAACATCATCCTGAAGTTCGCGGTCGACACCGCAGTGATAGGACGTATCGCTGGCGGTGACGAGGCAGCCTACAGGAGGGAGGTGGCCAGTCTGGTGTCATGGTGTGAAGACAACAACCTCACCCTCAACACGGACAAGACAAAGGAGATGATAGTGGACATGAGGAAGGAGAGGAGGACGCCTCAGCCACTGTTCATCCGGGAGCTTGAAGTGGAGAGAGTGTGCAGCTTTAAATACTTGGGTGTCCACATCAGTGAGGACCTCACATGGACACCTCACATCACGCAGCTGGTCAAGAAGGCTCAACAGTGGCTGTATTTTCTGAGGAGGCTGAGGAAGTTCGGCATGTCGCCTAAGATCCTCAGCAACTTCTACCGCTGCACCATTGAGAGTGTCTTGACCAGCTGCATCACTGTGTGGTACGGCAGCGCTTCTGTCATGGACCGCAAACGCCTGCAGAGAGTGGTGAAGACTGCGCAGAAGATCACCAGGACTCCACTGCCCTCTCTGCAGAGCATCTACCACCGCAGAGTCCACAGAAGAGCTGCTTCCATCCTCAAAGACCCCTCCCACCCCCAACATGGTCTGTTCACACTTCTACCCTCAGGACGGAGGTACAGAAGTGTGAAATGCAGGACTGCTAGACTGAAGAACTCTTTCTTTCCCTCTGCCATAAGACTCCTAAACAGCGGATAGGAGTCTACAATCACAACATACATGAACAATTGTTTACATTCTGCACTACCACACTTTACACTATCAAAACTGCACTACCTCACTTTACATTATCAGGACTGCACTACCTCACTTTACTACTTTGCCCTTTTACATTTTTACATTGTTATATATTTGCTCTTCTTATTATTTATATATTTATCTTATTTTTTTAGTTTACTACTTGTGTGACATTTACTGTGGAAGGCAAAGTAAGAATCTCATTGTACAGGGAAACATGCTTTCTGTCTGTATATATGACAATAAACACTTTGAATCTTGAATCTTGAATATGCCATGTAATATGGCAATATTATGCTGCTTTGATAAAGAAAGTATGCAACTGCCTATAGATACACTGCCGTGAGCATGTCAGATATGCAGCAGTATTAATAGATATATATAAATCTCATTGCAGATCTAGGCAGGTGGAGCTGGGGGAGGTGGGGGGTTTCAGAGAACCACTGCAGGACTAGCCAAGAGCGAACACTGAACCAAGACTCTTAAAATGTTGACCAATCAGTCACATTGGCTGCAAAGGCCAATCAGCTTGTGCAATGTAGTAAATGATGTGATGGCTTGCAGACTGCACCATCTAGTTTCATGATTTAACGAGATATTTTTGTTCCTCTAGATTAGCCTTGACAAGTGTAACTGCAGTTTGGCACACTCTCTAACCTCTAAGACAATTTAAAAGGATAGTTTACTTAAAAATGTAAATTCTGCCATAAATTTCTGGCACTTATGTTGTTCTAAAATTGCATGCCTTTTCTGTCTTTTATGGAACACAACAGAAAATATTTTAAAGGATGTTGGAGTTTTATTATATGGACAAAAACCACATATCCAAAATTGTGTGTGTGTGTGTGTGTGTGTGTGTGTGTGTGTGTGTGTTCCACAGCAGAAAAAAAGTCTTGAAAGACATGTGGGTGAACTATCCCTTTAATAAGATTTAGATAAGAGGTCCAGTTCAAATTCAGTTATATACATGTTTACATGCACTGCTGTCTACTAAAATTGTTGTTTTTTGTTCAAGGTAATTATCTAAAAGGGTAGGAAGCTGGTATTATTGAGTATTGTGAATGTATTGTTCTAATCGAAACAATAATTATGATAACACAATCACCTATATCATTTTAATGGCAAACAAATTAATTCAAAACAGCAGATCAAATCATTTTACAACCAAGAAATGGAATTGTTTGTATTGTGAAAGTCAACTGGAATATTTTTAGATGCATTTTTCCAGTGGTTGAAAGGTAGACAAGATACACAGCAGAGGCTACAACCCACTGAACAGACTGTATGTCTATCTCTCACAGTCTTGTTTTCATTCATGTCAAACTGAATATGCCATCTACCCAAAGGTCCCTTGCAGATCATAAGATCCGGTTCCTGTTCTGACAGTGGCCTGACCCTGGACTAACCTCTGCTCTGAAGCTCACTGGACATTTCAGCTGATTGCGTTTGTCAGTTCCATTGGAGATCTGCCCTTTCAAAACTCTTCCAGAGTCCAGTTTAGCCTGAAGCTCAGTGTATCTCATCAGGTGTGGACTCTGACAGCAACATGAGGCCTGTCTCACTGCTCATGGCTGGTTTGGATAGATGGCTGTATTGACCTCACATCATCACCAGAGGACTGCTTTGTGACAGGTCAAACCAGCCTGTCCCTTACAGTGATATTTAATCTGATGTAACATGGTAAAAACTTACTGCAAACATTTTTTATATTCTTTTAAAAAGGCAGGTATAATAAGTAAAAACAAACAAACTGTCACAAATGCCGACGAGGTTCTCCCCAGCGAACACTCTCCACTGGTCGCACTCTCCAGAGTTCTCCAGAGTTTGGAAAAGCACTACAATTCCCATACACCCACTGTCCTGAACTGATCACCCCACACCTGTTACTCATTTCCATAAGACTATTTAACCCTGTCCACCCAACGGATCAGTGCAAAGTTTTCTTTGCCCCGGCCACAACGCTGAGTGTTATAGTCCCCTGTGTTTACCTTGCCTGTGTATTAACTAGTGATGGTAAAATGAAGCCCCATGAAGCAATGAAGCCCTGCAGGGAAATGCGTCACACACACATAGGGGATGATTTATTTGCTCGACTACCCCATCATGTGAGCAGAAAAATGTATAATATGCTTGGTACTTGCAATAAAATGGTGGGATGTGAATCATGCTCTGAATACAAAAATATTATTTGAATAGTTTTAACATTAATTGTTTTGTGTTACTTTGTTTTTTGTTTGTGCTTATGCAACAAGTGAAAATGTGAAATAAGGAGGTAAAATAAAGAGTTTATTCATTTTTATTTAAAAACAATATTTTTTTCCACCATGGCTTTCAAAGTCAAAGGCTTTCAAAAAAATATTATTTATTGAATTGAAAAGTATTGAAATGGTTAATGTGATAATATGGTGCTCAGCCAAGTGAACCTTCTCAGCTAAATTTAATTACATATGTAAGAGTTAAAAAACAACAACTATACAGTGTAGTGTGGGGCTATGAATATAAATGGACTACCTCAGCCGGGTTCAACCTGGTTGGTCTCCTCGTTGCCATGCAAGACTCCAAAGTGCCTTAGCATAGATGAGGTGTTATTAGTATAACTTATCTCCTTGGAACACGCCAGATACTTCACCTAAAAGTATTCAGAAAAGTTGTCACATTTTATTTTATTAATTAACGGAATCTATTACATAGTAATTGCAGGTGCCAGGTGAGATCAACTCAAAGTGCTCCCAAACAGGGGGAAATCTCCTCTTTCTTGCTGGTTCCATCGCAAAAAAGAAGCTCGAATCGAATGCCAAAAACAGCACAATAAAGGGACCCAAAAACACAAAAAGCGAGGGGCAATCCATAGTGTTTCACTGCCGCTTTTATTTCGAACTGCACTCAAACCTAGCGAATCATTTCCTGAAGCAGTCACGTGGTACACCCGCTACACGGGGCTTCAAGCGTCAGCACTTACGTCAGCAACACGCGCATCGACCCGCGGTTCAAGAACCACTGATCTAGAATTACTCGGCACACGCTTCAGGGATTCGACCCGAGAAGCACATCACTAGAATTAACTCTGCCTTGTTCATCGTTCTCGACCCTGTTCTGCCTGCCTACTGTTTGTTGTTTGGTCATTAAAGTCATTATAGTGACTCTTTATACTCATAGTCGTTCGGTCCGACTGTCAGTAACTGACTGACTGTCAGTATGTATTTCCACTTACATGCTTGCGCAGACATCGCACTTCATCGGTGTGTTCTGTAAGACTATGCAGAGTTGTAGACAGACGGTCACAGAGCACCACAAACAAACAGCAAACACCTTTAACAGTTCCTCCTAAACCAAAACCCTCCAACTTTTTAACTGCCAATGATTTAGCCAATTTTTTTTATTAACCAAACAAGAACTCTCTAAGCAGTCAGTTCTCAGCTCCACAGACTTAACCACTTTTGCATCCAGAAATCTCTCCTCCTTCTCTCGCAGAGGAAGAAGTATCTAAACTTCTCTTTAGCCATCCCACCACCTGCCCTTTAGATCATATCTCCTCACATTTTCTAATCATCAACCCATATCTCTGCATGAGAACTTTCCCAAACAGTGGTAACCCCACTGCTGAAAAACCCCACATTAAACACATCAATCGTAGACAATTACAGACTTGTCTCTCTCCTACCATTCATAGCAAAAACACGTAAACCTGTTGTTTTTAACCAGGTATCTTCTTTCCTCTCACATGTCAACCAGTCTGGTTTCAAGAACGGCCATTCAACTGAGACTGCATTACTGTCAGTCACTGAAGCTCTAAGGATTACAAAAACTGATTCCAAATCATCCATTCTCATTCTCTTGAATTGATATGCTGCTTTTGATACTTTTAATCATCAGATCCTTCTGACCACCCTCCCATCACTGGGCATCATAGGAACTCCACTTCACTGATTTGAATCCTATCTCACAGAGAGGTCTTTCAGGGTTGCTTGGTGCTGGGAGATCTCCAAAGCATGTCAACTTATCACTGGGATTCCTCAGGGTTCAGTTCTTAGACCCCTTCTCTTCTCCATATACACCACGTCATTTGGTCCCATCAAACAGGCACACGGTTTGTTCGATCATTGCTATGCCGATGACACTCTATGTTTCATTTCAACCAGATGATCCCATGTCAAAACTGTCTAGCAAATGATCAAGAATGATCTCGTCAAGAATGAAAAAAACATAACCTGCAGATCAACCTGGCAGAGACTCTTGTCTTTCCTGCCAATCCATCTCTGCAGCACGACTTCACCTTCCAGATTGACTCCTCAACAATCACCCCATCAAGGTCTGCCACAAATCTTTGACTGATCTTTGAGGACCAGTTAACCTTCAAAGACCACATCGCAAAGACGCCTCAATCATGCAGGTTTGTACTTCACAACATCAGGAGGATCATGCCATTCTTCACTGAACAAGCAACACAACTTCTCGCACAGGCCATGGTCATTTCCAGGCTTGATTATTCCAAAGTTCTTCTGGTCAGGAATGCAGAATCCCTGACAATATTCAAAAGACAGCTGAAAACTCCTCTCTTCCGTGAGCTCCTAACATAACACTGACTATTTTCCAGGCTTATACTACTCCAAGCAATGTCTGAAACGTTGTATTATGAGCACTCTTTGTGTACTTTTGTCTCTTCACGATAAATCGCTTCCTGAATTCCTCAGTTGTAAGTCACTTTGAATAAAAGTGTCTGCTAAATAAATAAATGTAAATGTAAATGTACTATCAACATCGAAATGAATGTGCAGTAGTCGATGGTGGAAGTCAGAGCTTTGTAAGATGCTTTTGTTCATTATTATTGTAATGTTTTGTGATTTAACACGGTCCCTTATGACACTTTGCAGACTTCTCTGTGTGCGTTCATATTTGTAATTTTCCTGATATGTGGGAAATACTTTTTTGAACTCTGAATATAAAAAGAAAATCGAATTTAATGATCCAGATATATATTCTAAACAACAACAAAACATGTTGAATAGAGAAATAAATAAATAAAACTTCTGCATAACATGAATGACCAAAACATTTGAAAGTAAAAGCGTGCCTTCTGCATTATTGTCTCCAGTTTGTGATTTCACATTAGTCACGTAAAAACCTGTTACCAGGATGGTTCCAGAAGAGAATTAAATCTACTGCTGACCAGCCACTTCACAGAGGTGTCTGCAGCCAGCAGCATAGAGAGAGGCAATGACCATGAAATGGTCACACGGTAACAGCCTGACCCCAATTTTAGCTGTAAAAAGACTAAATTGCAAAGAGGACTTGGAGGGTTTTAATTGGTCTATTACATGAGCAGAGGAATAGTGCAAGATAATGAACAGAGCTGCACTTTCAAACCTTTTCATAACAGAGAAGAATGAGGCACTGGATTATTACTTGAGTATCAGGGAAGAAACTAAAATTATAAAAATCAGGCCTCGGTCCAAATGAAATGGATTTAGAAGTTTTCATGGCCAGTGCATCCTGAAATACTGATGCACTTAAACCCAGAGTGAAAAATGTTGCCTTTCAGTAAATCATAGCGGATCCAAGAGGAACAGCCATTCAGTACTGAATAATCAATCATTTAATTTATTTAAATTTCATTCATGATTCCGTTATAGTCTCAGATGCCCATGATGGACCACCCACATGCTCGTTGCTCAAAATATTTTGCACACAGAACTTTTTTACAGGAACAATACTTTTAAAAGAATACTTCAGTGTGAACTGAATGCTTTCAGACACTCAACTGCATGGTATTTGCATTTTGACTATTAAAACAACACACAAGTAGCTACTTCACATTTGATTTATTAGAGCTGTCTGTACATCAAGTATAGGTCTGTGACAAAATATTAGTAAAACAAATTTTTCAAATATACTTTAAAGTAAAACGTTAACAACATTCTCTAAAACTGTACTTCAGTGTGCTTATTTCATTATTCAATATTATATCATCTGCAAGAGATTTGTGGTACACAATTTGTGGTTGCAATAAACTCTTTTTCTAACACGGTCAGTCAGATTGATTAACTTCAGCGAATCGGCCTTTGAACGACTTTTGTCAGTCAAAGAAAAATTGAGCACCTGTGAAGAAGAACTGATTGCTGGATTTGTCTGTTTACTAGGTTAGTGAAGTCTTTAAAGTTCCACCAAAATGCCTTGAAATAAGCAACATTATTCATTGTGTTAACATGATTTCCACTGAAACAGGAAGACGGGATGGGATATTTCGATAGCCAGTAGCATTTCATTTATATCACAGCTCGGCCAGAGTCATTGAGCTTGGTAAAACCTCCAGTTTCTTCTATTCTCTAACAGTTTCTCCTCCTAATCTCCTCCATATCATACATGAAGTACAGCATTCTGTACAGAATTCAAACGGGTTCGATACATTTCGGTTGTGTTAATATTCAGAAACAGGACGATAGCCAGATTTCTGTTACACAACAGTTTAATAAACAAGAAGTTAATATTGAGTACCTCATGTTTTAGGACCAATACTGTTGGGTAGCTGTCTGTTACTGCCATGCCAACAAAAACATTAATTGCTTCACGGAGCAACACCTACTGGCTTGTTTATTAAACTTATTGGCATGTTGAGTCATGTAAAGAATAAAGTCTTATAAAGTCATGTTGAAGAAATAATTTCACTGCTGGAGCCAAGGACCCTTTAAGATACAAATATCCTTCTTGAGCCTTGATATTCAAATTTTTGGTCTTTGTGGATCTTGAGCATGTTCACATGGTTGTACATGTGATAATCCCCCTGGGTGCTATTTTTCAACTTGGTTGCTTGTCTGATCATGGCCTGGAGAGGGTGGGGGTTTAAATGAGGTGTCTAGGTTGTTTTACCCAGCCTGCAAATGTCACAGGAAAATGGAAAAGACAGATCTGCTCTTGGCTTGAGGGCTTAAGCTGCAGCTGACAGATGAGACTGACTGCTTGCTGATTCATTGGTTAATAGTGTTTTCTTTAGGTCCAGCCAAGAAGCACGAATGACGAACATGGCTCGTAATGCTGGAAAGCAGGGACTTCGTTTGGTATTCTCTTAACATTATGTTCCTTGATGAAGCGTGGCTTCCGGAAAGAGAGTTATTAACCTGTCTGAGCACCATTCGTTTTGTGACAATCACCAAGCAGCATGCACTACATTGATCCAGACCTTTAATGGCTCAGAACTCAAGATATTATTTTGATGAATGAAGACATCCGTTTCAGTGAACAAACAACAGGGTGGTGGTTGTGCATCCCCATCCCTGAAGACGCAGAAGTATTATAAAGCAAGCACAACTGATTGGTTCTGCAAGAACAAAAAATATTTTAGGTTAGGATATGTAAAGGAATAGTTCACGAAACAAGAATATTCTGTAATTTTTAACTCGTCTTCATGTTGCTCCAAACCTGCATGACTTACTTTCTTCACATGGAACACAATGGTGAATTTCTAAAGGATAGTACTGAACATTCTTTTCCATTCAAGGGAACTGATGATTTCAAGCTTCAAAAAAGGTACAAAAGCAACCAAAAAGTGGTTCAGTCGTTGTGCACTATTTTCCAAGTCTTCTGAAACCATATGAAACCAACTGAAAAATTCTCCACTGAATATCTTGACATTTGCTCTGCATGGCATGTTCATCGGAGGAGTAATAATGTCTAATTAGTGAATGAATCATTCTTTGAGAAATTTGCACTGAATCATACAATCTAGTTAAAAAAGATTCCTTCACGAATCTGACTGATTTAATAATGTAACAAGCAAGTTTACACAAGATTTCCAAAATCATTATCTAAATGGTCATAAAGTAAAAAAAGATTGAATATATAAGTCCAATACATTGCTAATTAATTTTTATATCTATATAGATACTGTAAATGTTGGTACATTATAGCGCCAATAAAAAGTACTAAAAAGACTTTTATTTTGTCTGTGTGCTGGTTTAGGAGCACTGCAAACTTTGATTTAAAGCAAAATGTATTTGTAAATTAGGCAAGGTACAAGACTAAGGTTCAAGTTCTAGTGTTTTGCTTTTCTTTGCTTTTTTTGGTGCGCATAAGGATTACATCATATGTGGTGCTTCATTGGAGTTAGCAGAACTAAAGAGCTATTTTTTGCGTTTTGCTTGTTTTAACTCCCTAATTAGTGGATTTTTTTCTGCACAGAATCATGGGTAAGGTAGTTTTACATCACAAATTCCACTGTAAATACAATGTAAAAAAAAAAGTTGGAATAATGTGGTCTGACAGCACCAACAGAAGAAAATACTATTGGTTAACCATCTCGAAGGATGTTTTTAATAAATTGTTGTTAAAAAAAACTTTCCTATGAAAAAATGTTCCTGTTCCTTCCAGAACGCAATGGTTGCACTCTAATGTGAGTGACAAGTGGCCAGTTAAGGAGGGCATGTGAATTAAAAAAGTAATTATGTGAACAGATAAATAAATTATGATAAATACTTTATCAAAATACAAGAATTGACCATTTTTTCTCTGGTGACTTTAAGAGTGTGTTTCCATTTGAAGGAATACCTCCAGCACGACAGCTAATGTGAAACTCGTCCAAACCTGGCGAAATCCTGCTCCTCTTCCAAGATAGCATCTGCAAGGCTTGATTTTTCTGCCACTTCCGCGAGTTCTTCTGCGGCTGCGCGGCACTGTGAGTGAAGCGTCACTGACAGAGAGACCATACAGACCGCGATCCACGTGCAACGCGAACTCAGCACATGCGCAGTGAACTAGCTACGCTCATTGGTCACGAGAATGAAAGAATCGACATTAAAAGAATCGACATTACCGATAAGAAAATGCTAAGAAAAATAGGGAGTTTGGCAGTTCCACTTCAAAAACGTCGACATAATAGGGTTGGCCAGTTAACCGTGAGTTGAGATAAGTGAACTCCACTGTACTATGTTCTATTGTTCTCCAGGCCTTCCAACCTTCACTGCGCGTGTCAGTGGACCAAGAGGAGCTACATTGCATGTGCCCGTTTAGGGCTCTCGAGGCCTATATGCCCAGGTTATCCACAGCTGTTAGTGTGCTTTGGTTCTCCCAGGAAGTGTTCCCCAGCGTCAAAGCAGACCATCAGTAAATGGATTGTCGAGAGCATCTTCCATGTCAGAAGTTGACTCTATTGTGTATCGAATTCCCTTTGTAGCATCTCAAAATTCCAATCAGGATTGGACTTGTTTCACACACGCTCGAGGTGCTTTTAAGCTGGAGCCCGTCCCCAAAGTGTTGTTATATGATGCAGCGCCTCGTTTCCTCTGTCAGAGAACAATGGTTGCATTGGTAACCTGAGATGAATTGTAATGCTATCAGGAAATCTGTCCAAAATCTATTGGAAAGAGCTTCTGTTGGTAGATGTTTCTGGGAGAATAGTTGTCTTTATGAGAGTAGATTGCTTCATTGAACTGCACAGAGAGGTGCACAAGCTCATTAAAGAATCACCTCAATCCTTAATGAGTGAAGCAGAAGATGCCAAACTGCATATGACTCTGAACCCAACGGGGCTGTGATTGCACGGAAAGAGGCCTTTCATTCCAATTGATTTCCCTTTTCTTCTGATTTAATTAAATAAGATCCCAGTCTGGGAGGTTCTCTGTCTGCTTCTCTCATTTTCTTTCCCTGGTGCTTTGAAGTGCAAATCACATCTTTGTGATGTATAAGAGAATCTCTCAGATAAGGCTCAGGAGACCTTTAAAGCACAAAGGGCACTCACAAGGTTGGCAAAATCAGGTGATCGCTGAATTTGATTTAACTTGGTGGTCTGAAGGATCAAAATAAAGCCAAAGGAAATTGACAGCAGATTGCTTTGACATTTAGTAGAATGTCTATGTCTATGTTATTCTATTTTGGATCAAATAAATGCAGCCTTGGTGAGAATAAGAGACTTCTTTCAGTAACTCAAAATTCCAAATATTTGACTGGTAGTGTAAATATGAGCAATACAGTTAAGGAACTGTTATAGTAAATTAAGTAAAATTCACTATTAATTCTGACCCCAGGTTCAGCTGGTTAGCTTCAGCAGTCAGCGCCACAAATTCACCATTGTGCAAGAAAAAAAAAGTTTCTCCATTGACAGCCATTCAAAAGTAGCTGCGTACTCTAAAAATATAAAATAACCAGAGTGTGTATCTCCATGGCTTTATGTTTTCTCCAGGCATATGAAACCTTCTTGATCTTAGCCTTGTGTACATAATTTAATCCAGGGTTTTTGAGGTAAAAAGACAGTATAGCTTTCAGCTTTGTTCCCAGTAAAGTGCATTAGCTGAAATCACATTTGTATTGCTAATGGACGGTGACAAAGCAGATCATACTCTACAAGCATTTAAAGGCGTACTTCAGGATGACTTCACTTCCAATCTCCTGCACATTTGGGCAGACTGAAATACATTAATAATTCATAGTCACTTAACCTTTTCTAAAGACAGATGCACTGATGCTTTGACTGGCAGATCTCACTGTTTGATTGACAGCAGAAACATGAAGATTTCAATCTCACAAATCAGTCAAACATCAAGCAGGAGGAAGGATTTTATTCACTTTTTTAGGATGACATGCACTCTCAAAATGTCATAACAATATCCAATAAAACACACTCCTGCTGCTTTCCATCACTCACAGATTTATTCTAGCTATAAAGTTAACTAGCTAGTCTGTTCTATCCACAGCAAGTGCTGAGGATTTACAGTCCCCAATTTTGTTTATAAAAAAAAGCAACAAAAAAAGCATAACAATATAAAAAGTTAAATAAATGCGCTTAAAGTACCTTTTTTTACCCAGCCTTTCATGTGTGATTCATTTGTGATTTCTGCCTGGCTAATCTCTTTTAATTTATGATCGTTCTTACACTTAAATTACTATAATTATCTCAGGGTTGACCTTTGTGCTGAACATTCACATACTACCAGGTACTTCGGTAAAATTAACAGTACTAAGTATAATTAGGTTCAAGTGATAATGTCAAAGAAAATGACAACTTTATCACAGCTTTGAGGTCAAGTTAGTCATACATTCAGTTCCTGTAAATATATCTACTGACATAACGTTAAACAAATGTATCCTAATTTTTGAATAATTAAGTACATCAAGTGGATTAAACGGTCATTTTGTATAGTAGTTCTCAACTGGTTTTGTTTCAGGACCCAATAGTGACTACAAAAAACTACCAGAATTATTTGTTCTATTAATGTCCAGAAAATCAGTTCCTTATCAATTTTGAATTAGTGTGTTAGGATGCTCTGTTCACCCATTTCATACAAACTGCCTCTTTGACATCTCTTTGTGACACCACAAGTGCCATAAAGACGTCTTCTCCATTTAGGACTCAATTTCCTCTTCCCCGGGAGGATCATGACTTTCTTCTGAGCTATATTGTTTGGTGACCTCAGTTTGCACTGCTTATGTCAGATGTGCTTTCTTTCATCACTGCTGCAGGTTTTGAGTTGGATCCAAAATTAAACTGAACAATGTGAGGCAAAATGTTTCTTGTATATTTATGAAATGATGATTCCTGTCTAACTGATCAGATAGACTTTTCATTGTTCGACTTCAACGAAAGATTCATTCATTAATCCATGAATTAATTCATTAATTCATTCATTCTTGTTCTGTTGTACATTTGTTTCTTTTTCCTTTTTTTTTTTTCGATCAGTGCTAACTACTATTGTATGATGCTAGTCATGATTGTTTCCCAAAACCATATTTCACAAATTTGTTGTTGAACCATGTTGGTTAATGATATCACATAAGTGGTGGACCAATAACTTTTTTAAATTATTTAAATTAACTTTTTTTATATTGAATTAATGCCAGATTTGTGCTTTGAATTATAGACATGGCATCTAAGTACTAATTTTAATTTTTTCGCAATGTTGCTTTCATCCAAACAAGAAAAATCTCATTTATGAATGTAACCTTGGGTCTCTGAATGATAGTGTCATACATGAAATCAAACCAATGGTGTGAGGTCAGAGGCAGGTGATGCCACAAACCAAGGCATGCTAAACACAAGCAGCGGCAATATCTATGTCTTGACTCTCTGTGGTCATTAAAAATTGCAAGAGTAGGGGTGTAACCCCGGCATCCTGGCCAAATTTATCCATCACGGCTTCCTAACATCCCCGTTCTCTGATTGGCTTCATCACTCTGTCTCCTCTCCACCAATAAGCTGGTGTGTGGTGAGCGTTCTGGAGCAATATGGCTGCCGTCACATCATCCAGGTGGATGCTGCACACTAGTGGCGGTTAAGGAGATTCTCCCCCATCCATGTAAGCGGTTTGAGAGACTTTGATAAAGTCTCTATATAAATGCAATGAATTATTATGTGGCTGAAGTAAGTTTCTGACTGGCACGCAGGAGGCCACAAAGGGCCACCACTTACAGCGCTTGCAGATCTCCGACTCTTTTTGGAGATTGCAAGAAGGAACAATGCTTGAGTGTCAAAACTTGATTGAAACCTCTACTGCTGTGGACTGATGTAAAGCAGACCAAAAAGGTATACCGTTGGACACTGCTGCCCAACAATCAGACCCAACAATTTCTTGATCTGTTTTACAGTGAGTGACTGGCCTAGCTTTTACGGCTAATTGATTTGATACATGCCTTAAATTCCATACCCCGGCTAGAAAAGTTGTCCTCTGTACTAGAGAAAGTACACGCTTCTTTGCATTCAACCCCAACCCCAACATTTTCAAGTGAGCAAGAACGACATCTCAATGCCAAACTTCTAACTGTTGTGACTGAGCTAAAATCAACCAGACATTGATGTAGCTAAGGATGAGTATGCCTTGGAGAAACAACGTGCGTCAGCCATGCATCCTAAATCTGCTGCACCCATGCATTCAGTGAAAGTATGTAGTGATAAAGCTAGACTGAATGGAAAAAACTCAATAAAGGTAGACCTTGCCCCCAAAAGCAAACCTCAGGAACTTCCTGTGTTGTGGAAGGATGGGTATATGAAGTATACAGCCTTTAGATCAGGGGTGTCAAACTCAATTGCACAGTTGACCAAAATCCAAATTACACTTTAGGTCGCGGGCCAAACAGAATAAACATTTATTGAACACACTAAAACTAAACTTTTAAAACGTACCTTTTTTTAACATAAATATGAATAAAAATAGAATAGAATATTATTCCGGAATAAATCAACTTAAACCTTAAATAACTTAAAATACTTAAAAATATATATATACTGTATATCCTGTCTAAATTATACAAATTCAAAATATGAACATATTGCATAACTAAACCTGGAAATATAAATACAATTTTGTTTTTCAGCAATAACAAATTAAATAATTCAGTTGTCTTGGCTCTTATGTCATTTGTCTCATAGTCTTAAATTTAAATTCTTTAATTACCGCCTAATTAGCTCTGCAAATGAAACACACGGGTATACCGGCAGTATGTCAGTAAACATTTACCGTATTTTCCCACATATAACCCGCGGGTTATACCACATTTTACAAACCCAGCGGGGGTGGGGGGGTTCGGGTTATATAAGGGTGCGGGCTATGTCTCAAATTTTTTACACGCAATAATATTTCTATTTATTTGTTTTTTATATGTTTTTTTTCCGGTATTTTCTTTCTGTTTTTCTTTCTTGCGAGGGTTGTTGTCTATGGCACTTGTACTGTCACTCTGAGAGCTGGTGTTGATAGGCTGTCTGACCTGTCAATCATGCAAGAAGACGTGATTGGCTGTGCTGCATGAGGGCGGGCTCTTCTCATCTCATCCGATGATCAACACCTGTAGAATCGTTTCTTAAGGGACGAGCTGCTGCACAGCGGGAGACACTGCTATTTCTTTTTCTTCTGATTCTGACTTGTGTTTGTTTTTTTATTGTGTGAATTTCGCGCACAAGCACTGTGTACCGAGCCTGAACAGTTATGATAATTGACGTCATGCGAGCAACATTCTAAATTCGAAATATGAACTTAGACAAAAAAGTTCATCAATCTATGTGTGTGGGTTATATAAAGGTGTGGGTTATGCCAACGATTTTTTACACAAAACCCGCGGTCTATATGAGATTGCGGATTATCTGCGTCTGTGGGTTATATGCAGGGAGATACGGTACTCAGCCTCCCATCGGTTTTTAAAGGCTCTGTTTTCAGAATCAACTTTTCTCTTCGGCATCGTGAGGGCTAGCTTCACAATAACTTGCAGCATCATATGCTAGACTTGATTAAAACGAGAAGTGTTCGGCAAGGCAGCTGAAGCGCTGCATTATGAGATCTGTAGTTTATTGTGTTACCAGCGCTTCATAACTGGGCCATTAATAACAATAATATATAAAATTATCTCGCGGGCCGGACATAAATGCACACGGGCCGGATGTGGCCCGCGGGCCTTGGGTTTGACATCTATGCTTTAGATCTATCGTAACAAACCATTCATCAGACCTATTCTGTGATATGATCTGCCTCAAAGTTAACATTTTTTAATCTGAGCTGTATGTCTGAGTGCCAGCTAATGTGGTGCATGTGCAATGCGGAGAGGAACAAGGAATCAGCAGGATACGTGCAATATCATGTTTATTAAGAAAACGCGAAACAAAAGACTGAAAACAGACCAAAACTGCACTTAATAGTGCAAACTTGGAACACTGGGAAACACGGAGCACGAAATCCACACACACGTACACAACGACAAGGAAACAACAATCGACCAAGACATGGGAACACAGAAAAGTATTTATAGAGAGCACACATTAGGGACACCTGACAGGACTTGACAAGGTAAGTTATTAACAAGACAGGTGACACAAGGGGACGGGAAGATACACAGACAGGACCCAGAAGTCCAACATGACGAGACTGAGATACTCAGATAGTGGAGATCCAAAAATGAACCGGACTCCCCATCCTTCTTTGGAATGACTTAATTTCACACATGCTTTACGACACATTCACGCGAGGCGTTCCCATAGCTTTTTTTCGATGCAGCATCTTGTTCTCTCTTCAGTTTATATTCATCACCAAGATGTTATACAAAATACATACTCGTTGAACTATGCTGATAACAACACAGTAGGCCAACAATGCTTTTGCGAAACGCACCCAAAAAATGTCGGTACATCTTCAAAATGTGCATGACAAAATCCCATAGACTAACAATGCAGGAAGTCAAAAGCCATATCATGGAGACACGATAATAAAGAAAGGTTCCTTTTTTATTTGAGCCAACAAGCAACCACCCAGAAATAATCTACCAATGTGTTAGAAAATCTGGTTACACTTTATTTCGATGGTCCACTTTAGAAATTCTACTAACTATAAGAAACTTTGTAACTAACTATATGCCAGCTCTCATTGGAGTATCAGTTTACTGTAGTAGAATGTTAGTATAGGGTTCAGGTTAGTAGAATAAGCTGACATGTATTGACAAAGCTACTTAATGTTTGAGTCTGTTTATGTCAGTTATAGCATCAAAATAAAGAGTTAGCAGATATTAAGCAGACATGTGATTGTAAATTTACTTAGAGTTAGTAGAATGTCTAAAGTTACCATTGAAATAAAGTGTAAGTGAAAAATTGGGCAACAACATAGTCCTAGTTAATCTATGTTCACATATCTAAAAAAAAATAGCATTTTGTGCGTGGAAATTTTCCTGGTGCATACAAACATATAAACAACAGCTAATGATGAAAATCATTTTGGTCACATAGCAAAGTAAAAAACAATATTCAAGCCTTTGGAAGGTCATTCTTCAGGTCTTAATAATTCAGGGTGTCCAAGAGTAGGACTGCATTATTAAAGTACAGACAGTCAGAACTTGAGAACCTGCCACTTATTTTTCTTTTCTGTAACCTACTACTGCTACTCCTGGGCTTTGCTACTCGGATCCTATTAAAATATCTCAAAGCATCATGGTGTACAGTTCCATCCTATGACTAAGGAAGTCATTATTAAGTCATTAATCATTATTTGATAGCCTTTGCCTTTCATTTGATTCACCTTGCTAAAGCCTGCTAAAGCTGAATAGAGATCTGGTTATCGAGGGATCAAGGCTCTGCCTTTCTTGTGTTTTTATTGGGTCAGGGAAGGATCCAGTTACAAAGACACATTAGTCAGCAGGAACAGAAGGATCATTTACAGGTCAAAGTTATATCTTGAGGTACAGTATCTGGACCTGAGAGACTTGGTACTTTCTAAAATTCATCAAAGAAGCAGTTTACACAAACTTTCTATCATTATTTACGCACATTCCATTAGCTGGTGACTGTATGCTTTAGTTATATGGAATACATTTGTGTCAGCATTCTTTAAAATGGCTCTTTTGGGGCCATAAAGTGTAACAGTCTTATAGAAGGAAAATCCCATTCATTTTCTCTATCGAAGAATTTTTTTTTGGAATGTTAACTTGTAATCCTTTAAAGACAGATCTACTGTGAGTGTCGAGTTTGTCAAACAATAGTATATATTTTAGTTGAAAACATCCCACCAAGAGAATCTCATCTAGAAAATCCAATCCATGGAACTCTTTATTACCCACAATAGTTCTGTGATTCCCTTTCAAAAGGGAACTCGAGCTGCATCCCCTAGGGGTTGCTATGGGTGATACCTCCGGTATGACAGGTGTCTGAGTGTGAATCATGACAATGAACTTGACATTGGCAGGCAGCCGCCTATGACGTCATCACTAGTGCGACGTGATTAAAAAAAGGTGACCTGTGCAATACGTCATCCTCTTTCTTATTTTCAGGGTTTGACTACTGACCTTAAGAGTGTTGACAGACCTCCTCTCATCATGAGAGTAGAGGTAACGAGGCCTTTCGCAAGCCAGAAGACTCTTGCAAGTTCTGTGTGTGAGGCTCTCAGTGAGCATCCTTGGAAACTGGCCCAAAAATGAGTGTAGCAAGGCTTCCTTTTTAGAGCGTCCTCCAGGGGCGTCCGTTAGAAGCTCCGTTGTAGGTTCATTGCTGGTGCACCTTAGGGATGAGGACTCCGTCAGTTCCCCATAACGAACCTATGAACCAAAAAGTCTCAGGGAACCATGGTTACATATGAACCCTGAGACATTCCCTTTCGAAAGGGAACTTGCAATGCGTACCTCTGCCATGCTTTCAATAGTGCTCTTGGCATCTCTTTCAGATAAGAAGTGGATGAAGTATTGCATAGGTGTCCTTTTGTACATCATAGGTGGCTGCCTGCCAATGTCAAGTTCATTATCATGATTACACTCATGCTTCAGACACCTGTTATGCCAGAGGTATTCCCTATAGTGACCCCTAGGGGACACAACGTTTCATTCCCTGTTCTCATGGTTACATGCGTAACCTGAGACAATTAATCTCCATACAATCTAACATTACTTGAATATTTGCATATTCATATTTTGCATTAAACACAATCTATTGTTTTATATCTATAAATATTTTTATATCTATAAATATTATATAATAATATATCTAAATATTATATATCTATAATAATATATCTAAACAATATATAACTTTAAATTTTAATGGATAGATCAGATAAACAATAGTGTTGTAATCACGTTCATAAATATCTTTTCTAGCTGATGATTAATAATTTTTTTTAAAACCAATCAGAATCCTACTTACTTTAAAGAGCTGAAGCATTTAAAGTGGCGGATGGCATAACTAAAGCTGCTATCTTTATTTTTTTTAGATTAACTGTCACAGAATGGAAAGCACAGAATTGTGGGATATCAAAGGCAGCGAAGGATATATCTATGCTGTCTTCAAAAATTCATCAGATGAAGGTATCTCAGGAGACAGAAAGAGAATCTAACATACTCTAGGATTCGGACGTGCCTTGATACCTTCCTACCTTGGAATGCGTCCTCCCAAGGCAGTGTTTATAATTTTGCAGATGCAGTCCATGTTTACACTGTAAATGATGACTGAATTTTGACATATTTTCAAATTCCCCATGTCAAAGTGGAATCTATTGTGCTCTTGAGACCAGTTCTCAAAGAAAGGAAAACCATAATCTGAAGACAGATGTACCCTTTGAACACATTTACTCTGGACTGTTTACATTATGAGTATCAAAACACATTCATAACTTGGCATTAGAGAGGCAGCCTTGTGTCACAGGTTCCTTGTTTTGTTTGTGTTCCTTGTGCTTTTTTATTTTTATTTTTAGGAGACGTTTCCATGACACCTAAAAACAAAAAACTTTGTATGTGTTTTGGTATTTCATTTCTATGACAACAGTGTTTTGGGAGCCTGAAAATATAAACTTTTGAAAACAAATTTCAATGTGCAGGTTTTCGAAAATGATATAGTTTTAGTCAATAGCCATGTGGTATTCATTTACAAAGTGACAACGCCAACCACTGACCTGGCAGCAGAGTGCAACATTTTTAGTCATTTACATGGATCTGTTTTGAACGGGGATTGTCTTTTCAGTTCCCTGAGAGGGAACGAGACGCTGCGTCAAAATGCTAGGGGAATGCCTTGGCATGTAGTCTCATGAAGCACTGTGAAATCGATGGATTGTGGAATTCTTGTCGCAGGTCGGTGACGTCATGATCCAGGATCATAAAAGGGTGCCGGAAACCAGGAGCGGCAGCTTAGACGAGCGTCTGAAACAAGCCCGGAGGCGCAAGGAGGCGCAGCATCCCTCTCAGAACTAACGTAACCTGAGACGTTTTTAGTACACCTCTGTCGTATAAACGTACGTTTTACATTTGGTTTTCAGTGTCTTGAGCCCTATTTTGTATAGTCCCATTGTAGTTTTCCTGTTGATTAGTTCCTTGATGTGTTTTACTGAACATTAATATTATCACGGTTATGCATCGTTGTCTCATTGCCATTCTCAGTTCTGCTCCTTGTTTCCCTAGTGTTATGTGCAGATTTTACTGCTTTTGATTAATAAACTCACTGCATGTAAGTTCATATAATGAAACAATGTTGATTTAGGTGGTTGTTGTCTCATAACATATTTGAAACTTTTAAAGGTGAATTGAACAGAAACCTTCACTTAACATAGAAGTTAATTAACTCATCCTGAAAAAAAGCCAAGACTACTGACTAGGCCTTTCATATCTATAAGTTTGTGATGGGCTTTCAATCTCAAGGGAATTTAATTGAGCGGCATAACACCTCTTTTAGACTGTAACTTCTTCTTTCAAACAGTCTTAGTTGATAAGCATTACTGTGTATCTATGCTTTGACAATACATGGGGAAATGCCATGGAATTTCATTCACTATAAATATTCATACTTTTCATGTCGTGTCAAATATATAGTCTTTTCACATCCTCATCTTTGTGAGGGAAATTATGGAGAAATACTTGTCAGATTCTGTATTATACGAAAGCAACACTGAAAATTTAAGAATTGTCGTAAATTAATAAAAATATATAGCATTTCACAATGATGATTTAACTATGTATATGAAAGCCTATATGTAATGCATTATAAAAGTATTTAAATGCATCAATCATGCCTTGTAATGCATCTTTTAATGCATTGGATGGTCTCACGAGTAACTGTAGCCTCAGTTATAATACACGTATCTATTCATTGTTACAAGCATTTACACAGTGAAATTTAATTTAGTAATCAGTCACAATTGCAATTAGTTGTATGAATAAGTGGCACCATCGAAAAATGTTTCATGACAAAGAAACCAGAATAAATAATAATAACCTTGATTACATTGTTGTCTGACTCTAGAGCTCCTATCACAAAACAGGCAACACCTCTACTTCCAGAAACTCATTAATCTTGTTACATACCAAATGTCCTGTGACATCACAGATCATTCATCTGAAATATTCATGTTGAGACATCAAAACCATGAAATTATTTCATACGGATCTGACTTCTGACATAACTTATTGTAAACCCATCTGCTTGTTTGTGATCTCCCAAGACTTGTAACAAGAAGATGCTAATGTACGACTGACTGGTTTTCTTATAATATAATATAATGTCTGGGTTTCCACAGAAACAGAGGTTACAGAGCAGTATGACAGGTGTGCTGATTATTAAGGGGGCTCACAGCAAAATCCTTCTTA
Organism: Rhodeus uyekii; assembly: GCA_037043235.1. NCBI lineage: Eukaryota > Metazoa > Chordata > Actinopteri > Cypriniformes > Acheilognathidae > Rhodeus > Rhodeus uyekii. The sequence goes on along the minus strand of JAWRVZ010000030.1, from coordinate 1,056,712 downwards.
TCCATCATAATGTGTAAATGCCAGAAAATGTTTATTTTAAACCGGGGGGCATTTATTATGCATGACTTGTGTTGTAAATACACCTTCTTTTTAATTGTATAAACATTTTATATGGTTAAAAATCTTTGCCACATTTTTGTGCATTGAATATGCATTTCATCTTATTATTATTATTGAATTTATACATTATTTAAAATTCAAAGGAATCCCTTATGGACGGTAAAATGTCAATGCATAAATAACCGGCTTGCTCTCAAAGGCTTGCAACTATACTGTTATAATTATGTTTAATATTATGTTATATTCTGCACTTGCAGAGTTCACATATTCATGTAATCCCTCAGTGAGATGAAGGTAAACAGATTTGAGTTGCTCTCCGTGATGGAGGGCTTCAACATGAGATTTGGCTCGAGCTTTAAATCCCCCCCAGAACTACTTAATTAATAAAGTTAATAATATATAACAGGATGCCAAAGAATTGCCACATGAGTGAGACGAGCGGCCGTTATATTTCCTTGAATTGTTATACAATTAGATGAGTATACTACCTACTGCCAATTCCTATTACAGTAATACCTCGGTTTACGAGTTTAATTCTTTCCAAGAGCGAGCTCGTAAACCAAAATGCTCGTACACCAAAACAATTTCCCCCATAAGAACGCACTAAAAATCACTTGATTCGTTCCATACGACCATAAATGCCCATTTTAAATATTTTTTTAGTTTTAACCTATTAATTACATTTAAAATTATAACCATTAAGATCTCATATAAATACTAATTAAGTATTTTTAGAGTTTAACTGTCATTATTAACTATTTACTGTAACATGCACTTTACCTCTTCACTGCTGGCATGATCGAGACGAGAGGAGAGGGGAGGGGGGGTGGGGTTACTGCTTATATATTTCACTACATTGTAGCGTTGCTTCTTTTAATAACCAGACAGGTTCCTTCTCATTCAGAGATTTTATTGAGAACTATCGGATTGCGGTCCTGGCTTCAACCCACGCTGTACATAACAGAATAATCAAAACTATCTCTGCTTACGAGCTCTCTCTCAAATCCCTCAGAACTCCTCTCTCTCTAGCGCCGACTGAAACCCCGCCCTCTTAAAGTGACAAGACTGTTAACTTAACACTTATTGACACATCAGATTAACTAGTTCCTTCAACATTTGTAACGATATTACAACGTGAAGAATAGCGATCACAATTAATGCAACAACACGAGGTAAAACCGCTGTAAATCACTTATGTATATGATCTGTACAGAGTTATAACTGTTATAGTATGCTGTACTCTAAAAGTGTATGGCCCTTTAAGAACGTCATTGGGTGCGTTGGACTGTGAACACACGTGAGTCTCGTTAGTATGCAATGTGTGGTGTTGGTAACATGCTCCATTAATAAAGTTTCATCATATTCACATGTAATCATATTCACAACAACTTATAAAATAATGCACTGTGGTGAATGATGCACCCATACTGAGAGACACTGAGAGAATGAACGAGTTAAGGGGTGATAAAGGGATCTTTTTGACGCAAAACTGCGCATGGGTGAGGGAATTTTTTCTCGTACACCGAGACAATGCTCGTACACCGATACGACCCTCCATGCTCGTACACCGATTTGCTCGTATACCAAGTCGCTCGTAAACCGAGGTACCACTGTATTTTCTTTTAAATATTTAAACATTTTATTATGTAAAAAAATATATATAATACACAGCTCCTTTTTATGAGAACATCAGTGGATAAAGAAGCTAACTCAAATCTTGGCTAGTCATGATTATTGGAGCAAAACCAGTTGAGAAACACTGCCTCAGGTTTTCAAAAATATTAAATAATATGAATCAAGTCAGAACCAAACAAATACATTTTAATGGTAAGAATATTAAAACAGCTGAAACAGCTAACAAAAACAAACTTTAACCCTACTCGCACTGCTTGGAGCGAGATTCGAACCGGTGTTTCCAGCATGGGGCCAACAAAATCACTAAAGACCACCGTCTCTAGCGCACCTCTTGAGACCAGAGGAATGAGGTTTACTCACACAGCTCTTACTAGCTGGCCTCCAGTACATTCACCCACCTAAACCTCATCCTATCCGGGTCATGGCACCAATGTAACTGTTCTGTTTCTACTCACCCTGCTTCGAGCAGAATTTGAACCAATGTTTCTGGCATGGGAGGTGGGCACGCTAACAAGGGAAGGGGAGTGGTGTTTACCTACACAGCTCTTACTAACTGGCCTCCATTACATTCACTCCCAAAAAAAACCTCATTACAATGCGGGTCACGGCACCAATATAACCCCTCCAGTTCTATTTGCCCCACTCTGAGAGGGATGCAAGGAATTATGGGAATATTTCAGAATGCTCAGAAACCATTCAAAAGTAACTGGTAACATTTTTAAAAAAAAACAATAGATGAATGTCCAACTAAAATGTTTAAGGAAAGAAATGTTCCATGAACAGTGTATAAATATTGCTAGTGTTTTGAGAAAACTTTGAAAGAACACTCAGTTTGCTAGAACGTCATCCAGTGTTCTGAAAACATTCCCTATTTCAAGGATCGACACAAGTAGACAGTTTCAGATTTTTTACAGTGTATCTGTGTGTCCTCCAAAGACCTACACTAAGCACTCATGAACCTTCTTAGCCTTTACGGTGGCCTCACAAATCTCTTTAAAGGTGTTAGGTAGGATTGGAAATGAATTAGTAACGTCTGCCTCATGTCTGTTCTGTAATCCCAACATACAGTCCGCTTAGACGCAGCTTTTTCTGCTCTACTAAGATCCTCCAGACAATGATCCTCTGTGATGCCATTAGCATGAAATGTTTAGCACGACCTCTGATGGCTCTCGTGAGGATTTCCTATAATGCACACAGGGCTCATCTAAGGATTGATCTTGTCACGTCTATGTACTTTCTATACTGTTAGGTGGGCAATCTCAGAATATTTTTACAATGCAACACAAAAATAGATAAACATTGGCATATGTATGTAAAGTGACGTTCTACCATGTATATGCTTTCATATAGACAGTGATATGTACACTATACCTACAATATTAATAGCATTATTGATTTAATTGTATTTATTGTTGTGTGTTTGTTGTCTCTGTTTACTTCCTGGTTCCCCATGTGTTCTCCCAGTGTTTTTCCACTGACCTCATCTCGTCATCAATCACCTCATTGGACGTGTCAGCTGTGTCTTGTTCATCCCCTGTGTATATCCTCCCTGTGATTCTTTCCGTCCTGGTCCGATGTCGTCAGAGTGTCTTGGTATGTTTATGCATAGTTTGTGTCCATTTCTCTTGTGTAAAGTGGTTTTCTTTGAGTTTTGTAATTAAAAGTCCACACCACTGTCAACCGTGACATTTAGAATAAATTAGATTAATTAAATGTTTAATTCCATTATTATTTATCAGATTTGACCTCATTATGGTAAATAAGTTATATTCCTTTAGGGGTTTGTGTAACGGTACAAAATCTTTCAGCAGTTTGTCAGATGATTTGTAAATGGGTATTTGTTTTAGTTTAGGCACTTTTATATGTTCCAAGGCATTATTATTTTTTTATTTGTTATTAAAACTGAAGTATTTCATTTAATAAAAAAAAGTTCTTCCTTTTTGTTATTGCTCTTAAAACTGAAAACATTGCATATACCTTTAACATGTATATTTGCTACTTCTCAAAAGCTTTTCCAGACGTTAAATTTTAAAATGAGAAAGTTCATCATTTTGCAAAGATTAATGTAAGTCTTTTTGTATTTGTAAGTTTGCTTTTTGTACGATTTTTTAATTTATTTTTCCATTATTTATAAAAAAGTATATTATTACACATTTAAAACCCTATTTTCGTATGGAAGCTTGTTTCCACCACGGAATAAAATAAGTAATTGTGTCTTTTTAGCTCACAATTGCGATTTTATTTATTTTTTTATTGTGAGAAGAAAAGTAATTTCACAATTCTGACTATAACTTGTAATTGCTGGTTTATCTCACAAATCTGAGATAAAAAAGTAGTGAAAACAAGTTTCCTTATATTTCCAGCACACTAAACAATTTAGTCTCTAAGAATAGACATAATAGTGTCAGTGAAGAGCGTTTGAGATTAAATACAATGTTTTTCAAAACATATCGATACTGAAATATCTGTCACACTTCCAATGTTAATTTTCTGCAGAACACACACACACGATTCCAGCTGCTCTTTCACTCTCTCTCTTTCTCTCTCTCTCATCTCTCCGACAGCGAGCGACACACAAACCCTCCTCCCCTCACTCACTCCTTTCATTTGCTCTGGATGAACATTGTTGCTGTTTTGGTTTGGGATTGTGCATATTGTGGATAATTTTACTCATTCCTGTAGATTTTGTGCTCAAAATACTGGTCTCAGTGAGTATTCACGTGAACACAGTCAGTTATATCTTAAGTGAACGTTAACAGGAGAAAAAAAATGGATCTATGCGTCAATATCTTAAAGTGACAGTAGCCTAATAATCCTGCTGCCAAAATATGAGATATTATAAAAAATATGTACATGGCAGTGAATGTCAAAAGTGTGGTTGGTGAAAATGCTGGCTAGTAATTTTGGAAAACCACTACCCAAAGTGGCTGATGAGTAAAACAGTTACTCTAAAACCCTTTTCAAAAATAATATATACAACCCCGTTGAGCAATTCACTGATATTATACATTCCTGTATTTATCCAAATGTATAATACAATACATGCAGACTTTACATATCTCAGAATATGAATGAGATCACTTTGACGGATGAGGCTATGCATTATTCTGTCTGCACTCTCCACTCTCCCTTCCATCCTCTCAGTGAATATTTAAGCATCAGGCAATTTCAATGAGGGGGAAGGAAAAGCAAACTGTTTTCTGTTATACACCCTTCTCTGTGGTCATGCCCATCCCATCACCATGTTTATTCAGATGGGTGCACAGAAACTTGGGACACAGCCATAAAAACATCAGTGTTACAGACATACTTAAGATATCCCAGCTGACAGAGAGACAGCGGCCAGATCAAAAAGCCATTAGCATTTATTCTCACTAGACAAGAGAGGACATGCATTCTGTGTAATGTTTATCAACTCATGAATTCAAAAATGAGGCCTTATTTTCATAGTTAATTCATTAAATCATTACTTAATTTGTGTGAACAAGTTGTACATATTTTCTGATATTTAGCCTTGTGAAGGCCATGCATTTAAAGGGTTTTTAGTATTTAGATTAATACTACAGGTAAAACATATATATAATATTTATCCTATTCCTTATATATTACCTATTATGTTACTATAATTTAAATATTACCTCTGATTTTGAGCCAACTTAGAAAATATACTTTATATCTTTACTAATTAATTTGTATTGCATAATTATTGTAGTATAAACGTATTTGCCGAGGCAAAAATCCCACCTTTACGTGTCTAAATTTGGTCAGTCCAAATAAGTTATACCTTCCACAGATCTTTTGTTTTAAACTGTTCTTTATCATCTATAAATACCCAATTTAAACCTTGTGACAGTGTCAAAACTGATTATTTGCATACAAATTTTGCAAATACTTTGTGTTCAAATTTAAATAGAAAAAAGTATATGTGTATATATATATATATATATATATGTGTGTGTGTGTGTGTGTGTAGCTGGATAAAACCCTTTTGATATTGGTTATACTAAGGTATATTTTGTGTGATTTATGATGTCCTAAATCAGACTAAATCCTGACAGATTCGAGCTATGATTGCCACATCCATCATAATTGACTACAGTGACCCTTTATGAAAAATTGCAAAGTACACTATAAGCTAATATAAAAAGACTAAACCAGCGTTCAAAACACACAACACACACACACATCCAGAATATTGCACTGGGGTCTATCAGATAGCAACAATCATGTGGCACAGAGGGGTTTCTGACTTCTTTCAGCACCCATGAGGCATTAGAAAGTAATGGCCATCTGGCTTAGCATTTCCAGAAAAGAGAGAGAAAGAGAAAGACATTGGACACAATTTCATTTTCAGTCCACAAAGGGATCGGCAGGGGCTTGTGAAGTTTTGCCATCTGTGTTTTTCTTGCTTTGAGCCTGTGTTATGCCATGCTGATAAAGCAGTTAACTAGAATTAATGAAACAAATACAATTAAAATTTGCTAAGTTGAGCAATATATTTAATTTAAGACTTCATAAAGTAGTCGGATATTTTTAGCAAAGCTTTAAAATAAAGTTTTTAAACGATTGGGCTTTAAACTGCACAATGCTTCTTAATTCCCCGAGGAAAATCATAAGCCGACAGAAACCAAAACTGCTTAAGGTTTGTCTGTCTTTTTTCCCTCTGTGGGATAAAATTGGACATTCGCATATTCACTGAAGTGCACTCGAGCAAAATCCTGATTATTTTTAAATCAATCTCTGTACCTGAATCATCCGGCAGCCACTTGTAGCAATAATCTCTCCAAATGATTACATTTTGTCAGGACTGGCATCCGCCACAGATATCCTCAGAAAATAGCCCCAAGAGATATAAGCCTCAACCTGAGGTTGTACAGAATTACTCAGAGCAGCTTCAAACCTCATTCATTTAATAAAATCTGCCACCCCACCCCAACTTACTCTACCCATATTCAGAATAACTTGATATTTAGCACATCCACCATTTTTCTTAAAATACACTGCTGTTTGGCATCACATCCCTGCTGTGCCCCCAGTTGCCTCCCCCACAGTGTAAATCAGTGAGCCGGTGCGGCGGGTGAGCCATCTCGCCGCGAGGAATGGACTGACCCGGCTTGCATCGATCAACTAGTCTGAGTCATTCTCCCACACGCTGCTGAGAGAGAAATCGAGATGGACGGACTGATAAGGCCGGTGGACATTTGTCTTCCTGAAAGTGGAGGTTGCGTCTAGAGGAGGGCTGGAGAGTGGGGTGGACAATATTTCTTTTCAGACATCCATGGCCATAGATTTTCTTGTCCCTCCAAGGACTGAAGTCACTAGTTCATATTTAAAGTTTCATTATTATAGTGATTTGTTATAGCCAGGTAGTTGGTGTCTGAGAGTTATAATAAATAACAAGGTTCTCAAGCTTCCCATGGGGTTTTGGGATGACTTAAAAGTGTTAATTAAAATATTAATTGTATATTAATTAAATATTTATAAATAAAAATACTTTAAAGTATTTTACATTGCAATCCATCAAAATAACTTAATTATTTTTATAAAATAATTTTCTTTTTATACAAAATTCAACCTTTTTTAAGTCACTTTAATGTCATTTAAGTTTAAATGACTTAAGCATTCAAGCTGATTGTATTTCATTTAAGCCAGCAACTTTTTTCACACAGTGTATTCATGAAATTATATTACACTGAGTCTAATCTAAATTAAAATGTAAAAAAAGAAGAAAAAAAGAACATATATAGACTATATCTGCTTCTCATTTTGAAGATTGTTAACTGGACGTCGAGTTTGTCAGCCACATACAATACGTCATTGCGGCTTCCTCATTCCAGTAACCATTACATTCCAAAGTTTATTTTCTGAAATAAGGTGTCCTTGAAGACATATAACAGATGGACATAACCTTCGAAATGACATGCAGCATATCGGGGAGGTAAGAATGTGAAGGAACATTTGTGTTGAATGCATGTCCTTGCCACTGCCAGAAACACACCGTAAAAAAAGTTAAATTAATGCTCTACTGGATGTACAGTTTTTGTTGTAACCTACTGTATTTGTTGATTCAGAGATTTTTGACTTGAATAAAATCAATTAATGTAGATGTTCATTAATTAATGAATCACATTTTTTTCAGTGCGTGCTTCACTGGTAAATCAGGAATGGTGGAGGGAAATGAGGACTCAAACGCAGTTTGGATGGAATTTATAAATTAAAACAAAATACAAACAAAAACAACCCTGAGGGGGAAAACCAGACCAAATAAAAACTAGACTGACCGGACTAGACAAGTGACACAAGGAAAGGACAACGACGCGACACAGGACAGCAAATACGAAGGGATTAAATAGACACAGGAGGGAGGATAATAGAATGGGAAACAGCTGGGACAAATCAAAATTTAACAGGGGAAGAAGGTATTACACAATGACAAGACACGAACACGTAGCCAATGCATCGCCACGTGTTCACATGAAACGGGAGACAGCGGGCAGTTGGTGAAAACAAGCTGCGAGACACGAAAATACAACATGAAAGCACGTGGACGATGTAAACACGAACCGTGTGCTCCAACAATGCACAAAGACACGAGACCGTGCGATTCAAGCAATAGCCCGGAACCGTGCCCACCCACATAACGTAGAGCACACGAGAACGTAGAGCAAACACTCGTCTCGCCGCGTTCACCAGCAGCCATATCACCCTGTAGCTTAAGACTGGTTGCCCACTGAAGCTAAGCAGGGTTGAGCCTGGTCAGTACCTGGATGGGAGACCTCCTGGGAAAAAACTAGGTTGCTGCTGGAAGTGGTGTTAGGAGGCCAGCAGGGGGTGCTCACCTTGCGGTCTGTGTGGGTCCTAATGCCCCAGTATAGTGACGGGGACACTGTACTGCAACAAGCACCGTCTTTCGGATGAGACGTTAAACCGAGGTCCTGACTCTCTGTGGTCATTAAAAATCCCAGGATGTCTTTTGCAAGAGTAGGGGTGTAACCCCGGCATCCTGGCCAAATTTGCCCATTGGCCTTGGTCCATCATGGCCCCCTAATCCCCCCCATACTAATTGGCTTCATCACTCTGTCTCCTCTCCACCAATAAAGCTGGTGTGTGGTGAGCGTTCTGGCGCAATATGGCTGCCGTCGCATCATCCAGGTGAATGCTGCACATTGGTGGTGGTTGAGGAGATTCCCCCCTAAATGTAAAGCGCTTTGAGCTCTGGAAAAGCGCTATATAAAAATGTAACATTTCTTCTTCTTCTGCACGACCTCGACACAAAACTGAAACTGAACAAGACCAGTCTCGGGATCGGACATCATAACCCGCACACTAGACACACGCGCACGCGTGCAACTCAAAACACTCGAAGCCGTGCACATGCACAAAACACAAGACATTACGGTAGTGTCAGAGCTCTGCCACAACACCAAGAAAAGACTAGACCGAAAGTGGTAGAACCCTGACATCTACAAGACAATCTTTACATCTGCAAACAAAATGTTTGTGTTCAATAGGATACAATATTGTATATTTGTATTGTAAGATACAATAGTAAAAATATCTTTCATCACGCTCCATAAAACTTATTTACACTATATTTCATGTATTCTGAAGCCGCACCTTTATGTCCAAATGTAAGTCGATTACTACTGACCGAAAATCCTTCTACAATTTGTAATTTGTACCAGCAGCGACATACTTCACGTTCCGTAAAAACATACAATCAGTGTGGAAAGGCTGAGAGTCATGAGAGAACTCTCACGGAGGAGCTACGAATGGATAAAAGGACAAGCAACGGCGGCGAAGGACAAGAGAGGACCAGGCTGTTGTGTTTTGTTAATGTGTGTGCAGCAGTTGTCCATGAGGGGCTGTCGCTTTTACTTTTTTAAATGATCGCCGATTCCCACCACCTCCTTCCCATAATGACATACCTCTTTGCAATCAGGTTGCTACTATTCCATGTAATTTTTTGGGCCGCATTCACACTGCAGTTCCCAATTCCGATTTGTTGGGCGTGTCACTTTTTCCTTGATGTACATGACAGGGGAACAATCAATCTCTCTGCATATACGACGGCAGACACAAATGCACGTATCCAATAAAAATATCACATTTATTTCTATATATGAACGAGGCCTGAAACTGATCAGAATCCATGTGCTTTTATCATGCTTACACGTTTGTGGGTCACATCCGATCTGTGCCACATGGGAGGATAAATGTGTCACTTGTGATGAAAATGTGGCCTTTATTGTAATATAAAAGAACTTCTGTGTTCCATAAAATAAAGAAGCACATGTGGGTTTGGAATACAAGAGGATGAGTAAATAATGACATAATTCATATGTTTTGGTGGACTATCCTTTTAATTCAATGAGGTTGGTAGGATGAGGGATTGTGGGCACCCTGGAGAGAACGATGGTAAGAGGCCAGTCATGCTATAAATACATATGCTCATAATTCTTAAGCACAGTGGCAGAGGGAAGATTTGTCATAATTAGGCTTATTTAATTCCGCACAGAGAACTTAACCAGCCTGCTGGGGCAACTCTTTCTTTTTATGTCTCTTCTTTTCCCCTCTGTAGCTCCACATTTTTCATTTTACTCTGGCATTCATCACATTTCTGGCCTCACTGCGGTTACCTTTGTGTGAGGGTTATGATGAAGAAGGGCCCATAAACCTCCCAGTGTCTCTCAAATGAGATTAGAATGGCTCGGCTCACAGGGGAAACCCTCTGCTGCACATTGTGTTCGAGTTTCAATTTCTGCCGTACAGGAGGAGCTTGTGGTGACAGGAAGCTGGCGCTGTGAAAACCGATATTATACTTGGAGTTCAATTTAAAAAAGGGAGCTTTTAAATAAGGGTGTGGTGTAATGTTTGCTTAAATGGGCTTCTCGTGCTCAACTGTTTGTCAATACAGAATAACCAAGAAAAAGCATTCAGAGTAGCTGTTAGTTAAATCTATAAATGGGATAAAGCGAATATTCTGGGTTTAATACAACATAAAACATGAAATGTATACGTAATTAGTTTTTTAAAGAAAGTAATCTGTACTGCTGTGAAAATACAAAGACTTTTAAAAAAGGAGTTGAATCTTGTATAACATAAAAAAAGCTGAAGATTACTGAACTTATTTTGATGAGTTAAAGCAACGTAAAAACATATGCTCTCTTAACTTACCTTTCAATGGGATCCACATGATTGGGAATTTTGCTTGATGGTGAAAATTTCCCCACACGGATATGCCAACTACCAAACAGCATAGTATGTGAAAATCACTACAGTATAAATGTATTACAGCATGTCTGAATCTGAAGAAAGTACCTAAATGACCAACTACTTCCACAAAGATTCAATGGTGCACCCCAATTCCCATACCAATTCTACATCTAAGCTATTTTTTTGTATAATTAATGTGAGTATTGCATGTTCACACTGAAAATTCCAACAAGATAAAGCGCACTTCAAATACCCGGAAGATTTAAATGTCCCGGATAAAAAAAATGGAGTGTGTGAGCACTTTATGCACTCTATTGTCAGCTTTCCAAAACTATCCAAAACAGACTCAACAGCTGCTGGATTACAAAATAACCTTTATACATCATACAATAGAGGATTGAGTGCATTGTGAATAGTATAAGTGCAAAGTGTATAGTATATCATTTGAGACACAATGCATTTGATGGACACTGTCCCTTGAAGCTGCAGAAGACGAGTTGTGAATGGCAGTGAAGCTTATAATATGAACAAAACAGCCAAAAGATTCTTCAAACATCATCTTTTATGTTACGCAGAAAAAAGAAAAGCATACGAGTTTGGAGCAATATGAGGGTGAGTAAATCATGAAACTGCACATCATCTACAGGAGCAAATTGATTCCTATTTGAATATGATTTAAAATGTGACTTTTTTTATTATAAAATAGAAATCACCCAAGGGCATTATCTTCAATAACAGTATATTAAACTCTTATCACAACCTTACTTTTACAAACTCAGCCTCATATGAACGTTTTGGCAGATGTATATCCTAGCTGTAAATACTGTAGCTGAACAGGACCAAAATGCTATCTAGCTTGCTTCATTTTCATACTTGAATTTTTCATATACATGAAAGAGCAGGGAACTGACATGTTGAGTTAAATAGTATAAATAGTGAAGCACTGGTGAGTCTCCAACCCCCTTTAGGGCTTGTACTTGTATTTCAGGAGTATTCTGTACATCACAGCACATTTACTGGCATCAATCTTTTGCACCACCCACTTCAAGGCTGTAGACAAGGCCTGATGCTTGTTCCCCTGCGGTGGGGAAAACGCCAACACGCATTTACTGCTGCAGAGTGTCACATATCAGCTACAACACAAAAAAGGGGGAGATTAGTGTCATTCTGAATCAGACTGCAACGTTTTAGGCAGTCAAAGTGATAAAGAGCTTTTATGAAAACTTTGTTCTCTCTGATTTAATAAAAATATGCTTTTCGTAATCATTAGCAGTGCATGCTAAGCATCCCTAGTATTGCAGTTGCTCAGTGTGTTACTTTTCCTGTCTACCGGTTCTCTGGTCTCTCGCTAAAGAGGCTTCCATCCGGGTCACGGCACCAATTGTAACCGGTCCTGCTCCTGAGCGGGTTTTGAGCTTGTTCTCCAGTGTGGGAGACAGGTGCACTAACAAGCACGCTAAACCACAGTCGTTAGTGCACCTCTTGATGCCAGAGGACTCAGGTTCACATGCACAACACTCACTGGACTTCATTACACTTGCATCCTTGCACCATACGGCAACAAATGCAACAGCTCCTACTCCGAGCGGGATCCAAACTGGCGTCTCTGGCATGGGAGGCAGGCGCACTTGCACAATTTGGTCTATGAATACTGTTTTTATAGGGGATCAGGCAATGTTCACCTAGCTGGTGATAAAACAGGCAAATCCTGTATCAGCTTACATGGATGGAAATAGCTTAGTCAGATCAAAAGAGAAGAGAATAGCACATTGACTTGGATGGTGGACTCTATTAACTTGCAAGAACGTTCACCTGACAACTAACCAAACGCCCTTACAAACACCTACACTAAATGTTTAGTCAAGTAAACTAAAATGTGTATGTACTAACATCTAAACTGTTTTTATTCGGGTCAGAAATGATATTTATATGACTAAATCAACTTGATAACATTGAGTTATACAAAAGAAAGAAATAAGAGTCATATCAGATAAATCAGATAAATACTTCCTTTATGTAATAAGTGCATATTCTAACATTTTACAGCATAGCAACCACCTAAACACCTTAGTTACCAAACTTCAAATCTCTCCCAGCATTGTTGTGGCACGATTCCGTTTTCTTCAGAAAATGTAAAAATGTAATTCAATGTCATTACCCTTTTATCTACTATATTATAGTAATGACTACAAAATATAGCTACATAATAACTTCATTTTTCACCTGAAGAACCCTCTGTTATTTTGTACTTTGAAAACATTACACTGAAGAAATAAGGATTCGTATTTTAAATTAGTCTAGGTATAAAAGCCTTGACATTACAGTAAATATTAATTGGTCTTTTGATCATTTTAACTACGCATTTTTTTTTCATGTTCCTATATGTCTTAACATTTTAGACACAATATCATACTTTTTTTCTCATTATGAAATGCATTACATTCAGTGTTAAATTTCAGTGAACATCAGGGTGAAATATAACTGTCTGCTATACTTTGGTTTGACCATTTTGTAACCATCCAAAGATTAAAAAAGAAAGAAAGAAGAAGAAACTGAAATTGCGACAAGCATATATATGTTTTTGAATTATTTTTTTTTCTATTAATATTCACACAGTGAAGTCTTCTGCAAAGAAATGACCCAGTTATGAATTCTAACAATTAAATCATACATTTAGGTAAACAATACATTCACCAAGATACTTTCGAGTAGACCAGGATTGGATTTTTAAGACATGTCCTGCTGTGGATTTTTAGTGAGATCAAACATACGTCTTTATTGAAAATATATAACAGAAAAGTCAAATTGCTTGCATAGCTCTTTCAGTATACTTTCAGTAACGTTTATTCAAAACGAGGAATAACGTTTTACTGATTGATTTATAGAGAAGAGATCTCGGGCGGCAGCAGGCCCTCTGCGAAAGACTCCATCTGTTGACTGCTGATTATAACATTGATCGTAAAAGCAACTGTATAGCGCTCTAAAGCTTGGTAGCACAGAAAAGTGTATTTGTCTATACTATGCAACTAGAAACGTATGGTTTATATAGATATATGTACAGTTTATCAATCCTCCATACATTTATTGACATTGCTATTTAGAGATCAACTTAGCCTTTTTTTCAGCTGCTTACAGCGATACTGTAAATGTTGCATTGTCTATGGTTTCTTTTGGTATTTAAATCATGTTTCACTGGAATCAAACATTACTTGCTCACATGTGTGTATTTATATAATGGATTTATATAAGCAGATAAAATCCATATTGTTTCTTTGTGAGTTTCCTGAGACTGTACCCATGGGGTGGACATAAAATATAGGCTTATGAAGAGTCTTTATTTCTTTATTCCTCCAGCACATTTTGTCTTTCCGCTGAAAGCTTTGGCCACAAGTCCAACAAAACAAGAAAATGTAATTCTCAAATCTAAATAATACGACAAATTGTATCCGTAAGTGGTCATACTTTAGTTTATGGTTTAATTCTCGTTATTAATTAACTATTAATTATGACCTTTGCCTCAATAAACTGCCAAAAATTGGCAGAATTAAAATTGGCAAAATTAATGCCAGAAAAAGGCATTAATATGTGCTTCGCAAGTATTAATAAACAGCCAAAATCCTATTAATACGCATGATAATAAACAACTAGTTAATAGTGAGAATAAATACGAGCACAATCTAAAGAAAAAGTTAATGCCTCTATACAGACAATTAAGTATTTTGTTCGTACAAGTGTGCACTGTATGAAGCTTGGCATCTTGTACAAATAATGATTTCCTCCAACCCAACACTTCCTAAGTGCCAGAATACGGTTTGTTATATGATTATGTTCCCTCTGTTGAGCAATGTTTTTTATGTAAGTAACATTTGTGAGTTCAGATACTGATCCCAGTATTTTTTTTTTTGTGTGTGTGATGTCTCAAGTTTTAAAAATCATATTTATCAGCTACAACAACATTTACAAAACATCTACAGTTTGTTCTTAAACTGTGTAAATGAATGTCAAGAATAAAGACTGCCAGATCTTTGCCTCCTACCCTGATCAACACCTTAACCTGTGTTCTGTCGGCTTCTTGAAGTTTGACATGTTATTTGTGTGAGAAAAGCATTCGTATGCGGGATATTTAGAAGCATTTTAACTAGACAGTTTTTACTAACAAAGGAAAATAAATTATGCATTTTGGCCGTTCATTTACACAGTATATATATATATATATATATATATATATACATACATACAATGGAATACGGTTATGTCGACGGCCTCGGGGGTTGCAAAAAAGCGTCGAAATAACCGTTTAGCGAGATAACCAAAAGCCAATATGGCGATTTGTTAGATGAAGAAAAATGTACATACACTGTGTATGTTTGCTAATAACAAAAGGCATATGTGCACCAACTAACAGCAGAGATTGTAACGGCTACTTTATGTTTATGTTGGGAATATACCTTTAAGATGGCGTATGTTGTTGTGTGCGCGCTGTTCTGGTGTGAGCGCGCACAAGTCTGTTTTTGAGGGAGGAGATATGGCCGCTCTACTGCTGACTGTTATACACCATAATCTATTGTTTCTATTTTCCTTCTTTTATTTGTGATGTTTGTCAGAGTGTTTTCTTTTTCCTGGTTTGTACTTACACTCTTTACATGTTTGAGAGGAGTGTGGTGGTACGAAACCCATCTATAAAGCTCGTGTGACCAGTTTAATCGCCTCGAGTTTTCTCTCGTTTCCATTTAACATCTGGGCAGTTGTGAACCACTCTGACAGCCGTCACAAGATTCACCAGTATACAATACAAACCACCTTCGATTCTCGATACAAACCTTTAATTATATTCTGCAACATTGCAAACACAATTTCTCTCACAGCATAAACTGAAAGATACTATTCGGAAATCCACTGCCGCTTGTATATATATATTCTTTAATTTTTCTTATTTGTACCCATGTTCCTTTCTTTGTTTTAATTTTCATTTGCTTCTTTGTCTTATTTTTCATATGTTCTTTTCCTTTTTCTTATTTTAATGATTTGTAAAGAGTGATTTATAGTCAAGTTAGGGATTTTTATTAGTTAACACAGTCATTTCGCTCTGACACAGTTCTGAGAGTATTGCTCACGCGGTTACTATGGTTTCTTTACAAACTCTAAAATGCTTTGTTGCTTTTTGTCTTTAACGGTCTGCTTGAAAACAAATGCTTCTATCAGTAACGACGTCTTTGTCGATGTCAATGTAATCTGGGAATTCCTGGACAGTGAAGGCGAACTCCTGTGCCTGTCACGTTTATGTTGTTATTTTCACCTTACCATGGACTCTTAGTTTGCCTTGCCGTGTCACATGTTCCCCGTTCCTTTTCTCACCGTCACCCAGTCCCCTCCATCACATATTAGTCACAGGTGTTTTGCGTTCCAGTTGTAATCACTGTCAGTATTTAAGTTCTCCGTGTGCACTTCCCTGTTGTCAGTTGTTAACGTTATGTTGGTTAGTCTATGTGTGGATGCCTCCAGAGTTTATTGCACTCCCATGTGCCGTTTTATGTTTCTCGTTTATAATTAAAGTGTTTTTGTTTGAAGCTCCGAGTTCTTCGTTTGTCTCCGCATCACACGCCAGTCTACATACTTCGTTAACACTTCCAAGATAGCATCTGTAAAGCTTGATTTTTCCGCGAGTTCTTCTGCATCTGGACAGCACTGCTCCGCAAGAATGAGTGAAGCGTCATTGGAGTGAGCGACCGTACAGACCGTGATACACTTGCAACGTGAACTCAGCGCATGCGCAGTGAACTCGGTACTATTATTAGTCACGGGGATCCAGATAACTGATGTTAAGTGGCGACTTTGTCCCTCTTTTGTGCTCGAGATATTAGGGTTCGGCAACATTAAAGAATCGACATAACCGATAAGAAAATGCTAAGAAAAATAGGGAGTTTGGTGATTCCACTTCAAACACATCGACATAATAGGGTTGGCGAGTTAACCGAGCTCGAGATAAGTGGGTTCCACTGTACATATATATATATACACACACATGTACACAAATGCTAATTTGTGAAAATGGTGACATTATGTGCATGCGTATTACATGTTCTGCCTATAGGCATATAGTCTTTCTTTCCAAAGTGACATTGCCAACTACTGGCCTGGAATGCACAATACAGTATTTTAATTATTTAATGTTGTTGTCTGTATGCAAAAAACCGCAAAGGAAGCACTTTTATGTTTTCAGTGCATTGCTGTTGTGTAAATGCACCCTTAAGCACATCCAGCCACAGCAGGTGTTTTGCGGTAGGGGAGGAGAAATATATCGCAAACTCTGAATTTTTCTTGACCCAAGAAATTGTGAAGAATTGTGCTCTCATCTCGTGCAGCCAAAGGACAAATGGTTCAGTTGTAGAAACTTCAAATAGGAGAGGAGAAGGAATTTTATGCTGACATTTTGAAATCCTCTGGGGGTTTTAAGGTTTTATTTAACATACAAATCAAGTAATAAATGAGTGAAATACATGGTTGCTTACATTTTGGTGTCACCACTTAGCCTGTTTTTTTTATATAGTCTTGTAAATATGCTTTACTTGCATTGCCAGGTTATTTATTTGCATGTAAACCGGTAAATGGGCTTATTTCAATAAGCAGATTTTTGATAGTTATCAGTGTATTGGTGTGCATGTAAACCCAGCCACTAATGCACAGATGTCAATGCCGTGCAGTTTAAATCTGAAGATTTGGATCAAGGACTAACACCATACTGAACACAGAACATCACAGTTTCCATTAACGACAACAAACACAAGACAGTGAAACTAAAGGCTTTTGTGCACAGAGATGATTGTAACAAAACTATATTTATATATATATATATATATATATATATATATATATATATATATATACAAGTGCAGCTGAACTAAATGCATTCTGCAAGGCCTGCTGTATTTACATTTACGCAAATCTAACTTAGATGAACCTCGATTTGTTCATTTTCTGAAAATGACCTAAATTCTTCATTATGAAAGGCATTATTTGCACACTGTCTTACTACTTTTGTAATTAGGAGGTTGATGATAAACACAGTGTTTTCCCTGTTCACTTCGCTGCTCCTATTTGTATAATTTGAAATGTAAAAGCGGGTTGAGAAATGCAATTACCCATTGAGCTCCATTATTTTACTTGCTAATTTAATTTAAGTATATATATATATATACTTAAATTAAAGCACAATTAAAGCACAGCACTTATATATATATATATAAGTATATATATATAACTTTATTTTATAGTGCTGGGTAAGAACTACTCAACCTGAACCTTCACCAAACCTTAACCTCTGTATTTATGCTATATTACCCAGTATTTTCTTTGGCAAGTACATGTAACTACACATTCTACCATATATATATGTGACTTAAACAACAGCCTATATTAAGTGTCTTATACAACTACGTACATGCATGCTTTTTAGACGCACTGTACTTATTGAATTCATATTGCCAAACACTTGTGGTGAGATACGGGTTGGTGGTATTGGTAGGTTTAGGACAGGTTAAGCTGTAAGGGATGATGTAATCACAGAAATTAATTACAGTTAAAATTACTTTTTTAAATTAAATATAAGCACAATGTAAAAACATGCATGCAGCTGCACAATAAGTGCATTGTGTGAAATGAGTAGTTTAAACGTTAGTGTACAGCAAATATAAAGTGGAACCATATACTGTATATATTTTTAAGAAACATTAGGAGTTTCTGTCTCCATAAAGCACCTCCTTGCTGTTACTGGATCATTGTGCAATTGGTCCCATAGATTACAGCTCATCTCATTGGTCAGCAGGCTCAGGATCAAATCACACACACACGCGCGGGCGCGCGCACCTTCACTCTCCTGCCTATAGCCCAGCGCTGCAGATGGAGGACGCGGCGAGTCGTGTTGGAACAAGACGATAGTTGCACATTTCAAGTCGCTGGAATCCGTGGCAGAATGAAGCGCGGACTGTAGTGTTTGGACCGAACGAGCGCGCGCGCTTCTCCATTGGAGCGCATGCAGAGTTGAGGACAGGCGCGCACTTGTCCGCTGTGTCTCGGACTCTATATGGAGGGATGTCGGAATGGCTTGCACCAGGAGAACCAAAACTTTGGTGTCTACGTGTGTGATACTAAGTGGCATGACCAACATAGTGTGTCTTTTGTACGTCGGATGGGTGACTAATTACATCGCTAATGTGTACATCAAAGTGCCGATGCCTGTCCCAGCCAAAAAGTTGGAAGGCGACAGGAAAGGAGAAACTCTGCGGATTATAGAGCGACTGGATCGACTGGAGAATGTAGTTAATCAGCATATACAAGGTGAGACGAACGTGTGTTTGATTGGGCTTATGTTCGAATGCGACGTCTATAGTGTTCGCTCTATAAGCACAAATGAAAATAAGTTGCATGCCAGTGTCCACGAATAGAGAGTGTTTTTAAAGCAAATGGTAATTAGAAGGGGTGTTTAGATACGATGTATAAAATAAATAAAATATACATTTTCTTATGCAACCTAAATGAATCATTCTCACTGCAGGAGCTTGCAAATAATAAATGAATAACACATTCCAAAACAGTTTCTTCTTCTTCTTCTTAACAATAGCTGAGTGAGTTGTTGAGCTCGATTAATGCACTCAGCACTACAGTTTGTGTAAAAACTGCATTTTTTGTCATGAGATTGTTTATTGTCTTTGAACTGGTCCAAATAATCCAATTTATGAGCCGAGACTGGCCAAAATACTCAGACTTTAAATTATTTTCACGCTATTAGACACTATATCCTATCTTATCTCCCTTTTGTGAATTCTTTTCCTATAAGAAAATGGAAAACAGCTGAGGATCAAAAATTCTGCAAAAAAAATTGTATTATGTAACTAATATTGTTGATGCAGTGGCACAAATTGTTGCATCTATATAGAAAAACCTTTGATTGTAAATAATCACCCTTACAAAGACTTACCATTGCAAGCAAAATTTATTGCAATTATTGTGCTTTTTGCTCGGGTTTTAAAATAATTGAACTAAGTTGTCCTATTTTCATAAAGACTCTTTGGGAATGCTTTATTAGCAGGCACTGTCACTACAAACAAAATGACAAATATATATGTATATCAAGTTTGTGAACACACTATGCGGAATTGGTTTATACTATGTTTTGTTGTTGTAACTGTAACTATAGCAACTTCAGTATTTGGTAGACATTGTGTTTACAGTAAATGTTTGCTCTGTGGACAGATTTGACCTGGAGAGAAGGTTGCTCTGAAATAGCAGTCCATTGTGAAGAGTATCTTCCTCTCAGGTGATAAACAGACGAATCTATAGAATTCATGATCTGAATACCAATTGAACATTTTTCCTGTCCTGTTCAAATCAGGTTGATTGCACCTTGCCTCCTTGTTAATGGCACTTTTATGCGGGTGTGACCTCCACTTGTGATCTGGCAGCTTCACAAAGACCACTGATGATTGCGAACTCCTCTCCTTCTCTCTTCAGAGACTCTTGTTTAATGAACTTGGCACTGGCAGAATATTAATTATGAAAAATGACTGATTGCTTCTGCCTTGTACAGGTAGTTTAGATCTTCCAGAACTTCTCAGCAGACGAGATTTCAGCCTTTTTTCACTCTTGCACATAAAAGTTTTTAATTGGCAGTTAGGGTTCAATGAAGAACCTTTAAGATCAACAGAACCTATCCATTGCACTTTATAGGTTCTTTATAGTGTATAAAGGTTCTTCAGATTATTTAAATATTCTACACACACACATTTTTTTTGCCTAAAGGTTCTTATGGTTCTTCAGTTCAATTTTTAAGAGTCTGAGGCCAAAATATAGTCATTTGTGAATACATCTTTATATTTATTTCATTCAAAAGCAGATGGCAGATTCTTCCCCTTGCAATAACTACAGCCTAACCCACCTTTCCCCGTAAAGCATCTGTCAAATAAACAATAAAGTGTTTGTAGTTTCTCACTGTTACGCAAGCTTTAACCCGGATTCGTTTTCAGCTACTTTGGAAAGTACTAATTTGTTGCAGATCTGAGACAACACAAGCAATTTGCTGTTCTGTTTCTGGTTTATTAGTCTACAACATTCACAGCATGATTTATCTGCTTCACTAAATATCTTAGGAATAGAAATCTTGTGTTGTTCAAGTCTGTAATATAATTTTGTTAATGGCCTCCTTTTGTGCATTGTTATAAAAGACACACTTCATGGTTAGAGAGATGATTCTGTCTAGTTAGTAACTGTTGATATGGGTTGCAGACAGCCAGTGTAGCGCTCAAACTGAATCAACGGTGCAAACAAACCTCGCTGAGCTGAGAGGCAGCTACAGATGATTACTTGAGCAAACATTCCCGAGCTACAGCCGCAGACATGTTGTGCTGTTTGGCAACGGCTGTGGGCTTCAGGAATGGGCTCGTTCTGTCGAGCAACGCCAACATTTTTTTTTATTGCGTGGAATGGGTTGTTGAGGTTTATCTGAGATGGCTTGATCTTTTCAGTTTAGCAGTGCTTTTTTAAATTAATGGTTCACCATGAAACTAAAATGTACTACCGTATTGTTCGTAAGACAGAGTTTCTTTCTTGGAAATGCATATGAAAAAAAGGCGCTGTCAAGTGTGTACAAGTGTGCCCCTCAGGACTGAAGCGACTACCGGTAGTTTACAGTGCCAGTCGAGTGACCGTCCAGAACAGAGTGGTGCAATAGTCGGGCAAATGAAACAACAGCTGAGGAGAGGTTATGATGCAAACTTTATGCTCATGGTGATAAACACAGTAGAGTCATTAAAAAACTCTCTTTTCGCAGCCAAGAAATATGGAATGTCAGAATGTAATTGTAAAAGATGGCGAACCCAAAAAGACAGTCTTTGCTAACAGTCAAAGAAAAGCTTTCCGTGGTCCTAAAGTAGCTCATTTCTTATTTCATCTACGTACTGACACACTTGTGTACTTAACACTTTAATGCTGTATAGAATAATGCAGAGTAATGGATTAGCATTATTCCACAGAACAAGTTTTGCCCAACGCTATGTGATCAGATGGGTAATCATTTTTAAAGTGATTTTTGACATGCAACACCTGTCACTGTACATGAAATGAAAACGTCTCGGTTGCGTATGAAACCTTGATTCCCTAGAGAGGGAACAAGACACTGCGTCTAATATGCTGTGGGAAAGCTCTGCATGATTGTGTCATGAAGCACATATGTAATCGAACCAATAGTGTGAAGAGACATCAGAGGCGGGTGATGTCATGAGCCAGGAATCTACAAAGACATGCCAAACCAAACAGCGGCAGCTTCTAAGTATCTGAAGTAGTCGCTGACGGGCGCGCAGGAGATATGGCAGGGCAAAGCAGCATCTCGTTCCCTCTTCAGGGAACCAAGGTTACATTTCAAGGGAACTCGTGCTGCGTCCAAGACGCTGTGAGAACGCCAATACCCATGTTGCCATAAAGACAAGTGAATGTCTGATGTGATTGTACTAAGACGATAACACCTGTGCCCCTGGTGTGGAGTCCAAGTCCAGGTTATAAAACCTCCCGAATGTGTGCAGAGTGGACAAGCCTGTCGCATCACAAACTTTTTGATGGGAGAGTCCTGACAATGCCTGACAATGTCCGAACCGGGCAAAGAAGATTATTTTGTTCCTGGTCCAAGTCCCTAAAAGGAGGAGGACAGAAGGCCTGCAGCACATTCAGCCTGGCCACATAGGAAGGAAGCAGAGTGATCAGGGAAAAAGCATACAGGTGTAACCTGGGTCACGTCTGACCCACAGCACCCAGTCCTAGAGGAGCTGGATGTGTGAGACGTCTCTTGAGATGCAAAAAAATCCACTTGGGCCTCCATATCTGCTTCACCACCTCAGGATGGAGTCTCCATTCCCGGGCCTAAGCCCCTGCCTCGACAGGATGTCTTCTCCCTTATTTTGGAACCCCAGGGATATAAGCTGCCCTGAGTGAGAGCAGCTTCCCTTGGGACCACAGGGGGATTTGGTGTGCCAGTTTATGAAGTAGACACAAGCGACTGTAGGTGACCACCGATTTGACTGGACAAGCACATGGTTGCCCCTGAGGTCTGAGAGGAAGGTTCATGGAGCCATGAAGACAGCTATCATTTTCAGACAGTTGATGTATCAGGAGAGATGGTGTCCCGTCCGCAGACTTTGTGCTGAGCGTTCATCGAGGACCGCTCCACACCCCGAGAGGGACGAATCCATCTTGCGATGACAAGGAGCTCCTAGGATAGGAACCAGGTTTCCATCCACATGGCCAAGGCACATCAGCATCACCGCATTGATAATGTGAAACGGGATTCCTCTTAGGAAACACTAACCTAGAAGCTCTTGAGCTTTCCTTAGAGGGAGCGAGTCAGTGCCACTATGTCTCCAGGCGGACACTGAGATATGACATATGACACTGACGAATAGTTAACATTTACATTTATATATTTGCATATGCTTTTATCCAACACATTGACATTATAATCAGTTCTTGCTGTCCCCTGCTCTACTGTTTGAGCTACAGGAAAGTATTTCATGTCATTGTACCATAAGATCCGTCCACTGGTGTTCAGTTGATATAACGGCTGATATGTGTCTACAATGGATGTGAGTGCCACTTGAAAAGCAAATGGAACACATTATAATCAGTAATTGGATCTACACTGGATACAGCATGCAGATGCACATTCAGTTTCTGACATTGTCCACGCACTTTAGCCTGTGACAACAGTCAGCAAGGTCAGTTTTTCAGGGAATGAGGAGGCGGTAACCAGCAAACTTTCAAACAACTTTATCATTAAACAACCACGAAATGAGAGTCTCATCAATGATTGCTACTGCACATGCATGCACAAAACACAGCTTTATTAGTACAAGCCTGGTGCTCTCTCTTCCTTCTCTGTCATCGCTCCTCCTTTTATGCTCCCGTAGCTCCTCCGTGAGAAACCCGAGGCCAGTACGACACGTAGGTGACACTTATGAACACTCGCACCATTCCCACAGCTCTCTGTCTTGTTGCGTTTGCAAATAAACGTTTGTTAAAAGATGAAGCTGTCAGCTGTATTGGATCTGACAGCATCTGCATCACAAACTGTAAGTAAATTAATTCATAATGCTTTGTCAGTAAATAACGGTTTTTCATGATAATGTTTTCTCACTCGCATGCAATAGCGAGTGGGAGTTGATACTTTTTCCTATGCAATGATGTTAGCCAATCACAACAGTTGCCATTTACCAACAAGCCTTAAACACCCCTTAAAAATCGATCTTTTCAAACAGAGGCTAGAATGAAGATTGAAAATAATTGTATTTCTGCTATTATTGCTGTTATTTTTTGCATTTGTATACACTTTAGAAGTGAACCTCAAGGAACATATATAAAAAAACAAAAAAACATGACCCCTTTAATGTAAGTGAAATTAAAATGATACGCTTCACAGTTCTCCTTAACATTGGCCTCATTGAATTCATTTCGCAATGGCTCGTTATGACCTTTTTTAAAAGGAAATTAGTGTTGAGTGATAATCAATATTATGCCACAAATGCTGTTGATAAAGCTTAACTTTGCACATTTATCTCCCAAAGGGCAGAATGACTTTAGTCCACTTTTAATCTTAAAATACAGTGCTGACCAAGGTTGCTCTAAACTTCATGGTCCTAGACTTTACACTGCTCTCTCTATCTCTCTCTCTGTAGCATACAAGTGTTTTCCAGAATGAATGATTTATGTGGAAGAGGTACATGCCAGCTGTGGCTCTACCACCTGGTACAAACAGCCTGGAGGATGGCCTGCCTGATCTCCCTGTCATCCTCAAGTTGATAAAAATGCAGCACGCTTCAGCACAGCAGCTCTTTAGCGCTGCAGTGGATTTTCTGCTGAAAGCCAAAGAGAAAGAACAACAGAATCACTTAGTCCCTCTTTCAATTGTGTAGTTACATTGTGTAGAGGAGCGAAGTGAAGCGAACAGATTCTCAGCTCATAACATTCTGTTTATCTGCTCTCATACCATTTGCATTTAGCTTTTATGCAAAGTATTGCGCGGCACTAAAAAACGAATCAAGTAAACAGCTTTTCATGGGAGCTGAAGGATAGAATTCTGCAGAAGAAGCAGGAATAGGAGGTGCTGCTGTGGAATAGGATTTTTTTCTAGACTTCTCTATTTATTATGACAAACATTCTTTGAACAGAAAATTATTCATTTTTTTAATTGTGATGTTGAAGTCAACATGAAATTCCAGAATGTGACGTGTGGAGAAAAGAGCAGGACATGAGTTTTATCCACTAGGAATTAATTAGATTGTGTGATTATAGATCTCAATGTTTAATTTGTATTTATCTTAAAATATTTTAGTAGTATTTACACCAAAAATATTTCACTAGTAATTTTATTAACCCCAACACTGAGAAACATTCCTTGCATATTTGTACTTTGTGAATGAACTTTAGTCCACTTGATGAATTCCCACCATTGTTTATTCTTTATTCATTGTTTCATATTTCCGGTTCATCTGTTCTGATTTTAAGTGCATGTGCTATATGAACACAGTTGATACATTTTGTTTAGAAGTTAGTTATGGTATTACCACTTGTCTCTTTAAAAAAAACAACAACTTCAAAGCAGCAAATGACGACAACATTTTTATTAAAGACCCAAAAATCATTTACTCACCCTCAAGTTGTTCCAAACATTTCTTTTTGAGTTTCTTTCTTCTGTTGAACACAAAAGAAGACATTTTGAAGAATGTTGGTAGCCAGACAGTTAACGGCACCCATTGACTTCCATAGTATTTTATTTTCCCTACTAATGAAGTCAATGGGTGCCGTCAATTCTCTGGATACCAACATTCTTTAAAATATCCTCCTTTATGGTCAACAGCAGAAAGAAATTCATACAGGTTTCTCATACAGAGTTTCTCCTCCCTTTAATTCAAGTCTTTCTTAAACTATGAACAAGTTTGTCATCTAGGTTAGTTTGTTTGGTTATCAGAAACTCATTTTTAAAGAACTTGAGGAAGCACATACTATTATTTTTACATTTTGCTCATTAAAAAAGTCTTGTTACTACAGAAATGTAGCAGACATAAGCTCCTGCAGAAAAGCTGCAGGTCTCGTTGGAACTCATTTGAAGATTTGTGATGTGATAGTAATGAAAAGCAGCCTAGTGCTAGTTTTTCTTATTAACATTCCAAATATGAAAATGTATGCAGTCAGTTTTATTATCGAGGTTAGTGTAAAAGTGTTGAAAGGTACAAATTACTGGAAACTGACATTTCTCTCTGATGTTTATTATATTTCAGGTGAGAAATGCTGAGGTGTATGACCCATTTATGAATGTTACCTAACTGCTATGTAGTCAGAAGGAATATATGTTGTAGAGTATTTGATTTGAAGGCAGCGTGATTTGTGAAGAGTCAAACGGATGACACTGTCTCTAAGGACTGCGTTTGCTTTTTCAAGAAGCTGTGATTTCTCATTTCCTCTCATCCTCCGCTCCCTATGAGTCTCCTCTAATAAGCAGCGGGTTGGGGTTAATTACCTCAACAGAAAGGCATGGAAACAGCAGAGATGCTGTACTTGGCAAACCTCGGAAGAGACTCGAAATTTTTTCAAGCTGCCCTTAACTGCCCTTTTGACTGACAGATGGCTGTGTGTGAGGAGCCTCGGCAGGGCTGATTTATGGCCTCGCTGGAGGGTTTATCCTGTGATAATCACAATGAGCTCTGTTAAACAAAGACACGGTAAAGCCTCTGATCCAGAAAGACAGGCTATTAATCAGTACAGCTCACATACGACATGAATTTAGTGCTTTAACTCACTTTGCACTTGAAAAAAACTAGTTGGGTAGTAACTAAGTTCTATAGTGTGGTCTCACAATTTGTTTTGTGTAAGTTCTGTAACTTAGTATGACAAAGTACCTCAGGCATATTCAGTATTGCGGTACCTCTGGACACCCAGTCTGCGAGACCCCTGGTCAATTTGCAATGTTGCTTTGGTAATAGGGGCACTTTAAAATAAAGTGTAACTGATATTTTATATCAGTGCATCTCTGATAAATATCACCTTAATTTTCTGAGTATTCTTTCTACATTCTGAAGGTTTTTTCAAAGTACTTTGTTCCTAATGTCACGCCGTCAAAGCACTAGGACTCTTATTTTGCCTTCATTCAGCCACGTGTTCCCCTTAGTTTCCGTTTCTCCCGCCATTCATTTGTTACCATGGACACTAATCCTCACAGCTGTTTGTCACTTTTCGTCACCGCATATGTATTTAGTTCTCCCTGTTCGTTTGTTGTTTGTGTTAGCTACACATTTATAGAGACACTGCTGTTACTCTTACACTTGTCTTTTTAGATTACCTTTTGTTTTCATTCAAATATTTTGGATCTCATCTTCATCATCGTCTGGTCCCGTGACCGAACAACTAACCCAATATTTAGAGGATGAGCTATCAACTTGTGACTCAGATCGCAGGTGCTGCATAGTTCAGCTGCCAACTCATCTGCAAAATTTTGCTATCTCGTCGCCTTCTACCACTTGGAAGACGAGATCATCAAGTCGATGTACCGGGTCAGGTTGAACTTTATATTTTATATTAAACTTTATAACCTTATGTCGGGACTGGGTTGGAAGGAGGCAATCTTCAACTGTCTGGTGAGCTTCGTTCCCCAATCGGTTACCTAGCTAGATCCAAAACCCAGCTCAACCGTGGAATCCTTGTGAGAGCCACCCGCAGACGAAGAGCTATCATGCTTCAGCCTGAGCCTGAGGAGAGGACAGAGCTGACCCTCGCCCTGTAAGAGGAGCCCCAAAGCAAGTCTGACTAGGCGATGGAAGGTGATTTGGTGGACACGGATCATGAGGACTGGCTGGAAGTACCGCTTCCCACCCTGAACCATCTATCCATCCTGTTTCATCACTGTCTATAGACAGCACTGAGACCTTCAACCTAACCAAAGGGGCAGTTGAAGTACTGCCACTAATCTCGTATACCACGCCTTCATCCCCAAGCTCAGCCAGTCCTCCAGCCCTGCCTCTGCTGGATGCCTACAGTCCTGTGCCGCCACCGGATGTGCCTTGCTGGGACATGAAGCCGCAAGTTTTTCCGCCTCCACCCTCGCCTATCCCGTGGCTTCGCCTTCGGCCTCAGATCCCTACGATGATTTAAATCTATTACAGTAGTTAAAATGTTTACCGTACCTGTCGTTTCTTACCTTAATATTTACTTCTGTTAGAGGTATACACTGTATTTACTTTGCTCTGTTTGAATGATAAAAAAAAAGACTAAAGCCAGTTTAAATATTAAATTGTACATTCATACTGTATATCTAATTTAATCAGAAGCCACTCTTGAATTGGGTGTTAGAATGACACATTAAGAATTGCTCGCTTAATTTCCTCTGCCTCTGTTGGTTTCCTTGAACTTTGCAGTAAAACAATCAAACCAACCATTTTATCCAGCTGCTCTGTTACCCTTTTAAAACGGGTCATTCTGGGGTGTAAGCCTTAAATGGGTTTTTGTATCTGCAGCCATAACTACAGCAGTAATGCTGTTTGGTTTTGATTTGTATTGTGTAAGACAAATACTTTTAGCCTGCTTGTCTTCATGATTCAGTTCTGTAAAGACAATACAGACACTACATTCTCTTCATGCTGAGTGCATACTCATGCACAATAGAAGGTTATGCTATACAGCATCTCAAAAGCTTTCATGCTGAGATGATTTGAATAGGTTATAATTTAAACAGCACAATACGAGTGCCTACTTGTTTGGTGCCATGCATCTGATTTTCATGGAATAAACAACTTGACCTAACTACAAAAAATAGGACAGGGTAAACATACCTTGATGTAAACAAAATAAAAATTAGCATTAATTATAGCGCTCTAGAGTACGTGGATTTGCATGTCTGTTCAACCTAGATTTAACAGTTGTGTGGACTACAAAAAAAAAAACAGTTCATTAAATATTTATCCATGTGCAAAACTTTCACTGATGTTATGCTTGGAAAGCTTAAGGGGAGTCAAAACATGATATCACAGTAGTCAACCTTATTTTGCAATGTCGACTGAATCTCTAATAGAGAAGGTAACCTGCTGATATCAGGGTCCGCCACCCTGTGAAAAAAGCACAAGTGCAATTTTTCTTATTTAGAAATTTGTATCCGTACTCCCAAAGGAGCAGGAGGAACAGTTGGCACGGTGGTGCAAATTGAGGTCATGTTTCACTATATAGCACAGTCACCGCCTGCCTGCCTTTGAGAATGCTTTGAAGAAAGACATCATAACTATAAATATTTTGCTTTTCATGGCACTGAGACTAAAAGTTGGTTTGATCGGCATTAGGCTGGCATGGTTTGGTTCTACTCGCCCCTTTAAAGAGAGAGGTAACTGCAAATAAATAAAGAGATGTGGTCATCTCAATAGAACAATGATGGAACATTTCTGATAGGAGTTTATAGGTCAGATTTACTAAACAAGGCAAAATAATGTGAGAGCGGAGTAGAAAGGTCTGCATGTGATCTACCGATGACGCACAAATGAAAGAACATCAGCCGGATCATTTCCATAATGACCAATGCGATCTACCAAGAGCATCTCAAATTAACGTTAAATAATGCGCATGATTCGATAACCTTGCAGGATTAATTTAAATACTCTTCCATACATTTTGTGTCTGAAAGGGAAGCTCCTACAATATGCAATAAGGTCAGCCGCAAAAATAACCATCACATCTTTTCAGCACTAATTTCTCACTGCGTATCTTCAGTAAATCCTGACAATAGTTTAACGGCAAAAAAGTTTGTAAATCTGGCCCTATATGCGTAAATATTATTACTATTTAAACAGACTTTTTTTTGCGGTACACTTATATTTAATATTTAAGAAAAAAAAATGGAATGCATTCAATTAAAAACAACGGTAAAGACTTCTATAATGTTACAAAATATTTAGATTTCAAAGAAATGCTTTTCTTTTGAACTTCCTTTTTGTCACAGTGCTTGTGTTGTAGAGAGTACGGGAACATGATGAAGATGAAAGGCAGCCTGTAATCCACATGGAAGTAATCGACAGAAAGAGAGCAGGACACAACACAGAGTTGGTATAGAGGGGTTGGGAGTGATGACTGGGTAGAAGGAGTAGTTGAAGGGGAGTCTGAAGAAAAGTGCAAAAAATAAAAACACTCCAAATGGTAGATTCAAGAGGTAGTGGGGGAGGGAGACTGGGCTGGGTTAGCACGATTGAAGATGAAGAAAATCGCATTTGGGAATGATGAAGGGGCACAGGGAATTCATCTCTCCAGATGGATCTACTCTGTCCATTAAATCCCAGTCCAGACACATCCCACGATGATAGATGGTACAGCCGGATCGCATACCTGGTCAAATGGACTTCTCTTAGGTTCTGATGTGAAGTCTGGCTCGATTTGCTACTCAAGGTGTTGGCTCTTAACTTCGCAGCTGAGGTGCTCTCTCCATTTGTGGAGGGCTCATGTTGTCTCTCCTTGCACTGGTCTGTGTTAGGACCACATTGTTAGCGAAGCTCCCTCGAGGGCCTTCCAAAGGACAACTGCTGGGAATCTGGGAAGCTTGATAGGTTAGCAAGAAAGAGGAAGTCCTCTAAGTGTCCATCAAGGGAAAGATTCTCTTGTTTAAGGCTGATTAACAACCCCCTGAAACCTTCTGATAATAAGAACTAGGGATGAGCGAGTACAGCATTATCTGTATCTGTTAACCATATGAATTATCTGCATCTGTACTCGGACTGGGCGGGACCTATCCTGAAAGTGGGCGGGGTTTAACCGGAAGTGGTCAGGTTGTCTTGAAAGGGGCAGGGCTTTAAACTGTATGTTAATATCAATCATGCAATTGATATGGGTTGATCAGGAATTATATTTATTGCTGATTAGAAAACTATTTACATGACAGCATCAGCATTGAGCTTCAGATCAATTGTTTTGATCACGATAACAAACCAACTATATACAGAACAAGTTTTGCAACAATGAATACAACACATGCGGTGGCAATTATGAAGAAAAATTTAACAAGAGCTTTCATCTAAACATAACTTTCTTTTTTTAACTTTTAATTATTGTAATTTATTTATTATTTCCACAACAGATAGGTATATGTGTGTGTGTAGCTAATTAATTTGTAATATAGTTTTTATACCACTACTTTATTTTTTGCGTGAAGTCAAAAAACTGGTTAGAGCCAGCAGACGGTTAAAAAAAGAAATGCAACGCTAGTCGCATTCTACCAAGCACCACGACTGAACAAACCCCACGTTCACCAGAACTCTACTGGTTAATAAGTAAGTGTTACAAACAAACCAAAATAAAAAACAAACCTGAAGCTGAAGAAACCCTAAACGTTAACGGAAAAGGCCCGCAAGAACCTGAGTGACTGAGGGAGAGAGCTGTTCTCTTCTCAGTGTTCTGTGTGTGAGTGAGCAGAGCAGGACACAGCAAATCTGTATGTGTAGGGGAGGGGCGCTGTGACTAGCCTATCACAGAACGCAGACACAGTCAGCTACCCAATGAGGATTTTTATTCAATCCGAGCACAGATATTGACTCGTATTACTCGTATGATACTCGTACTCGGCAAAAATGCATTATCCATACCGGATACTCGTTTCAGCCGATTATCTGGCTCAACTCTAATAAGAACCATAATTAATAATTGAATACCAATAATAATTGAGAGCAGCAAATCAGCATATTAGTATTATTTGTAAAAGATCATGTGACACTGAAGCAACTGTGCGTAAGTGTGACTGTACCACAGCTTTGGGGTGTTGTTGAGCATGACACAAAGCGCTCCAAACCACCTCAACCTCAAGAAAAATGATGGTAATGCTTGACCTTGATTTTATGATGTGAAGAAATGCATTCTTTTCAGTTCCATTATATCCCTTTTTTATAATGTAGTCTTTAATGCATCTTTTAGTCCTGAATATATCTTCTGGCACCGTCAAAATGCAAAAAGCAAAAAGATTAGCGTGCACATGTTTCCCTGCCTGTCTTATTTTAGTATGAGAAGGAAAAAGAGGAGAGGCAGATGAGGCCTGTGATTCAGACTCGCTTCTGTCCTCGGCACTCTTGAATTTGTGATTCTAATTAGAAGCAATGGGATGTAATTAGTCATTAATTAAGACAGAGCCAAGCGGAGCGCAGTGTCTCTGAGTAAGCACAGCTAAAGGAAGTCAGCCACTCTTTGAACTTAGGAGACATACGCGGGGAATGAGCTCACTGTCTGTCATGCAGGATCATGCGGCGCTATTCACCGCTGTGCAGCTGGAAGGGAAGAAATGCACTTGATACAGATATGCTTGATTATCAGCTTATCTCATCTTTTTATTTTTAGCTAGTGATTTATATGTAATAACAGATTATCACTGAACTGAATGCCACCCAACTGCATATTTTAACACTTAAAGTCTCATGTTACTAAGATATTTTTTCCGTCCATCCATCCATCCATCCATCCAGTTTTTTTAAGGACATTTAAGTTATTTACAGAAATCTTTGCCTTATTTGTTTCATTTGCAGCTTTTCTGCTCTAACATTTTAAACCTATTTAATTACAGATTTCCCTCAGAATCATGTTTAAGGTACTTTATGGCTTTTTGGCTGCTTAAGCCTTTAAATGAAAGTGAAGATAAGGGTTGTCTTGTGACTCAACAGGAAGTACGATGAAAGCTGTAAATAGGCATGATGATCACCCACAGGTTTACACTGTTTGATGACAATTGAACTGCCTGTTTTGAAATTACAGTGAAGGCGTTGAACATCCTGGAGCATGAAATATATCGAGTAGTCTTTTCCAAAAGCCCACATTATAGGATTTCATGATGTTTTCTGTCCTTTTTTATTTACTTCATGAAACAATAGGAGGATACTAAGTGTATTTCATCAAAAAAGATAAATTATTGATATAACAGTAAATGTTTAAACCAAATTTGTTGTCTAGTTGCTCATGGCTGATGGTGTAGTCACTGAAAGCCTATCTGTCTGTCTATCTGTCGAGTGATCGATCGGATAATTATAGATCTATCTATCTATCTCCCAATCTCCCACCAAAATCAATTATCTAAATATATGGTAGATGGGCTACTTTGTAGTGTAAAATATGATGCTATAGTTAAAGTTTCTTTTTAAAAGTAATGGCTGAGTTTTTCATTTACCCCAAATTTGTTCTAATTCAGAATCTGTTGAATGCTACTTGTAAATAATAATAGTTTCATAGTGAAGCTTCTGTAACTCTGTCACTTTGGTGCATTTCTCAGATCACAAATGACATTCTCATAACTAGTTGTTCAACCTCCACACTTGTGCACATCATAAAAGCAATTTCTCATCGTTTTAAATAAATGTAAAATGCTTTGGTATACAATTGACTGCTGCTTCCTACATTATCAAATGCTTATGCCATGTTGATCAAACTATATTATACTGGTTCCTTGATGAATAGTCGTTCCTCTCAAAACATCTAGGCATTATTTCCTTGCAGAAGTCATGAAATGCTAAATGTTTGAACTAGTTGTCACAAATGGTCAAGCATATAGTCTATGCATTGCTATTAGACTTTTTTTCCATAAATTAATTTATGTCCTGAATTGATGAATTATGGAGGCGAATTTTTAATTTCAGTAATGAACGGGAATATCAACCAGTTCCCTAAAATAGCTCCAAGGTGCATCTCATAAAGTTATATTTAGAAAGCATACAGACAGAGCACAACAAAGTCTTACAAATTCTGATAATGAAAGAACAACATGGAAACAAACAACTGGGAAGAAGGAGTAAGGATATGTGGTGGAAGTAGTAGAAGAGGCCAAGATTTTGGACCATGTTCTCAATCATGGCCTTACAGTGGGTGAGGCAGGTTGAAAAGTGCAGCTGAATGTTGAGAGAAAAACCATGTCCTCAATCATTCAAAAGTTTTGAGAGAGAACGAGTATGTAATAGGTACTTTACTATAATGGTGCATACTTACTCTAATGCTGTTACAGTAGTCCACTTGCATTTTACAGTATATAGAAAATGTACATAATGTATATGTAACATTTAACACATACATATATACTGTGTGTGTGTATGTTTCTGTGTATCTTTTTTGTGAACAATAAACACAAGGACTTGCTATTCTGATAGCATTGATATGTTCATTGACAAATACTTGCTTTTGAGACATGAATCACTAGAGATGTCTTATCAGGTTTTCCACAAGGTGTGTTTACCAAACAGAATGATGCCAATCTCTCTGAGCATCTCTGTTTTGAGTCCAAGTGGGAATTGCTTCATAGAACCTTTTCCAACCTCATTACAGCTGTTTGTGATTAGATATCTAGAAGGCTTTTGGTGCTTCAGGGATAAATGTGCTTTAGTAATTTTGGCTTAAATAACATTTGTGTTTTAAATAAAAATGAATACTTAATTGCAAGAAACTAACGAAACAAAAAAAAACAGATTCTTAGATCAAGCAAATCATGATGTAAATAACCATTAGTATTAACTTCATTTTGCAGTTTATAATTACCGTAAAAAAATTAAAATAAATTACTGTTACATTTTTTTGGAAAGTTATGCATCTCAGTGTAGCTTTAAGGATACCCTCTGATTTTTTTAAAAGTCAAACCAACAAGCAGAGAAGTTGAGCTGGATGAAAGTATTTTTTGAGTTCAAATACGCCTACACTGTATAAAAAAAGTGTTGTGCTTCAGTCTCATTTGCTCTCATCCCAGCAGGCACAGCAATGAACCCGATGAAAGCATGAGATGAGGCATGTAATACTGAACATCTGAAAACCATACAAAATTTCGGTAACACTTTATTATTCATTGTTACACAAGTTACATGTAGTTACTGTAGTAAGAACTAGGGATGAGCGAGTACAGCATTATCTGTATCTGTTAACCATATGAATTATCTGTATCTGAACTCTGACTGGAAGGGCCTAACCCGGAAGTGGTCAGGTTGTCTTGAAATGGGCGGGACTTTAAACGGTATGTTATTTTTAATCATGCAATTGATATGGGTTGATCAGAAATGTTTATATTTATTGCTGATTAGAAAATCATTTACATGACAGCATCAGCATTGAGCTTCAGATCAATGGTTTGATCACGATAACAAACATAGCCTACTACCGTATTTTTCGCCATAGCCTATAAGACGCTCCGGAACATAGGACGCACCCAATTTTAAAGGAGTTAAATCTAGAAAAAAAGATTCTTAACCAAATACTGTAGTAAAATATTTTATATCAACTGTATAAAGTTAACAGCAGTTTAAGAACAATTTTATGCCAACCATGTAACATATTAAGAACTATCTTTATTCTCATTAACAGTCAGTAAATAGTGTGTATGGTCTGTCTAATAATTTGTTGCTTATGTCTTATGTCTTGTGGTTGTTAAGTGTACAACCACAGCGAGGTATATTATAAAATATGGACCAGGATATGGATCTGTAATTCCGGTCAGAGAATCAGGAATGTTGAAGTGATTCTTGGTGATGAGGCATTTATTTATATCCAGTATATGCAGGTATGCAGCTGTAATATTATAAGGGTGTGCGTGGTAGGTAGTGCATGAACGCACGCATGAACAAAGATGAACAGTCATCGAACCCCGGTGTGCGTCACTAATAACGGGACACCAGCAACAACAACAAAATATTAGTTCCTAGGACAGACTTTCTGATAGTTTGGTTTTAAGTCTGAGGAAATAAAAGAGCCTGTGATTCTCAGCATGCTGAGGAGGCAGAGTCAGCGTGCTGAGAATCACGGGTTCTTTTATTTCCTTAGACTTGAAAAAAATAAAAAATAAACAACCAAAACATGCGCGTTCGGCGCTCACGCTCACGCTTCACTCTCAGTGAGTCACGCGTCTCTCTCTCTTGGTTTCGTTTCACTTCTCTCTTACGCACCACTCGTCTCCGGACTCTTTCTCCCGCTGCAGACCTCGCTGAACCACGCCCCCCTCGCCACAGTCATCACTGTAAAGTCCACCATTTCCCCCCACTCGTCATCTCCACGGCTACGGCCGTGGCGCGCTCCGCGGATTCTTATGTTCGTCGGACAGGACGCACCAACTCCCCCCCCCAGTTTTGGGGAAGAAAAAGTGCGTCTTATGCTGCGAAAAATACGGTATATACAGAACAAGTTTTGCAACAATGAATACAACACATGCGGTTGCAA
The DNA here is from genome assembly GCA_037043235.1 of Rhodeus uyekii. NCBI lineage: Eukaryota > Metazoa > Chordata > Actinopteri > Cypriniformes > Acheilognathidae > Rhodeus > Rhodeus uyekii. The sequence goes on along the minus strand of JAWRVZ010000030.1, from coordinate 1,020,580 downwards.
TTATGAAGTTTTCATCTAAACATAACTTACTTTTTTAACTTTTAATTTTTAGTTTTTATACCACTACTTTATTTATTTGCATGAAATAAAAAAAAACTGGTTAGAGCCAGCAGACAAAAAAAGTCTCTGTCGCATTCTAGCAAACACGACGTCTGAACAAATCCCACGTTTACCAGAACTCTACTGGTTAATAAGTAAGTGCTACAAACAAACCAAAATAAAAAGCAAACCTGAAGCTGAAGAAACCCTAAACATTAACGGAAAAGACCTGCAAACCTGAGTGACTGAGAAGAGAACAGCTCTCTTTCTCTCTCTCAGTGTTCTGTGTGTGAGTGAGCAAAGCAGGACACAGCACATCTGTATGTGTAGGGGAGGGGCGCTGTGACTAGCCTATCACAGAACGCAGACACACTCAGCTACCCAATGAGGATTCTTATTCAATCCAAGCACAGATATTGACTCGTATTACTCGTATGATAATCGTACTCTGCAAAAGTGCCTTATCCGTACCGGATACTCATTTCAGCTGAGTATCCGGCTCAACTCTTGTAGTAACTATATATTATGCAATATTACATGCAAATAACCCTAAACCAAACTCATCATCTTTACCCAACTCTATAGTAAGTACATGTAGTTAATTATTATTATTAATACTCAGTTAATAAAGTGTAACCCAATCTGCATAGAACCTTTTGTTTCATTTACACACTTTAAGAAAAATAAACAACATAGGTACTTGCTACATTAATGGCAGATTTTAAAATACACTGCTTTTAAGATCTACAATGCGTCTTATCATCCACTTGGTAGCACTTTATTTTACAGCACTGTTCCCCATGTGCATGTTCTCTGTGTACTTATTATAGTTATAACAATAAGTGGGTAATACCTAGAACTAACCCTGAACCGACCCCTAGCTCTAACCTTACCCCTGTAGTTACCTTATATTACCATTACTTTCTTAGTCAAGTACACTGTAAGTATAAACACTGTAAAATAAAGTCCAATTTGGTTTTTTTGTGTTTTCATAGGAGAACACTCTGTTATTCAGCACTGCAGAGCATCTGTTCCTCCTGGACACACTCATTGTTGAGTGACAGATTTTGGCTTGGCATTTGTTATCAAAAAGGCAATTATTTAATACATTTATTAGTGCCAAACTATTAAGCATGGAGCTGATAAACAGCCTTTTGAAGCCACAACGTTTCACTTTAGTTGCATCAGTTACACTTGGGTTGCGAGTGTGTTTGCATAATCACATTTATAAGTGTGAAATATTGCACGACTGTTACTGAGTCTTTCTGCAACTATTTTCTGAGAGCAGCTGAAAATACAACTCATGCATCACAGATTTGTACTGATTCATGTTGCATGATCTGTTTTTTTAGTATTAGGAATGCGCATGAAATTGAGTTCATGGTCAGTATAAATTTTCCACTGCTGATGCTTTCTAGAAATGAAAGAAAGACATTTTTTGCTGACAATCTGTGTCTAGCAAGCAGTTTTCCGACACCTCAGTATACTCCGGATTTGTCTCCAAACATAACATCTCCAATGGCAGGTCTCCGAGTGATCCGTCAATTCCCCTAAACCTCCTTGACTGACATGGGTCACATTTACATTGAATAGGGGATGAGGTTGAAACAAGCTGTTTTTTATAATGCACTGAGAAAGCTGAGGGCAGTGAATGGGACAGTGGCACAGTTTGCAGAATATAAAGTTCTCAACGTGGCTCTGTTCCAAATCTTAGTGAGCTGCTTACCGAGACAACATGTTTAAGCATTGTTATTGAAACAAAGACTATTTCAAAAAGTAAGCTGGAAAATCATGCTCGATTTCCTGTTAAAAACCCATTTAACCCAGCCTTAGTTGCTAAGTTGGTTTACTGGTCTTCAGATGTGGTTTTGTTGTTTCACAGTCTAGCCAAACTTTCGCTTGCTGGTGATTTTTCCAACCAGACCAACTAATGCCTAAAGCCTGGCCAGAGGTGTGTTTCCCAAAAGCATCGTTAGCCAACTATGGTTGCAAGTTCTGTCATTATCAAGATAGTTCAACGATTCAGTCTTCACGAAACCATAGTTACAACATAAATAATTGCAAACAGCTTCACAAACTTGTGTGTTTGGAACTACAGCTAAAATATTTTTTATTTTTAGTATGACATAGATTTCAATGGACCATTCTCTTGGACATACCTTTATCTGTGCTTATAAACTCCTACGTTTTAATTTCTTTCATTTGTCCGCTCTCTTCTTTATGGTTGTGTTGATTTTCTATCGTTGTTTGTATTTACCTGTGAATGCTAATATTACTAATATAATACTAATATATTTTAATACTAATACACTAATATAATACTAACAAAGATGGCCTGGGATCTTCATCTTCTTTGTCTTGTGTGTTATTACAGCTAGTTTATGCTAGCTGTGACTGGCTAAAAGTCACATTACAGTATATCCCTCATAAGAAAATACAAGAATGTCAAAATGAAAAAGAGGTGTTCAGATAAACAGTGATTGCTAACGTATTTATATTGAAGACTAAAAAATATTGTTAAAAAAATGTATTGTGTATTAAGCTTGCAATGTTAGCTTAGCAACGTATGCTAACAACAAACCATTAGAATCGGCTGTAAGAGCTGATTTTCTTATGAATTTCTTGCGAGTGTGTCAGAGAAAACCTTTCAAATCAGTCTCTAATTAGGTCTTATTTCTTCTTAATGCTACTTTGGAAATCCGCTGCATATATAGACAGCAAGACTGCTCATTTTTTCACTGGTTTTGTAGCACAAATATTTTTATGCAGCAACTTTTGTAGGCAAACCGATACACCCACAACATCACGATCTTTAACTTAACATGCAATGCCTTCTGTTTTTATCCTTCTTTCTCTTTACTTTGTTTTTATATATAGCCGATGGCTCTACGCCATGAATCGTGCTTGACTCAAAAAGGTCACTGCAGTAGATGTCAAGGCAGGCAGTAGGTCAATGTGGAATTGACGCCTCCAACAACCCTCTCTGCTCTTAGAATGCAAATCTAAGCATAAAAATAGATTTAATATATTTTTTCATGTTTCTGATGCTGTGAGTGGAGAAATGCAATGATAAAAGCATCTGATAAATGGTTTTAGAGACGTTCTCCGGTCTCTTAGTTCTAATGCAGCAGGTAAAATATTAGTTATTCACATTAAAGATGCTTAAATGCTGTCTGTTTTTGCACCACAGCCCCTCCGCTGAAACACTGAGACCTCGAAAATAAACTGTTTTAGCATTGGGGATACGATCAGTGCTTGTGTTTCTGTTCAGAAAATTGGCCTCCTTTTTTGTGCTAGTAAATGTGAAGAAACAGCTGACATGTATTTACAGAGAAAGCTGACATCTGTGATATATCTTTCATGCTTAATTACATCTGAATTCAAAAGCTGCCACCTCTTTTCTTCAACAAAACCATGAATCACCAACGTTTACCTCACACAAAACTCCTCCTCATAGCTGTACCACTTGTTCATCGTTTATTTCCTAGGTCTTCTTGAATATAATTGCATCACTACTGAAGAACTACAACATAAAGCACAATAATACTGGATCTGACAGGTTTATGGATAAACATCCTTGTTTGTCTTGAATCAGAAGTCCTATTATCCTATCAGATTACAGAATAACCATGTAAAGCCTACTGTATCATATTTTATATGCACATTTCAATTAAACATGACCAAAACTTTACTGAAAAACCTGTTGCACACAATCACTGCATGCATTATGGTGTCTGCTTGACAGTTTATGTTTTAGTAAGTAAAATCATTTTAGTGTAATTCTAAAACTGTGCTGCAAGAGTCTTTTCCTGTGAAATTAATGTTTTTTATAAAGTAAATTCCTAGCACTTTATTTCACAGTCCTGTTCTGCATGTACATACAATGTATTTATTATAGCAATAACAATACTAGGTACTAACCCTGAACCGACCCCTATATCTACCCTTTACCCATGCACTTACCTTATATTACCATTACTTTCTTGGGTAATTACATTATACGAACACAAACTGAAAGTAAAGTGTAACCAGTAAATGTATCTGGATTGTTAGTAATATTTTTAGGCGTAAAATCCTACTGGACTTTATACACAATTTTCGGAAAAAGCTTGTTGCAATTTGTTTTGATCATAAAACTAAGCATTTACATATCATCTTATTAAGAAATATTATTGGGATATATAGTATGCATGCATTTTATTGAAGCAGTTAGCTATACTGGTGTATATTCAGTATATCCAGATGAGCTGCCGTCAGTCTCACAATTGGACCGTCACAATATTTGAGGGGTACGCAGGTTTGCTTCAGGCTGATACATTGTGCTCATCAGAAGAACATCTCACTGGATGTGCAGAGGTTTTGTGATGTTTGTGGAATAAAATATTGACATATTTTATTCAAAAAGAATAAATAAGACATAATTGCAACTCACATGTACATTATTGTCAAACGCGATTTTAGTGCCATTCACTGGACATTTCACTCTGAAACTCTCACAAAACATGCACAATGCAATATAGTATGATTGTGCAGAAATGTTGCCAAAGATAATTTTTTCTAATGAGCCTGGGTTGCATAATTTTTCATCAATTTTCGGTTTGTTACAGTGTAATTATACATTTAATTACTGAGCAAACTATGGCCCAGTTTCACAAACAGGGCTTAGATTAAGCCAGGATTAGGCCTTAGTTAAATTAGGCTATTTAAGTGGCTTTTGTAAACGTGACTTAGAATAAAATATTACTTTTGTGTATCTGGAGACAAAAAAAATAAATAAATTGAGTCGAAATTATAAAAAATATGTTTAAAAATCCCTCATATTGACATTCATTAGCATCATCTATAAATCAGTTGAGCATATTTTAGAATACGGCCTATGTGTACAGGTTTGGGCTGTGGATTAGGTTTGGGAATAGCAGTTGGGCTATAATTATTCAATATGATTTTTGTCGTAGGAGCAACAAATGATTTTGATACAGGAACATGTCCTACTTGGAAAAATCACATTGTGCACATAGCAAGTCTCATAGCAGAGCGAATACAAGCTGGTAATAATGTTAAGGGAAATACTTGCTTAAATGAATAGCTCTAGGGTGTGCGGCACATTATTTTTCAAAGTACTAAAAGGATTCTCTCTGGATTTCTTTCATTGAAACATAATGTACTAGGTTGTGAGGCAGCAGCGTCAGAGAACGCAGAGCTTTGTTGGTGTTTTTCAAGCAGTGCCTGTATAGTAATGATCACGGCTGTTTTACTGTTTTAAGTTAAGTTTTAGGTTTCTAAGTTAAGTCAACTCATCACTTTTTAGTTAGGTGATTCCATACTGGTGGAGTAGCAGGACTGGATCAAGCTTGCTTTTATATATGAAATTGCTTGCATCATTTCAAAGACTAATCAGTGATTTTTGTTTTTTACAGTTCAGTAAAACATCTTTGTTATTGTTTTCCATTCTTTAAATATAAAATAAATGCATGCTAGTGAAGGCGCTGAACTAATGAATACCCAAATTAATACCCCCCCCCCCCCCCCCCCCAAAAAAAAAAGCAACAACAACAAAAATAAAAATTTGTGGCGAACAATAATAATTATTATTTATATATACATAATACTAATACAAATGTGCTTTATTAAATGTGTAGATAGAAGATGAATTATTTAAGGGATACTTCTTTATCTGTATTTCATATCTAAATATTAAAAACCTCATTGTAGAGCACGTATGAAAACAGAAAAAAATATTTCTGCTAGAGTAAAACTTTTTAACAAGAAATAGGAGTACAAGAGTACTCCTGTTAATTTATTTACTCCCATCCACTTAATCTGACATACGCAATCTGACATACTTCCAATTGTCTCTCTCAATATGTTGATTTCAATTTGCCTAATACACTCACCTAAACGATTATTAGGAGCACCATACTAATACTGTGTTTAACCAGGCTGTGGCATTTCAACGATGCCCAATTTAGGCCTATGAGGCCTAAAGAGTGCCAAGAAAACATCCCCCCACCCCATTACACCACCACCACCAGCCTACACAGTGGTAACAAGTTATGATGGATCCATGTTCTCATTCTGTTTGCGCCAAATTCTGACTCTACCATCTACCACCATGTGATTGGTTGATTAGATAATTGCATTAATGAGAAATTGAACAGGTGTTCCTAATAATCCTATAGGTGAGTGTATAAGTAACTTAAGTTTTTTTTTTAAGCCGAATCCTGCATTTTTTTACTCCAGAACTAACCTTAGACATTGACTCTTCCATTTCTGTGCCAAGAAGAAACAAATATTTCTGTCATCCTAGCATAATCCAATGTTTTCATTCATCTTTTCTACATTCACCCTATATGCTCTATAGTGCTGATAAATAACTTTCCATCAGCACTATCAGCTTTATGATGTGCTGGAAGAAAAACTACATGTGTCTGTGAAACTGTCAAAAAGCACTGTAAGAACTTTTAAAGGAAGTCAGAAGCACTTGGCAGATTGATAGGAGGCTTATTTATCGGACATTTTAAGGGCTGAATTGTGCCACGTTTGCATTCTTCATGATTCTCCCAAACTGTCCCTTTCAGACTGCATTCAGCTCTTACTGTTTGAGTGCCTTTGTGGCACTATGAGTGGCACTATACTATATTTGTATAATTTCCATAAAAGCATATTTGAACTTGTATTTACCATATTTGATGTGCTCTATGTATATGCATTGATCAATGTTTGTTTGTATGTGAATACAGGGCTAAATTTGATCCATTCATCATAAAAAGTGATAATTAAAAAAAAATCTTCATTTGTATTATAGGTTTGGGTATGAGTAATTGGGTAAACTATCCCTTTAAGATTTCCTGGTTTATGTCCATTTATAAATGAACTCATTATGAACTCATTAACCTAATTCATTCTATGAAATCAGTTGAATGGACACCATTTTCTGACCAACGTCCATGTTGTCATTAAAGCTTTATTGCAATGATGAGGAGAAAATATAGATCAATATCTTGAGAACGTTACAGCACATCTTTATACAGTATTGACGTTTTTATTTGCATATTCATACATGTATTCAGTAAAACACAGAATTATTAGCACTCAACAGTGTTTATATGCAACATTTTCCTGTTTTCTGTCAGACTTTTTATCTCACAATTCTGCTTTTTTCTTCAAAATTGAGTTTATATCCACCGATTCTGACAACTTGCGTGTTTATATCTTAGACTTAGAATTTGGATTTCATACCTTCCAATTCTCAGTTTAAATCTCCCAATTCTGAGAAGAAAGTCAGAATTGCTAGATTTAAACTTTTATCGTGCAATTCTGTCTTATGTGTAAACTCACGATTCTGAGAAAATAGTTGCAATTACCTTTTGTAAGTTTTCATTTAATGTTTTGTTCTGTGCTGGAGACGGAATTACATAATTTCATGCCTCAACCATTTTTATCCTCTCACTCTTTTTTGGCTAAGATGCATGCTGCAGTTTGCTGATGCTAAATCTGTGGGCCGTGGAATGGTGGAGGTTTGGTGTGTGCGGACATCTCCAGACCGCTCAAGCAAAGAAAAGCATATGAGGTTCTGCCACATTGAGCATGCTCAGTGAGGTCTGCATTAAGCTTCGGTAATGCCCATCCTTAACAACTCCTCAGCCCACCGTCACCAGCCACCGAGTTAATGGCTTCTCAGAGTGCAGATATCGGACTCATTGAGGCTTCATGTGGGAAAATGGAAGTGCTCATGGGCCCTCCCAGGGGAGCATCCACAGCCACCAGAGCGTTTCCTTCAAGCTCAATGTGACATTGGGAGGGTGGAAAGCTCATTTAGAGGGCTAAGATTTCCTACTCACTTCAAGATCCATTTGGTAGACTTAGACAGCCTTTCAGGGCTCAAGCCAAGGAATTAGATTTACACGATTGCAAACTTCATACCTGTTCAAGGTTATTTTGGAGGGCCTCCTTGTTCCTGTACTTGGGGAGAAGAAAGCTGAACGATTCAATTTGAGTAGATCTTTCATTCTTGTGGTAAATTAGGTTAATCAGTGCAATTCATCCTTAGAAAATGGATTTCAAAGCGGCATCAGTGCTGATAAGTGCTCGATTCAAAGGACTAAATGAGGCAAGATCCATCTATAGATAAAGAAAGGAATGGCTGTTTTTGCCGCAACCTTCTACAGGAGCAGGTTCAAAAGTATGACTCGCCATCTCATGTAATGCATTTGAGGTGATTGCATTGCACAGTGAGAGGTTTATTCCATAAATGTGACGCTTGCATCTTGAGCTCCGACTGACCTGCAGAATATCACCAGCTCTCTCCCTCATAAAGGTTGAAACGGTCTCTGCTTGTGAATTATTTATGCGGGGCAGTACAAGTTGAAATAACTGCTCTCCGATGAGCATTCCCATTCTGGGCCCCTGCTCTCTACATCCCTCACGATTTTCAGTTGTGACGAACACTGCCAGTCCACATAAGGTACAACAGGTTTATGTCTGGGATGAACACAAAACTACAAATATTCAAATAGACCATTCTGCAGTCCTCTCGAAGCACTGTATAATTAGACTGGCAATTGAACTCGTTTCTGGGGGCCATTTACATAGTGCGTGTTCTTGTGGTCGGAAAACAGCTAGATGAAATTGATTGGAATGTAGGGGTCTTCTATTTAACTTGACATTTTTATGCGACACTCGTGCCAGGACACTTAACAAACAAGAGAGAGGCAACAGCCAAAGATGCTTTAATGGGGATGAATTTAAAGATGAAACTTTTCTGGGAGGGTTTTACCATGCAAACTGTCTAACAGTTAAAGCGGAGCGCTCTGTTTACCTACCAATGAAAGCAACTGAACGACAAAACTACATTTGACTGTTGACGGGTTTGACTGTTACTAGCTAGCTAGCCAAGCTATTTAAAACCAGCAAAACAGACTTGGCTGGGAGATCAGCTAAGACCAGAAAATGTTTTTTAAAGGGACCTATTATGCTCCTTTCCCCAGAATGCATCTTTGAAGCTTTATCTAAAAATACCCCACAGATCATTTATAATGGCTATTTTTCAGTGGAAGGAAAAGCATGTTGTTTTCGTGCATGTTTCTTTAAATGCAAATGAGCTTCTGCTCTCTTTCCATAAGAGGGCTGAGCCTTTACAGCTCATGTCTCGGATACTCTGCCAAAACCTAAAATATTTGTTTGGTTTTTATTATCATCTCTATCGTGGTTACGCTTGCGTAACACTACAGTTCATCGACTGTCACATGACCGTTAAACTAAGCTTCTCTTTCATGTCTTATTGTGCTTAAATTATCAAAAACACACAAGGTTATGTAAAGACACAATGTATTAAAGGCTCATTTCATAGGGACTTTTATTATGAAACCGCGTCATGGCAATATTGTGGTGGTGCGCAGCAGAGCCAGTTGAGCTGCCGTGATCTGCGTGATCGGTTACAAACTGTTGGTCGGAAAGCCGTTTAATACCGAATATCCTACACTCCTATACAGATGCATGACCAAGGATGTTAGTCAATGACTTCAAGTAAGCATGTTTGTTTATGGTGATGGACCTGTTGTTCATATTAGTGTTAACCGCGCTCTGAAGAGCGTTACATGCAGCCTCGTCAGACGGGCATGCCCAGACATGTTCAGTCACGATGTTTCTGTATTAGTCAGATCGTTAGTGTTGGTTCAAATGTGATTACTTTGTTTACATGAAGATGCCGATCTAAGTTACTAGTTATTCATGATGCTTTATTAAGCTAAGTTGTTTAATGAATCGGTTATTATACCAAATGTTGTATTTGTGCCATATTTACTGCTGCTCATATGCGTCACAAGGATTTCCATATATGGGCATGGTGTGTCAATACTGAACGTTTATCGCTTTTAATTTCCTTTGGAATACCTTGTTTAGTTATTTAATTGTTTAGTAGAATTGTCAGATATAAATCCTTTTCCATTGTGTTATAAGAATGATTATTGCTATTTACATATTGAGTTTATTCATTCTCTGTATTTTATTTATTTTCCAGACTATATATGTACATCCCTGACAATATCTGTACCTCCTCCATCTACCATCAATACATCGTGTTAAGTGATCACCTGTCTCCTCATTATTTGTGCTCTGACCGGCACCTGACATTATGGACTCTGATGAGGAGATTACTGGAGCTTCTCGCCCTAAGCGCCATACTCGTCCTCCAGCTTACCTGCAGCAGTATGAAGTACCATATCCTCGAGGTCGACCTGTCACTGAGCATGATGTTCCACACACCTGGGAAGCACCTGTCCATCGGACATTTCTCCCATCCTTCCAGACTTACGCCACTCCCCCTGGTGGTGACATAGTATATTCTGATGGTTCACATGTCATGTCCCTGAGTCATAAGCACCCACCCAATGCTGTATCTCCTCGGCATTCCTTCTCTTTGCCTCCAGCTGACTTTCCTGCCTCTGCACACAATAGTGAATTACAGAATCTGCGCAGTGAGCATGCACACCTAATGCAAACCCATCAGGCTTTCCAAAAAGACTTAAAAGAGTTGAGAGAAGTCCATGCAGAAGTCAGAGAATTAGTTCAAGTGGCTCAGGGCCTTAGAGCTGACCTCAATCAAGCTAGAGGCCAGATCCTCTCCCCAGCACAGCCTTCAGCATCACAGTTATCCAGCCCCTGGGCAAAGCAGTTTGCATCCACGACCTTAGCAGAAGATGGAAACTTTGCTGAATGTCCTCCACCGCCATGGCCTGAGCCCGATGTTGACCTGAGAACACGGGTGAGTGACCTTGCGCTAGATGACGGTGCCGCGACTTATCAACCTGTTAAGCTCGGGGCTAAAAAGGATCCCTTTGTTGCCACAGTCTCTCAATCACGCCCTCCTCAGCATTATGCTCCTGCTGATTATGGACTTCCTCCCCCTCCTACCCCTAAAGAGCTGCTGGAGTTGCTAACACCTGCTGCCATACCCTTATCTGCCAACCGCACGGGAGTGCCTAACTCACCAATAGTCAGATCGGTGCCTGCTTATTCGTGTCCTCCAGCCATAACACTAAAGACAGACCCCAATCTACGACCTGTAGCACCTCATGTTGGTTCTGAATTTGTGTACCGAGGACCTACCCCTATGATCCCTAAATTCAGTCGGCCTGACCCAGGAGAATTTGCCCGACTCCGGATAGCTTTGGAAAACTTACTTCCCCCAGATGGGACTGAACTTTTCAAATACCAGATATTAGTGGATCACCTTAAGTTCGAGGAGGCTACAATGATCGCAGATGCTTATTTGAACTCTCCTACCCCATTTACTGATACCATGGCTGCACTCCATGAGAAATTTGGCCAACCACATCAGCTAGCCTTAAGGAGGATCGCTATTGTTCTGGAGAGTCCTGACATCAAGCGAGGGGACATCTCTGCCTTCCAGAGGTTCTCTCTCCAGGTGCAGTCACTAGTAGGCCTATTAAGAACCCTAGGACGTGATGGTGAGTTGGAACTGAGTTGTGGGTCTCATGTCGCACGCCTTCTTAGCAAGCTACCCCCAGAGCAGCGTGCTGAGTTTCGCCGTCATATGTTCCGCCAACCCGGCACCACTCCTAATCTGGTTGACCTTTCAAATTGGCTCCGTTACGAAACCTTGTGCCACAGCTATGATGCTGAACTGCCCTCCAAAGTATCACAACCCAAGGCAGGCTTTGGAAAGAGAACGGTGACAATCTTGCATGGTGTTGGAGAATCCCAGAATCCTGTTCATTGGAAAGGTCCTGTTCCACCGACCAAGCCTTCCAAGGGAAGCCAAGGGAAACGCTATTGTCCCTTCTGTGATAAGACTGAACATTACCTGAGCCAGTGTGAACCCTTTGCTAAGCTTACCTCCGACCAGGTCAGGACCTGGATTCGTAGTAACAACCGTTGTTGGCGTTGTGCCAGAGCTCACCATGCCGCTCAGTGTGATCTGAAAAAACCCTGCAACATCTGCCAAGGCATCCATCTCCGTCCTCTTCATGAGGTGAATGCCAGTCCATCGAAGAGAGATGATTCAGTTAACTCAGAGAAAAGCTGCCTGACCAATTCTTCTTCAGATAGGTTTTTTCTGGATAAACCATCTGTCGGAGGTCGAGTTATGCTCAAAGTGGTTCCTGTTAATCTGCATTATGAAGATCGCACCTTAGACACCTTCGCTCTTCTTGATGATGGTTCAGAGAGGACTATTCTGCTCTCTACTGCAGTTAAGGCCTTGGGCATCCAGGGTGTTTCTGAAGATCTTCCATTGCGGACAGTAAGAGATGACATTCAAGTCCTTCATGGTTCCTCCATATCCTTCCAGATCTCTCCCCTCTGTAAACCTCAAACCAGTTTTAAGATCGATCATGCCTTCACTGCAGACCGTCTCAACCTGTCACGCCAGTCTTACCCTGTAGAACAACTACAACAGAAGTACAGACATCTACGTGGTCTTCCAATCCATCCACTTAATGAAGTCCAACCTTTACTTCTTATCGGTTCTGATCAGCCTCACCTCATCACTCCTACAAAGCCTATTCGATGGGGTGGCCCAGGTGCACCAGCTGCAGTTCATACGCGTCTAGGATGGACTCTCCAGGGCCCTATACCTTCCTTGAGTTGGCCTTCTGCTACAAGGCAATGTCTGCTAACCTCTGTGGCTCCAATTCAGGATGAACTTTTCCAAAACGTTCAACGACTGTGGCAGTTGGATATGGTTCCGCAGTCGGAGGGTAAAGAGGTCACTCGTTCCAAACAAGATAAGGAGGCTCTTCAGCTACTCGAAACTAAAACTTGCATCCTGGAAAAGGACGGCATCAACAGGTTGGCTACACCCTTGCTGCGGCGAAAGGATATGCCTGTGTGGAAGGCCCCTAAGGAGTCTGTCTTACCTTCCCTTCGCAGTATTGAGAGGCGTCTGCTAAAGGATCCTGTAAAAGCTGAGGTCTATAAAGAGGAAATGAGAAAACTCATTGAGACAGGAGCAGTTCGTGAAGTCACTGACTCTTTACCTGATTCGGATGAATGCTGGTACATTCCTCATCACATTGTTAGTCACAATGGAAAGTTTCGCATTGTCTTTAATTGCTCCCATCAGTACCAAGGACAAAGTCTCAATCAATACCTGCTACCTGGACCCACCCTTGGGGCCTCACTGTTGGGTGTCCTTATACGCTTCAGAGAACATCCTGTAGCAGTGAGTGGAGATATAAAGGCCATGTTCCACCAGGTCAGTCTTTTACCAGAGGACCGTCATCTACTCCGTTTCCTTTGGCGGGACTTGAAGATGGACGAGGCACCTAAGATTCTTGAATGGCAAGTGTTACCCTTCGGCACAACCTCCAGTCCATGCTGTGCCACCTATGCACTACAACGGCAAGTACGGCAACACCCACAGACGGATGAGGCGATCCGGTTTTCAGTGGAAAAGTGTTTCTATGTCGATAACTGCCTGCAGAGCCTACCTACGGCTGATGCAGCGCGAAGCCTGATCGATCGACTACGGTGTATCCTTTCTGGAGCTGGATTTGACATTCGCCAGTGGGCCTGCAACGATCCTAGTGTACTGAGCCACCTGCCAAGTAGTGCCCAAGCTGCAAGTGTGGAAATGTGGTTGACACAAGAGAACTCTGACATGCCTGAGTCTACGCTGGGTCTGAGCTGGAATTGGCAGTCAGACACATTGTCCTACAAACACCGACCTGTGATATATAACACACCCACTTTGCGGAATATCTATAAGGTCCTTGCTACACAGTATGACCCTCTGGGATGGCTTTTACCTTATACGACTCGTGCAAAGGTCATTATAAAGCAGTTGTGGAACAAACAGAGAGAGTGGGATGACCCCAACCTGCCACCTGAACTCCTACAGTCTTGGAAGGCGTGGGAGGAGGAACTGCGTTACCTTCCTTGTATCACCGTTCCACGGCCTTACATTCCTCCAGAGGTTGAGATGGGTGGAGCAACACATGAGGTACATATTTTTTCAGATGCCTCTGAACAAGCCTATGGAGCGGTGGCTTACCTCCGGACTACCGACCAGGACGGTCAAACTTACCTGTCATTCATTATAGCACGCTCTCGTGTTACTCCTAAAAGAGCCCACTCTATTCCAAGATTGGAACTCTGTGGAAGTCTAGTCGCAGCCCAGTTGGCAAAGTTGCTTCACAATGAATTGACCCTAAGCATCAAGTCTACTTCTTTGTGGACAGACTCTACCACTGTCCTCCAGTGGCTGAATTCAGAGTCCTGTCGCTACAAAGTCTTTGTGGGAAACAGGATTGCTGGGATCCAGGAGCTGACAGAAAAGTGTTCTTGGTATTATGTTAATTCTGCTGACAACCCCGCTGACGACCTCACAAAAGGGAAACCACTTCAATATCTTACAGCACCAAACCGATGGTGTCAAGGACCGTCTTTTCTTCTCCAGGATCCCAAGGAAAGCTATGTGTCATCAGATGTGGCGGATGCTGATCCAGTTACGCCAAATAGTCTTCTGATGGGGCGGCCCGATGGATCTCTCCCTCCAGTCATTTACCCAGAATCCGAGATGTTAAGTCGTCGACCCTGGAGACATTCACAGATCCTTGCAGACAGATTCTGGTCTAGGTTCATAAGGGACTACCTTCCTAGCCTACAGACCCGGCAGAAATGGCAAGCCTCGCCACCCAACTTGAAGGAGAAAACAATTGTTCTAATTGTAGATCCCCAACTACCTCGGAGCTTATGGCATGTGGGACAAGTTGTCAAGACTCACCGAAGCTTGGATGGTCACATACGGTCAGCCGATGTGGAGATAAAGGGCCAAGTTTATACTAGACCAGTAGCCCGCCTGGTCAGATTGCCTGCCATACCGAAAGATGGACTTAAAACCCCCAACCCTGTGTAGTTGAGTCGCCTTTCATAGAAGCAAAGATGTTCCACATCTTTGGGGGCGGCTGTATTAAAGGCTCATTTCATAGGGACTTTTATTATGAAACCGCGTCATGGCAATATTGTGGTGGTGCGCAGCAGAGCCAGTTGAGCTGCCGTGATCTGCGTGATCGGTTACAAACTGTTGGTCGGAAAGCCGTTTAATACCGAATATCCTACACTCCTATACAGATGCATGACCAAGGATGTTAGTCAATGACTTCAAGTAAGCATGTTTGTTTATGGTGATGGACCTGTTGTTCATATTAGTGTTAACCGCGCTCTGAAGAGCGTTACATGCAGCCTCGTCAGACGGGCATGCCCAGACATGTTCAGTCACGATGTTTCTGTATTAGTCAGATCGTTAGTGTTGGCCTTGTTTAGTTATTTAATTGTTTAGTAGAATTGTCAGATATAAATCCTTTTCCATTGTGTTATAAGAATGATTATTGCTATTTACATATTGAGTTTATTCATTCTCTGTATTTTATTTATTTTCCAGACTATATATGTACATCCCTGACAATATCTGTACCTCCTCCATCTACCATCAATACATCGTGTTAAGTGATCACCTGTCTCCTCATTATTTGTGCTCTGACCGGCACCCAGGGGGGTTTACTCAACCTTTATAAACATTGACAGTCCAAAAGTCTCTCCAACACACAAGGTTCACATAAACAAAGTGGGTTATGTCAGTGAACATAAACAGCAAGGAAAGAAATTGCATGTGAATATTAGATCTGTGTATTAAAGTGAAAGCAGCTAATATACAGTACATACTGGAGATAAACATGGCGGACTGTGAACGGCTCACTCAGGGCGGGTCTATGCTAATAGGGCCGAGTCTGTTGGGGGCGGGGCCTGTACAATGTGACATCACACTGCTAGAATCTGCAAACAACTTTTTCTGAGACATTACTTGTGATTTATGCGGATTAAAAAACAGTGGGGGGATTTTTACTATTATAGGCTGGTTGTGCACACACACATTTATGTTCAAAAGGGAATTTTGTATAATAGTTAATAAAGGTTTTAAGCAACATTTTGAGTTTTTTTCTTTCTCTTTTCACACATTGTCATGTTTGACAAAAGTGAAAATGTGTGCATCCAATTTACACAGAATTTGGCATTCAATGGCATACAAGGTTCATTAGTTGAAGAAGTATTAATTTATACCCAATTAAAATTGAGGTTTACTGACATGAAAATGCGCCTATAAATGAACAAAGTGAAATGTCTGAATATTTATTTCCTTCTGAAATTCTTTCTAATCATTTCAAGTTTAAGTTTCTGACCTTCCATTGATATAAAAATTTGCTTTTTCACTCATATTTTACTCGACATCTCTGTGAATGAACCAGTACAGCTGCTCGATTCCTTTATGTTAGATGGAGATGTTGCACTGCATGATTCCTGATTTTCAAATTTGAGATATTTGTATAATGTCAGTTACGTCTTGTAGTTTGTGAAGAGATATAAAGTGCCATTTTGTAAGAGTGTGCATGTGTATGATTGAATCTGAGAAGTGAAATATCAGAGGAGCTTGAGTTTGTTGCCCAGCCCTATTTTTTTTAACCACGAGATACGTTGACTCTCCCTCTTCTGCCAGAACTCGACATGTGGTCGGCTGTTACCGGAAGCCAGTGATTACGGTTTATAAATATTAATTTTTTTTGTACAAAAACGCATCACTTTGCTAAAGAACGCCTTTATTAACCCCTGGAGTTGTATGGATTGTTTATGATGAATGTGCTTTTTTGGGCTTCAAACAACAAGATACCGTTCACTCCCTTTATAAACCTTGAAAGAGCCAGGGTAATTATATATTTTTATATAACTCAGATTGTATTTGTCCAAAAGAAGAAAGTCATATACACCAAGCATGGCTTGAGGGTGAATAAATTATGGGATAAGTTTAATTTTTTGGGTTAACTAACCTTTTAAGTTGCTGTGTTACGGTTCATCCAGCTGTTTTGAATCCAGGAATGACATCTCATAAATATGAAATTATTTAAAAAAATATCACACAAGATAAGTGCAGTAAAATATGCCGTTTCATATCATTCCTTTGATCTGCCTCATTGCTCTCATTTGATCTGTTTTAATGAATGGGTTTAATTGCATTATAATCATGTTTGTCAGGTTTTGACCATGCAGATGAGATGAGAGATTTTCTCTCAGAAAAGTTTCTCTCTGAGCTAATGAGGTGAGCCGGTGTTAGTGTGATGTCTTGTCAGCGAAAGTGTGAGGAAAAAGAAGGAAGCTTCCTTCTAGGGCGCTTCTGTGATGCTTTGATTCGTTCCTTACGGTCTCTCACTCATAAACTGACCATATCTTTGGCCCTGATTGCAAAGACATCAGAAGCCCCGAAGGAAAATGCACTGGGAAGAAAGAAAAAGTACTGAAAGCTGCAACCTTTTAAGCATCTCCCAGAGTTTTCCCCTCGCACGAGCTGTAGGCGATTACAGCATTCAAAGGGAACTCGGCTTTACCAGATCTTTGAAAAAGAATTGTCCATGGTGAAGAAAAACTCTAACACTGAGAACTAGAACAAAACCTGATTTGAAGTGGGTGGTTTGCCTCTGGACAGAGGCAAAATAGACCTTGAAGACCACCCACATCCGCTCTGTGCTTCGCTCCTCATTTTCTGAGCTGGAGAGAATGATCTGGCCCAAATTTAGAAAACAAAGAAATTGCATTATGACATCTTACCTTTTAAAGTAGAGGTCAACCAATAGTGGATTTCACCAATAACCGTAACTAGATTGGCCCAAGGTTTAACAAAGTTTTTAAAATGGATACTGAATGAAAACAAGCATTAGACATTTATTACAAAAATCAAAAAACGCTACATGAAAATGCACTGTACTTTTTAAACATAAAAAATATAGTGCATTAACTAATGTTAAGAGACACAACTTTAAATTTGAAAATGTATTCGTAAATGTTGAAATCAACAAATGAACGTTATGTTTATTAACCTTAGTTAATGTTACAAATGGAAAGTGTTACCATTTCACATACAGTAGAACCCCGACTTACGAAACGCCCTACGTACGAAAAGTTCAACGTACAATAAAAGATTTCGAGGTTTTTTGCGCCCGAGTAGCGACAAAATGATCGAGATGCGAAAAACGAAATCTCGGCAGAGGCGACGATTTCCGAGTTTTGTTTTGAAATTCACGCGCCACTGACCCGGAAACTCGCAGCAATCTTCCCGCTCTACCATTGGCTGTTTCCCGGCCAGTGTTGCCAGATTGGACTGAAGATTTCCAGCCCAACTACATCTTATAACCCGCCGGGAACCCGCCCAATCTGGCAACACTGCTCCCGACTCTGACGCTAGCTTTCGCTGCAGCATCCTGCTTTCCTATTGGTCAGCATCGCTCCCACCAGCCTCTGCGTAGCGGCGTTCCTCTCCCATTTCATTTCACAATGAAAGTGAAAGGGAAGAAGAGGATGCTCTTCTCTGGAGACGAAAAGGGAGATAATTGAGAAGTATGAAGCTGGGATGTGCTTGTCATACCATACTGAACAAGCATAGCTTTATTATAAAATTAAATGTGGTGTTTTCATAGAGCTTGGAACAGATTAGGCAATTTACATGTAAAAGCCTGACCGACTTACGAAAAGATCGACTTACGAAGCCAACCTAAGCCAACCTTCTACTGTAAATCCAAAAAGTCATACCATCTTTTTTTTTACACCTAAATTCCTTCCGATTTCTTCTTTCTGAAATGCGGTGAGACGACACACTCCAATCATTTTTGATTGTATCCATCCATTTTTGGAGACCTTTTTTTCTTGCTTCTAATGAGAGACATATTTTCTGCATGAGATTAGAAATACATGTCATTATTTACTCCAAACAAAATGCTGCTATATATTTTTGGTGGAACACAAAAGAAGAATTTTTGAAAAATCTTCATGCTCTTTTCAGTGTAATGGCATCCATAGTTCACAGCGACCACGGCTTGTCAAGCGCCGAAGAGGACAAATAAACATTATAAATAATGTATATTTCTATATTTGGAGTCATACGATAGCTTTATGTGAGGAATAAAGTCAAATTTAGCTGATTTATTACTGAGTCTCAAATGCCATTCTTAATTATGCATTTTCTAACTGGCACTTCGCATTTAGAAGGAACAGTTTTCAGTGAAAAATGGTTCAATTTTCTTTTTGTTCCTCACACAAAGCTATCATGGGGTTTCAGAAGACTTGGAAATATAATGCACACACTTATTTTATTGTTCTTTTTTGCCTTTTTGGAGCTTGTGGTCTCAGTAAACTGTGTTTGAATGGAAAGGTTTCATTATTTGGTAATAAAGTGTTACATTTACTTAATATTAAGAAAGATTGAACAATACTTCTACACCATATTAGTTAATGTTAATTTCAACATTTACTATTATTAAAATAGAATAAAAAGTTGTATTTGTTAACATTAGTTAACTCACCGTGAACTAACAATTACATACAATGAACAGTGTACAATATTTTTTATTAACTAACATTAACAACGATTCATAAATACTATAAAAAAAATGTATTGCTCATTGTTAGTTTAGGTTAGTTAATACCTTAACTACTGAGACCTTGTTCTAAAGTGTCACCGGCAATATCTATGTAAAATGGAAGTCCATTATTGGCTCAGTGTAAAAAAATAAAATACATTGTTAGATGCAAAGAGACATTTTGACATTCACAATTGTAAGTGTGTTGTCCTTTAAGGAATATACTGTTCTAATATGTATTTTATTTTTGTTTGCACTGGTTCTTAGGAAGAATGTGGAGTTCTTCCTCATTTGTAGAAATTGGTATAGTTTTATGTGATGTCACTTCCTGTTAGTTCACTTCCGGTTAGCGCCTTTCTGGTTCCTCTAAACACTTCAATCTTGTTCATCCACTATAAAATGTCATAGAGGCAATGCTGTAAAGTTGATCTAGGTGACATTAGACATGTTTAAGATTATATATTTACAAGTATTTGTTATAACAAACGATCTTTAATTAGCTGTTAAAGATGAGCTAGCATTGATGCTAACAGCTATTATAACTGCCGCTCTTCATTGGCTACGGTTTAACTTGGTGTTTAGTCAGAGTTTCGACACTTTGTACGAGAACTCTACAGTAAGAATAGATAATTGTGTTATAAAGTTGCAATTGCTAATTAAAGTCTCTGATAATTTCCAATATAGGCACTTTAAAGAATTAAAGTCACAATGTAAGTTGTGAAAACTTTTGTTCTTAGGCAGAAACAAATGAGGGTAATTAACAGAATTACAATTTGGATGAACTGGACCTTTAAAGATTACACTAGTATTATTACACTGTCTCTGAGTGCTGGAGATGTGAGTTAATGAATGCACTCTCTCAGTCTTTGCAACACGCTAATTACCTCTTAACTGTTACATAGCATGTGCTGTCATGCATTTGTGTGCAGACATTCAGTAACCCCTTATTTAGAAATGATAAGTAATGATCCTGAGTGGAGTCTTACTGTATTAGTTTAGTGGCTGCTCTGTTGAGGATTGTTATTCTGAAAACATATTTACATGCTGCGTCAGACAATAAGACTGAATTTGTGTTTTTTCCTAATACCCACCGCTCACAACTGCCTTGTTAAAGAGTTTATCAACTGCAGTCAGTCATTTATTTGACATTTAATGTAAAAAATGAATACATTTATTGCAAGACTTTTAAATGAAAGGAGTTTGTTTTTACCTGTGTTTCCGCTGCCATCAGAGATCTAGTCAAATTAAGTGTTTTATTCTATTGATTTATAATTATATGCATCATAAGCTTCGAAGTGGAAAGCTGTTTCTAGTTCATTAAAAAAATATTATAAATAAATAAAGAATCAAAATATTTGTCTTTCTGCTTGTTTTAATATGCACACAAATGCTGAAACCCTGCACTCAGAAACAGGGCTCATTAAGAAACATCTGAAGATATTTCAGGAATTTATTTCATATTTATGAACTATGAGTTATGAAGCTATTTATAAGCCTGTTTCTCTCACGCATCTCTCATGTCCAGAGTGGTGTTAAGAACAAAAATCATGAGAGTTATTTATTATTATTATTTATGTATTTGTTTGACTTTTGACAGCCCTACTATATTATAAGATATATTTCTTTATATATTTTATAGGTTTATGAAAGCAAGATTGAAAATATGTCCATCTGCCAATGTAACCGGTCCTATTCAACCCGTTCTGAGCAGGATTTGAACCGGAGAGCCTGGTTCGAAACCAGCTCGGAGTGGACTTGATCTGATTTGGACCGTTATTAGCTAAATCGCTACTGTTCGGTGGAAACCTCCCAAATCATTAATATTTGTCACCTTTTATGTATATCTGTGGGTTTTGAAAATATTTAGGCTTAATAAAAGGCTTGTGACTCCATTGGTAGGTTAAACATCATAACTCCACCCCACCCATGAAGTGCCACAGACAGTTTGGACCGCAAGGGTAAATTAAGAGCTGGTTGCTTGAATAAGTACAGCGTTGTCTTTACTCAAGAAACACTATACATATGAAGGCTGATGTCAGGGTTCTGTCACATAAGTCTTGTTCTCTAGTGTTTCGGAGCTCTGACACTGCCCTATTCTCGTGACTTTGTGGGAGCACGTGGCTTCGAGTGTCTCGAGTCACACGCTCTCTCTTGTCTAAGCGTCTTATGTGTAGGTTACGATGTCCGATCCCAAGACTTTGGTCTTGTTCAGTCTTGGTTTTGTGTCGGGAGTCGGACATTCATGACTTGTGTGTTTGTCTGTTTTCTCGTCTTTGTGTGCTCTACGTCATGCTCTCTCTTGCCTGTGTGTAGTGTTAGCACACAGTTCGTGTTTACATCGGCCACATGCTTTCATGCTGTGTTTTGTGTGGCGCGCAGTTTGTGTTTCACTAGCTGCGCGCTGTCTCGTCTTGTTTCATGTGAACAGCTTTTGCGCATTCGCATTGGCTGCGTGTTCGTGTCCTGTCGTTGTGTAACCCCGCCCATCTTGTTCCGTTGTTATAGATTGATTTGCCCCAGCTGTTTCCTCTTATTAACCGCTTCATGTGCTCCCTAATTAATCCCTTTGTGTTTGCTGTTTGTTGTGTTTTTGTTTGTTTTCTGTTTAATAAAATTCCTCATCTTTTGCACATTGAGTCCTCGCCTCATCCTCTTCCACACACTGTGGCAGCTAATGTTCTTTACGTACAAAGTTCTACAGATAGTTTTACAGAAGATTTTGCCCCTCACACATGCTGTTGTGTATTACAGGGTACAGGGGGGTTAAAGGGCACCAGGTGTAAATGCCCCTTTAGATGTTATTTTTTTCCTCAAACACTACAAATCACTCCAGCTCTTTTCTGAACACTGGCAACTCAAATTGGATCATTTTTTTTAATATAAAAAATATGCAAGTAAAATGTCAGTGATAAAAACAATTATAATAATAATTGCACACAACAGCACAAATAAATGCAATAAAGACCGATATGAAATAAGCGTGGCTTTAAGTTTTTCAGGTGGGTCTAACAGTGGGTTTATTAGACAGCTGTCACTTTAAGACTTTATGCATGGATCCAATATACTGATACACAGCATGTGTTTATGTTCCAAAACTTACTGTTTAACAGAATACTCTCCGAGATGGGCATTTTTACATCATTTCTATGTGTTTGAACATTTAAATGCAGTAAGCCATTGATTTTGGTACCTGTGATTTTATAAGCTGTTTGAGACTGAAAAATGACGTGTACCTGTGCTTTGGTGCGAGTATGATACCTGCAGGAATTAGTCAAATTATGCACTATTAAACTGGACCAAATGAGATGTGTGAGCGTCACATTTATGCATTTATCAGACGCTTTTATCCAAAACGACTTACATTGCATTCAAGGAATACATTGACATTCATATCAGTTCTTGCTTTCCCTTGGGATCAAACCCATGACCATGCCGTTGTAAACACCAATGCTCAACTGGTTGAGCTACAGGTAAGCTGTACATCAGTATTGGTGACAATATCAGTGATGTCGACGTTGAGAGTACTTGATATCATATCGTATAGTTGTATTTGCCATGATGGGAAAGAGCGAGGGACAGATGTGGAAAAGTGGATTGAGTGAGAGATAGCATAGGGATGAACATGCATTCTTCTCATTCTCGTTTGTGAACAGGTTTGATGAACATTACCAACGAATGACTTTGTTTTTGCAGCACAGTATAAAATGCTCCCTGCACAGCAGATGTTATTAATATGCCTGTGTGGGAAGTGATCTGGCAGCATGCTTTGTGTGCTTATTATTGGTTACATGAAGTCGGTCACATGTTCCTGCAGTACGACTACAGCAGCCGCTGTGTTTGCTGAGCCCTGCCGACTCTTTTAGCGTGTCAGACTGCCCTGCACCTGTCTGTAACATCCCATCTCTTAAGCTGCATGTCCAGGGCTGTCTGCCTCTGTGTTTCCAGCCTGAAACATTTGCAATAAGAGGCGATGCACTGGGACAAATGTTCTTTTTCTAACTAGCCTGTATCAATCTTTCCCAATGTTAATTTAATGCCTCAGAGTGATACACTGTCCACTGATGCATTTGAGAGAAAAAAGCAATAATTAATAGGAATGCATTGATATGAACAAAATAAAATAAAAAGCTGATATTAAAAGTAAATTTAGGCTTTACAACATTACCGTATTCTCCCGCATATAACCCGCAGTCAAAGATAATCCGCTCCACATAGCCCGCAGGTTTTGTGTAAAAATTGTTATCATAACCTGCACCTTTATATAACCCGCACCCATAGATTTATGAACTTTTTAGACAACACTTGCAAGAAAGAAAAACAGCAAAAAACCCTCAACAAATATACTGAAATATTATTAAATGTAAAAAATTGTGGTATAGCCCGCACCCTCATATAACCCGCACCCCCGGGGCTTGTAAAATCGGGAATAACCCGCGGGTTATATGCAGGAAAATGTGGTATATTGTAAGGATATAATAATAATAATAATAATAATAATACATAACATTTATATAGCGCTTTTTCCAGAGCTCAAAGCGCTTTACATAGTGGGGGGAATCTCCTCAACCACCACCAATGATAGTTTCTTACAGATTAGAATTAGATTTTCTGGTGTTTTTTGATTGTTTTCGAGTAGTAGTTAATAAACACATACAATAAAATGTATTACTTACTACATGTATGTATATATATATATATATATATACATGCATACACACAGTACATGATAGCTATACAAAAGCATTGCATTTCTACTGGTTAAGATCACGTTGTGGCAAGCATGACATGGCCGATGTGAACGTCACAAGACCGATGGCGATTGATAATGAACACCACCTGCGCGCTGCTATGGCCTCGTCCTTCACTGGCGTTGCTTCTCCTTTTATGCCTCCGCTCCTCAGTGAGATCCGAGACCATAGCAGCACACATTTTCAATCTTCATCGGCCTGGTGAAGCTCACGCCCCTCACATGTCGGGGTGTACCCATGGAGCAACAGAGACTACAGAAGAAAAAGAAAGAGAACATAAAATTATTGGTCCGGTTTCCGGACACGCTGGCCCACAGAGGCTCTTCCTCGCGGTGCCATGCATTGACACTAGACGCCGTTCGGTGGACGGCCCGACACTCCTCCGCCTCCTGGAAGGCAGCGATTGCTCCTCCTTTCGAGGGATGCTGCCAGCAAGTCCCCCGTTCCCTGCTCCTACCCGTCATGGCACATGACAGACGAACGGGGCGACTCCTCCGCTCCATCACGGACAGCAACCTCCCCTCCTCGTCCCAGAAGCATGGCAGCAAGCTCCCACTCGATCCTCTGTGCCTCAGCAGCACCGCGATCCCTCCCAGCAGCAAGGGCTCCCGATAGAGTGTCCCTCCTTCCTCCCGCTTTTCGGCACCAATATAACAAAGTTCGTAGTTTGGAAAGGAAGGAGGCAGGAACCGGCAAACATTTAACACACTTTTAATTTGAAAATAAAACAAATACAGAATAAAAGTCATGGCAGCAGTCCCTCACGGACGGCTGCCGCCCACACAGACCTCTCTTGTCTTCATTGACATCACTCCTCCTTTTATGCTTCCGCTCCTCAGTGAGATACGTTCTCTCACGTCGCTCAGCCACGTCCTACTCTCCACACAGAGTTTCAGAGTTTTTTTTTCAGAGTTTTTGTACTATTTAGAGCAGATTTATTTTTACACCTAAAAGAAAAAAAGTACATCAAAACAAAAAACAACTCCACATTGTTTAATAAAATGTGTATGATTTATTATATTTATATGTGGAATAGGAATTGTTTTTAAATAATAGATGTAAGGATTTTTCTTTTGTGAGCATATTAGTTGTGTGTAGCCAAATCAATCTTGGCACCCCATTCATCAGACATGTCTCTTTATGCAGGTGGCCTTTTGTAGAAGTCCATCCTGTTTCAGCCCAGCTGACTGTGTTTGATAATGTACCTCACAGAAAGCATGTGATTAAAGCCGCCGGGGCTTAACAACCTGCTGGAACAAGAGAAGTCATCAGTGTGGAAATCTGACTGACACGCAGAAGAGTCACGGGAGTCGCTGGTCATTCAGTGTGGTGTCAATTCTTCTTCATCTACAGTATCTATAAATCCTGTTTATTTCAAAATGTTCTCTTTGTCATCTTTTGTTCATGTCTCACACACTTTCTTCCTCCTCCTGTGAAACGGTTCTTATTGTTTCCATACTCTGATGCTCAGGAAGTCACATTCGTTTCATTGGCTTCCTCTGGGCCTCTTTCAGTGCTTGTGTCTGCCCGGCTCTCCTTCTTCAGGAAGGGCTGGGTTCTGTTCATGCGAGGGCAAGTATGTGCATTGTGAGAGGTGGATGTTATGACCAAAATCTTATGTAACTCAACAAGTAGTTGTTGAGCACCCTTATATAAAGTTAGGACAATTAATAGAGAGTTGTTGTTGTTTCGAATTTTGAAACTTAAAGTCCCCATGAAATCCCTTTGGCTTTTACTTAGCTTTACTTTTATCTATAAGCTTGTGTGGTCCAAAAAAATGACACAATTTGCATTTAGAAGAAATAAGGATTCCAAACTTATAGACTTCCACCAATTTAGATCAATGATTTTAGTGATTTTTAGCGATTTTCTGTGCAATCAAAGAAAGCGTATCAGATCCATCCAATTCTGCACAGAATTCTGTATTTTAAACCAATATGGAGGAGATTAGGAGGAAACTGTGACTTTATCGAGCTCAACAGCTTTGGTCGATTTGTGAAGTAAACAAAACAAAATTCGCTATTTAAAAAAAGGGGAGGAGCTGTTTAATGTCTCGCCCCGTCTTCCTGTTTCAGAGAAACGCATTGAATAATGCTGCGTTTCAAGGCACTTCAGTGGGACTTTAACACAACCGGCTTGCACTCACATCATTCTCTATAGGGCACAGCTGATTGGTTCCTGCTGTATCAGTAGCCAATGAGCTCGCTGCTCAACCTTTAACTTCTTGGTCAGCATTTGCAGCGCTGCTTTCATAAGCCCTCCTCCTCCTTCCCCAGCTCCACCTGTATAGATCTGCTACGGGTAATTCAAGTATGCATCAAGTATTTTTGAGGTGCCCTTCATCAATCAGAACTATTATCTATATTCGCTCAGTCTTCTTAATTACAACGCACAAGTGCAGCCTCTTATTTCTCAGGGATAAATGCCATTTCCCAAGGTATGTCATATAAAATATTTACATGTATCACTGCATAAACTACATATTGGCATATAGTCCAAAATATTTGAACTGGCTACTTGCCTAGATCTACTCCTTTTTCCTATCAAATCAGCCTTTTGTTATGCAGAAATAAATGCAATAAAATGTTCATATACACGTTTAATTTGTAATTTTATATGAAATATATACAAACATATTACATTATGAACGTTGTTTATAATGCTGACAATGTAAGCAGATCACGAGTACTGCCTTACAAAGAAGATTGTGTATTGTGAATCTTTTAGCAAAACGTTTGTCTTTCTTTGGCTTGAATGAAGTTATGCTTCAATAGCTAATATAGATCGCTCTTTCACTTTCTGTCTGTTCTTCTTTTTCAAACATAGATTGTAGTCGCATAATGACTTAACTCTGGGTTGGAAGATCGTGTATTCTGCATTATTCAGTAAAGCGTTTATCTTGTGACTTTAATAAAGTTCTAGCCTGTTCTTTGTATACAGAACACGCTTTTTCTTCAGATTTCTCTGTTTTTTTAACTTTTGTTTGCCTGTTTGGTGATTATATTGAATGATTTTGGACTTCTGTCTTGAACTGAGATCGATATTTCTAGTGTGTGTGAGTTGCTACAGGCAGCAAGTCTTGACACGTCTTGCACAGGACTTGAAATGCAGATACATTCATTCAAAGCAACGCGATAAAGCTTCATTTTAAAGGGACAGTCTTTTTTTCGGCATCACCAGGGCCCTCCCTCAGCCTGGGGTTCTTGGCTTAAGCCCAGGTAAGCCCGTGGATTAATGCGGCCCTGCGTGTATGTATTGCAAGTACCGTTCTTGCTCTGCAACAATAATCAACAGCGGATCTATTCTACCAAGACCAAACATATTAACATTCTAATATTCATTACCATGGCAAACACTCCTAGATTTGTCATCACGGAAATGTGTTATGTGTGTTATTCACTAATAATCTTCCACTCCAATGAGCTTTTGTAGAGACAGTTCACTAAAAAATGAAAATGTTGTCATCAGTTAGTCATCTTCATGTAGTTCCAAACTCGAACTTTGATGCTCAATAAAGTTAAAGAAGAGAAACAGTCATGTTATATGATTAACACATTGAATTGAGGCCATACAATATTTTATGTGCTCTACCTGTGTGCACTGATTGATGTTTTTGAATGTGAATGAAAGACTCGAATAACATGCATTACTTTTTTATTAACTTTTTGAAGATTCACAGTTTTGCTTGAGTGACTTTCAATGAACGGACAGAACCAGGTTTCATAAAAAATATCTTTCATTAAAAATGTCTTTCCGTGATGAATTCAACTTCTTCTGGGTTTGGAACGATGACAACATTTTCATAGTTGAGGTGAACTAACCCTTAAGAATTAAACTTAAGAACCTCTGTAATCATATTCATTTAATCAGATTTTGAGTTGATCTCATAAAGTAATCTTTTTTTTGTTGTTGTTGAAACCATTTTTGCTGCTTAATATTTTTATGGAAACTGTGATGCACTCAATTTATTTAAAGCAGAATAATTTAATATTTTTATTCAGCAAGGAATACAAGTGACAGGACATACGTTTTGTTACAACATATTTATATTTCATATAAATGCTGTTTTTTGAAAACTTTGTTCATCAAAATATTGTAACAGTTTGAAAAAAAAATTGTGCAGCAAATCAGCATATTAGAATGATTTTTGAAGGATCATGTGACAGAAGACTGAAGTAATGATGCTGAAAATTCAGCTTTAATCACAGAAATAAATTACGTTTTAAAGTATAGTATAAGAGAAAAAAATCTTTTGAAATTGTAATAATATTTCACAATATTACTGTTTTTACAATAAAAAAAATCTATTTTATCCCAAACTTTTGACTGGTAGTGTAGGTTGATTTTTGCCTGTAGAATAAATGCCAGTAGTAAATGCAGTCATTTAATATAATCAATGTAGCTGCAATAAAAGTAAATAACGAGCATTAAACTTGACCAACAGCCTGTCTTACAGAGTAAAAGATCCATTTTCAGAAATACATCACATTATGGACTTAAATGGGTTGTGAAAGCAATTTAACATTTTATCCTCAAGAATTCATCGCTGTCATCCAGCATATTGGCTGCGACAGAACTCCTGACCTTTTCATGTGTACTTGTTGTGATGCGCTCAACACACACTGATGTAGGGTCATTCTCAGACTGCTTATGAAATTCTGCAATTTCTCAGAGCTATGTTTAATGTCTGTGAAAAGACTTCCATTACTTGAAGCCCTATGTCTCTTTTGTTGAGTTGAAAGGCTCTGATAGCTGGCCTGCATGCTTGCGGACTGAATTCCTCTATCAACAAAGAGCCTTTAGGACAACATGCTGAGCAGACCGAGCCACTAGATGTTGCCTAGGTTACAAAGTCTACAAAAGCCACCCCTGACCGCACCAGTGTGGTTTCTTATCTCTCCTGAGGGAGTAGACTAATTAATAGCCAGACATACTGCCACATTGCTGACCCTCACATATAATGAGGGAAATGCATGCTGTCATTATGAAAACATTCTAACTTAAAATTGTAAGTTTTTAGCTTTTAGTATGAATATGTTAGTCTTAGTGTTATCTAAATTCACATTTAGAAGTCTTCAAAACTTAGTCTCTCATTTCCGCCAGTATTGATCAATGATTTTGCACTTCAACTTCTCGTCAGATTTTCTGCCCAATCAAATGCTTTAAAGAATCTAAAGTGTCCCGCCCACTACATTATATATATATATATATATATATATATGAGGATAAAATTGGTCACTTGTTTGCACATTTGCTACATGGTGAATGGCACCTAGTCATTATATAGGGGATAGGGAGCGATTCAGACAGTGTAAATATGCTTTCCATTGGAGTAATGAAGTCTGGTTTCATGTTAGTGTCAGTGAATCGCCGCAGCTTCAGCCCAGAGACACGACAGACCAGAGCGGAAAAAACGGTTTAAATTCTGTACAGAATTTTACTGAATTTGAATGCGATTTAGAGGAGATTAGCAGGAAAAGCGGTTAAAGATTAGGAGGAAACTGCGGCTTTATTGAGCTCAACAGCTCTGGCCGAGCTGTGATATAAACAAAACGCTATTTTTAAAAAGTGGAGGGGCTGTGTGCATTTTTTGTCTGCAAGTTGCCAGCCAGCGCCAGCATTATTGATAGTTTTCACTATCACTATTTTTTCAGTTTTCAAACTTTTCATGGCCCCCAGAATAATTTGTTCTATGAATACCTGAACATGTAATATAAATCAAAAGAAAGAACAAAGCCTCGGTTCTTTTGGAAAAAACAAAACAAAAAACATGCATTCTTTTGTATCAACATTTGAAAGAAAAAATCTTGTTTCACAGTCCTAAAGCTCATCCTGGGTCGACATTTCGTTCAGTAACATTCGGCAGTTTTGATTTACATGCTGTTTAATGTTGATAATCACATATTAATCAGTTTACATATGATATTGCTTGTTTCTACTTCTTCTTCTCCTGTGTTTGATCAGGAGATTCAGCGTTCTTTCAGAAGATGTCTCATAGAGCCCCTACAGTATAACATTGAAAACGCAAAAACAAAAAAAAAGCTAGAAATTTCTGTCAATGGCAGGAAGCGTTGTCTAATAAATGATGGAAATGTCTGTCAGTGGCTGGGAACGAGTTCAAATCTATGGCTAGAATTAGTCACAAACATTATGACATGAAAGGCATGGTCAAATAGTTTATTTTGTGCTTTTAAGAGCCTTCAGAAAGAATCAGGCATTTGCTAAACGTGTTCTAAAAAACATCTTATGTAAAATTCTTATGCAAATAACCCGTTGATAGAATTAAATATGCATTATCATATGGCTTGTATCTTGCATTAAAGCTGCCGAATGAAAATGATTTTTTCTGTTTAAAACTCGGTTTGCAAAGACCTTGTCAATTTAAGAATGACTTCTTTTAAAAGTAACATTGCTCCATTTAGCACATCTTCTACACCAACACTGCCAAAATAACTGTACAATCCAGGTGTACAGCTCATTTTGGTTTCATGGCACGAAGAAAATTCCCCAGAACAAGGAGAGTCATCTTTTATTCTGGTTGTCAAAGCAATTACTCTGCTGAGAGAATAATGCAATAGCCATAAAATCATACATTTGCCAAATGATAGTGACACATTTTATTTGCCAGCACATTATAGCAGCAGAGGTTACAATCAAGGTTGAGAGCTCAGATAAATTAGCGAATTACTGATGTATATTCTACTCCTTTATTCTTCCTTGATTGATTTCCTAGTCTGGGCTGCGTTCTCCAAAAGCATTGTGACCCTAGTTGATATTTGAGACCATTGGTGGCAATGCTCCTACGATCAGCTTAGGCTTATAATGTTTTTGGGAAACATCGCCCTGATCTTTTGACACTAAGTACCTCCGCCTTCTTTCACGTGGATATGTGTTCTGGTAATCCATTGAGGTCAGACGTCTGTGAGTGAAAAAACATGAACACAGGAATGTGTGGAGAACTTATTTTTTGTAGAAAATAAAGTAGTGCTTCTGATGAAACAATCCATTGTATAAAGTGATATACTGTATAAATCAACATGATGTGCTTAATTGCAGAGCTTATGCAAACATTTCCATATTGCTATGATCAGATGCTTTTCTTGTGCTTTAATAAAATGCTTGCTGTTTGCTCATTTTTATGTTTTTGTTATTGAGAGGAAAGCGCGCAGCACGTATTTACATATTAACTGTTGTTCTCAGTAGCATGGTTGCCGTGTGATGTTTTCTAAGAGTATATCGCTGCTTACGTATTTCAAACTTCGTTTTAAACCTATGTGAAGATTGCAAAAGAACTTCAATGTGAGTGTTACGCTGAACATATGCGATGCGGAGGGAAACACGGAGAGCACGAAGTTCAAACAGAAACTTTCTTTGTTCAAAAGGCGAAAAAACTAACTATTTTAAATGCAAAACAAAAACTGCGCTTAAGTGCAAAAATGCTAGACAACTTACGAAGACCAGAAAACGGCATTCACACACTTAGGGACTGATGACATGACGTCAACAACCAAAAAGAACCAGGGAATACAAGAAGTGATTTATACTAGAGGGGAGTGGGAACACCTGACAACACTAGCGAGGTAAGTCATAACGCGACAGGTGCAGGAAGACACGGAAGGGAACAGGAAGTGCTGACACGACTGACAGGAAGTGACAAGTGACACACCAGACAGGAAGTGTACAGATGACACGGCAGACAGGAAGTGCACAAATGACACACCAAAAATAACTACAGGTAACAGGATATCATGGTTAATTTCAAAAAAGAAAAAAGGTGTTTGTGTTTGCTTGAGTTTGACTTTGAGTTAATTTTGGACTGTTCCCAATTCGGTTTCCTTTGTCCTTGTTCATTTGTTGCCATGTTTTTTTTTATTTGCGGAAAGACTGTAGAAAGAGAGATGGCTGAGAGACATTACAAAAAAGAAAACATCAGAGGAATATCACCGGAACAAGAATGACTATAAAAGGGGAAGATATTTAGGACCTGCGATTAATATTATAAAAGTTCCAGCTATGCAGAGACCTAAGCGGGAAGGCCTGAAAAATGTTGTGTTGTTCCTGCTCAATACTTTGACAACAACATTGTGTTTGCTCTGTTTCACAGAACCAAGATAACCTGTTTTTGAAATATTAGCTCTAGTAGCAGGGGTTTTAAAAGTCATTGTTTCTCTGAAGCTGATGTGCTGCTGGCTGTACTTTGTTCACTTTTTGTTCTTCCTTGTTGTTTATTCATCAACTTTATTTTATTTTTCATGAATATTATTATGTTTCACTTCAGCTATGTTAAAGAGACATCCAGTCTTGTTTTGTGTGTTCATGCATTTTAGAGGCAGAGCAATGAAGGGAGGGGTGTGTTTGATTGTTTGCTGATTTCAGATGTCAACGGCGTTTCTCAGAAATCGCTTACTGCACCTTAAATGGGTCTCTTAAGTTAAAATAATTCCATTTAATATTGATTTAAGCTATTCAACTATTTTCACGCAATTGTAAATAACATGCAGTTAAGTGTCCAAAAACATTTAATTCAGTTTACGGTTAAATATATGATTTCTGTGAGAATTACTCTTTTAGTATGCTAAAGTGCTTTTCTTTTTCACTAGGGAAATTCTGGAACTGATACATGAGTGCCAATATACAACTCTCTGATTCAGGGGTCTTAAACGTTTGGTTCCCTGGATAGAGTAGGGACAAATCATTTTTCATTTTCTGCATTTGTTTTGTTTTGAAAAACCTACCCATTTATCAACAACTATAACTCCACCAATTGTTGTATAGTTTAATTCATGGTTGTAAAACCACTTGTATTTGTTGCAAGCACGCTCTAGTTATCAGCCTTAGGTCATTTAATTTTGAGATCTCTTTTATAATGTTAAGTGAGTTTTATCAAAAAGACTTTAAAATAGAAAATTGGTAAAAGTGAAGTACATAAAACAGAATTAATGTTCTACAGAATATTGATATTTCATCACAGCAGTTAGATGTTCTGTGTTTGTGCACAAGGTCCAATTAATCGCATTCCTCGCATTACCAGTGCTTAAAGCATGCTGCAGTCTAGATCCGTGTTAGCGGCATAGCTCAAATGTTTATTCAGAGTGTCCATTTGGGTGGGTGTTTTCCCTCTTGGTTGCCAGTATCCAACAGAGTCGTATTTGATTCCTTCAGGGATCCAGACTGACCTCCTCAGTATCAGTTTTATGACTGGGGACACTGTAGTCATGTTTTCAGACAGGTTGAAATGTCATTTCCCCATTCCATATATCCTCTTGCAATCAGTTCCTTTAGCTTGGAATAATGTACAAGGGCTGTTTTTGAAGAGTGTGAACATTATTTGAGATAGGGACATATTGTAGGAGAGGCCTCTTTGACTATAAAGGCCATTCCCACCAAGAATGATAACGAAAAAGATATTTCTAAAAATAATTCTAAATGTATTCCACAGCACAATTATAATTATACTTTCAATGTGAAACAATATAATTGGAATTTCTTCTAGAATTATTTTTTTCCATGTGATGAATGATAAAAACATTGACATCCAATCAGAATCCATCCTGGTAGAGAACGAGACGCTGCATCCCCTAGGGCATAGGTGTCAAACTCAAGGCCCGCGGGCCACATCCGGCCCGGCGTGTAATTATGTCCGGCCCGCGAGAGCATTTTATTAATGGCCCGCGAGATGTCCCGTGCTCCAGCTGACTCGCCGAACACTTCCTGTATTAAACTGTATTAAACAGGAAGTGGCTAATGATGCTTCGCGCTCGCGCTAGTACCGCGCGATTGTTATTGTCAATTATCCATAACTGTTCAGGCTCGGTACACAGTGCTTGTGCGCGAAATTCAGGTGTTGATCATCGGATGAGAAGAGCCCGCCCTCATGGCAGAACGTCTTCTTGCATGATTGACAGGTCAGACAGCATATCAGCGCCAGCTGTCAGAGTGATAGTACAGCGCAAAAAAAAAAAAAAACATTACGTCCTTAGGGACGTAACAAATATATTGAAATATTATTACGTGTAAAAAAATTGTGATATAGTTTGTTAAATCTGCTATAACCCATGGGTTACATGCGGGAAAATACGGTATATGTTTACTGACATACTCCCGGTTACCCGTGTGTCTCATTTGTGAAGCTAATGTGGCAGTAATTAAATAATTTAATAAGACGGCACTATAAGACAAATGACATAAGAGCAAATTCAACTGAATAATTTGATTTGTTATTGCTGAAAAGCAAAAATTGTAGGCTATTTAGATTTCCAGGTTTTGTTATGCAGCATGTCCATATTTTGAATTTGTATAATTTTGACAGGATATATTTTTATGGAGAGCAAAATCTTTTATATATATATCTTTTTAAGTTTTATATAAAATGACATAAGAGTAAAGACATTTGAATGTTTTTTTCTTTTAACTTTTACTTACTTTTACTTTACTTACTTGTTTACTTTATTTTTAACTTGTATAATTTAGACAGGATATATTTTGAAAAAAAAAAAGTATTTTTTAAATATTTTTATATTTTTAAGTTATTTAAGGTATAAGTTGATTTATTCCAGAATAATATTTCTGTCTGTTTTTATTCACATCTAATTAAAAAAAAGATAAGTTTTAAAAGTTTAGTTTTAGTGTTTTCAATAAATGTTTATCCTGTTCGGCCCGTGACCTAAAGTTTTTTGGGATTTTGGCCCCCTGTGCAATTGAGTTTGACACCCCTGCCCTAGGGGAAATGCCTTTGGCTAATGTGTCTGAACATGACAAGGAACTTTACACTGGCAAGCGGTAGCCTATGACGTCACCACTGGTGCGACTATGGGTATAAAAAGGGGACCTGTTCACCCCACGCTCAAGACATCTTGCAACACTGCTCACAGAGAGCCTACCACTCGCAAACGTCCTGAGGAAGCTCTGAGGAGAGGAGGCCTAACAACCTATCGCAGTAGCCAAGGCTCACAGAGAGCCTAATAACGACTCTCAAGGTGACAGGAGGCCTAAGTACATCCAATACTCAGGAAAATTTACCAAGGAGGCTCACAGAGCCTGGTTACTTGATATCGTTATCCAGGTAGAAGCCTCCATACTCTGTCCTCTAACAGCCTACCAAGGAGGCTTCGCAAAGTCGATTCACTATTCAGGTGGAGCTCTAGGGAGTGGAGACCTCAGACGAATGGCTCTCTATCACAAGAGGAGGCCTTACAACGCTCCTTCTTAAAAGCAGCAGCCATAGAGGCTCCCAGACAACCTGACAACTTGGCACCACTGCCTGCCAATCAATCAGCCCTCTTCAGGCATGTATCTTGCCATTCAGGAGTGTTTTTCCTTAAACCCGTAACATAAACACACATTTTAGAAAGTGCACAAAGTATTCCGCGTGTGCTCTAACATTAGTTCTATGCCGTTCAGTATCA
Organism: Rhodeus uyekii; assembly: GCA_037043235.1. Lineage (NCBI taxonomy): Eukaryota > Metazoa > Chordata > Actinopteri > Cypriniformes > Acheilognathidae > Rhodeus > Rhodeus uyekii. The sequence continues at coordinate 984,967 of JAWRVZ010000030.1, read as the reverse complement.
TAATAATATAAATGGCAATCCTAATACACTCTTTCTGCCCACAATTCCACAGACTTAAAAACAGCACACTGAATCATAAGCAACATTTGAGCTAACAAGGGAAGCTAAAAATTGAAAAGTTCCTGTTTGACTCCTCTGTGCTCTGCACACAACCCTGCATTCAATCCTGCCTACGGCTGTGGGGTCTGAACTTCGGAGTGCAAGCTCTCCACACTCATACCTCAAGTCTGGGTGGAACCAATGTGTTCCTGCGACTGCATGGCAAAAACACGTATTTAACCCCCTTGAGAGCATCAGATTCTTCTTTTTTATAAAGAAACATTCGAGGACAGACATGAATGCAGCACTATGAATGCCTTCAACTCTTCCGAGAGCCAAACTCGCTCGTGCAAACACTATTATCTCCTTTCTCTTGTAGTCAGTCTCATAAATGCATCATACCAAGCACATCCAGCTTTTTAGAAGAGTTGACCGGTAATGGTGGACCAGAATACTAGCAGCGCACGTTCTTAGAACACTAAATCACTGGTCTGAACCAATCTCAACCTCCAGTTTAGAAAGATGGTAAACTGAAAGAATCCCTCAGCACTTGTGTTTACATCAAAGTAAAAAGGTATGGGCAAAAATCTATGTGTGTTGATTGGAGTTTGCCTTAACTGTTAATGACCCTCCCTTGTGAAAAATAAGTGCACTTTAGCATACTTTTTAGAAGACTTATTACGGAAATAACATGCTTCATAATTAGTTTTGAACTTACTCGCGTTGAAAGTTACTTGCGTTCAAGCTGTTCCAAACTTGAATGAGCACAAACTTCTGTTGAGCACAAAATAAGGTATTTTGAAGAATAGGGGTAACCAAACAGTTGATTGATCCCACTGATCCCCCAGCCCCGTACTGTATTTGTACTTTTTTTTTAAAGGATACTTTTAAGATTTTAATGGTTCAGTATATTTAAGCATTATAAACCTTGTGTTTCTAAACCTTGTTTTTCCACAAAGGTTTAGCTGAAAAGAGAACACAGTTAACAAAACAGTGAAGATTAAACAAAATAAACATGTTGTCGGGTTGTTAAGCACAATCGGTGTAAGACTGTGCATGTAAAATGACAGTTATTTTCCTTTTGTAGACTCTGACATGTTTCATTATCAGGGGAATGCTAACCTTCTCTCTGTTTGACCCTCACAGAGTCCCCGCTGAAAGGAGATGACAATCAAGCAGATCGATCTTTTGCCGACTCGTCCTTGTTCAACCACTGGGGCCAGGATCTGGGGCCAGACAGTCGCCGAGTGGCCCTCAAGATGTTTCAGTATTACGGCTACAACGGTTACCTCAGCGACCGCCTCTCCATGGACAGACCCATCCCAGACTACAGACCTAATGGGTGAGTGTCTATCACTTAAGACTTAAGGCTGCCTGATATACTCAGAACAAAGTCTTTTTTGTTCTTCGTTTAGCCATGAAAATAAGTTTGAAATACCTTTGCAGCGATGTGCTGTTAGCGAACATCCTATGCTGCTGATAAAAAGATGAATATGTAAAGAACTAAATACAATGAAAACAGCAGTTAAGGAAGAATCTGATCATAGTGAAATGTACACTCACCTATAGGATTATTGGAACACCTGTTCAATTTCTCATTAATGCAATTATCTAATCAACCAATCACATGGCAGTTGCTTCAATGCATTTAGGGGTTGTTCCTGGTCAAGACAATCTCCTGAACTCCAAACTGAATGTCAGAATGGGAAAGAAAGGTGATTTCAGCAGTTTTGAGCGTGGCATGGTTGTTGGTGCCAGACGGGCCGGTCTGAGTATTTCACAATCTGCTCAGTTACTGGGATTTTCACACACAACCATTTCTAGGGTTTACAAAGAATGGTGTGAAAAGGGAAAAACATCCAGTATGCGGCAGTCCTGTGGGAGAAAATGCCTTGTTGATGCTAGAGGTCAGAGGTCATGGGCCGACTGATTCAAGCTGATAGAAGAGCAACTTTGACTGAAATAACCACTCGTTACAACTGAGGTTTGCAGCAAAGCATTTGTGAAGCCACAAAACACACAACCTTGAGGCGGATGGCCTACAGCAGCAGAAGACCCCACCGGGCACCACTAATCTCCACTACAAATAGGAAAAAAGGCTACAATTTGCATGAGCTCACCAAAATTGGACAGTTGAAGACTGGAAAAATTCTGCCTGGTCTGATGAGTCTCGATTTCTGTTGAGACATTCAGATGGTAGAGTCAGAATTTGGCGTGAAAAGAATGAGAACATGGATCCATCATGCCTTGTTACCACTGTGCAGGCTGGGATGTTTTCTTGGTGCACTTTAGGCCCCTTAGTGCTAATTGGGCATCGTTTAAATGCCACGGCCTACCTGAGCATTGTTTCTGACCATGTCCATCCCTTCATGACCACCATGTACCCATCCTCTGATGGCTACTTTAGAATTAAGGCAGTTCTGAAGGCGAAAGTGGGTCAAACAGTATTAGTATGGTGTCCTTTAGGTGAGTGTATGTTTGCACAAACTCACCACTCCAGTATAGTCACGTCATGTTTATTTATATAGCACTTTATACATTAGACTGATTTAAACCAAACAGCTTTGTGATATTACATATGAAAAAAAACTGTCAGTGTCCCTTTCAATTATAATTACACTTGTGTTTGTGTTCACTCACGCACGTCTGACCTTGCGAACTAAAGAGAAGAAATGAACCAGAAAAGATTTCCACGTCAAAAAAGGCGGAGCCTCAGAACCACACCTACTTATTACGTAATCCGTACCCATTTGTGGCGAGCAGGGCGGGGTCGAGGGACCGTGAGAGCGTCACGAGAGCCGGTGGCGTGATAGATAATGAGCCATGGGTCTCTCGTTTCTCACGGAGGAGCGGAGGCATAAAAGAAGGAGCGACGACATTGAAAGCGAGAGTGGACCAGGCCTGGAGTTTATGTTATGGTTTGTGTTTGTGCGGGCGGGCGGCAGTCGGCCGCGAAGGGCTGCCGCCATTGTTTATTTGAGTTTGTTTTATTTTTGAACATTAAAAGTCTTTAAATGTCTGCCGGTTCCCGCCTCCTTCCTCCCTGAACGTTCAACATTGTTACACCATTAAATTGGAAACAATTAAAAATAACAAAGTGACAAAATTAAAACCACAAGTTTCATTTTACTATCTTTCCCTTATTTTAAGATGACAGTTACATAGTAGTTACTCAAGTATGTACTCAGTAATATTAATTAACTACATGTACATACAATAGTTACAGTTAGGGTTTAGTTTAGGGCATGGGTCGGCAACCCGCGGCTTCGGAGCCGCATGCGACTCTTTCACCCCTGTGCTGCGGCTCTTTCATCCCCTGCACGTAACTTGTAGCAGCGGTCCCGCTATCTTGTAATAGTAACATCAAATGTCATTGGTTAGTTCCCTTTTTTTCCAGAGGTCAGTTGTGATTGGATGCCTGTGATTGTCAATCTAGAGCTGAGGCAAAGATACGATTGTCACATTGCATATTATGGTTTTTCTGTAGATTAAATTGTATTCATATTGTTTCATTGTAATTTCACGTGTCCCAGTCGAGTGATTTAAGACCAAACTATACTTTATACAGGTTTTCTAGGGTTTATTAAAAGTAAATGCACAGGTACGACCTTCTGAAAAGGTCGCTTCATATATAAACCTTAGATTGCAGCTCCGGACATATTTGATTTTTTATTCTTTTTTGTTAAATATGGCTCTTTCAACATTTACGGTTGCCGACCCCTGGTTTAGGGTATGCATAATAGTAATTATGCATTATTTACTATTATAGGTGAATGTAGTAACATGTAACTATGTCACCTTAAAATAAAGTGTTACCAACAAAACACATAAACAACCTCAGCCTTTCTGTAGCATCCTCTGACTCAACAGACTCACTACAGCATCCTGTGATACTCAGCCTCCGTTGTTACCACGATCCTGTGACTCAAGACACCATTCAGTCATTCCTCATCTCCTCCTTTATGTGTGTGTGATCAATAAACCTGTGAGAAACGATCAGCAACAAACCGGTATGCACTCCGCTTTATATTGATCATCTTACCTGGTTTGGACTGTGTTCCTGCTGTTTCACTAATAAACTCACCTGTTTGGACTAATCCATCTCTCTTCTAACTCTGTACGCGACGCAACTATGCAATATGCTTAGAAAATATATATATACATAAATGTTTTGTGTAAAATGGTACCGTTTTCTTTATGTGATCTATAACTAGATCACATATAAACTTTTTTTTTTCAGGCAGTTATAGTTGAAAGCATGTCAACATACAGTTTACAACAACCGACTCTATTTTGACAGGCTTTGAAAGAGGTGTGTGTGGAAAAACATAATTACTCCATAGCCTGTAATTACTGGATGTGTCTTGCTGGCAGCAACATAAAGAACTCCTTCACATCTGATCACATCTGTTCTTTTCTCTCCGTGGAGTCAAATTGCTATTGAGTACCTGGGTCTGAAAACGTTGAAAACCTGCTTGTTATAAACTCCAGTCTTCCAAGAACATCAAAACATTACCTATCATTGTAAAGGACCTTTATATTTACTAGAAAGGTCTTTGTATTTCCCAGCATTTTTCATGTAGAGGAAACCTTTATTTCCCATAACGATTATTATCATTATAAGTTTTTTAATTATTGATCACATTACCCAGTTAAAATAACTTGTGTCACAAAGTCGGATGGATCGGCATGAGAAAATGAATTATATTATTTAATTGAGTTTGAAAATTCTCATTATAAATTATTGTAACTGTTGGATACAGTTGAGAAAGTCAAGACCTCTAAGGTGAGACTGGCCAAAAACTTAATTTTAAGTACCAAGAAACTAATAATTGCACTAAGGCCTTATCCTGTCTGTGTAACCGGGCCTTGGTTGTATTTAAAACTAGCTTGGTTAGTTGTAGCAATTCTTTATTTAACAAATCCTTCATGAGATCAGAACACCTGCTTTTGTACACTATTCTTGGAAATGCCTTCACATATTAACAATTTGGTTTAATCTGTTCCTGCAGGTGTAAAAACATGTCTTACCCATCCAACCTGCCACAGGTTAGCATAGTCTTCATCTTTGTGAACGAGGCGCTCTCGGTCATTCTGCGCTCCATCCATTCGGCCATGAACCGAACCCCACACCACCTGCTCAAAGAGATCATACTGGTCGATGACAACAGCAATAACGGTAGGTTTACACACACACAGCACAAATCTCTTAACATGTTTGTTGATTGTGTTATGTTTGCCATTAACGAGAAGCGTTTGTGTAACTAGTTCCTGTGAGACTGGAACAAAGCTGCGGCAACCGTTTTTTTTCCTTGTGTTGTACTAGCTAGTTCTCAGTGTGGGGCTTATAGTCTTAATAATTACCGCTGTATGGCTTCTCAACATTCTGTCTTTAATCTAACCCTTCCGTTTGCTTAATTAGCTGCTCTGCTCATTGGATTAAAGTGATTGGTGCAAGAATACTAATCAGCTGAAAACTGAGAAATATTTACCCCGGAAAGATTAAACCTAAGAAACGTGATGAATTACTCCGTTTCCCCGACACCATGTGCCTCACGCTCTGGACTAATGATGCATTTAGTGGATTCGTCTGTTAGTCTTTAATAGGAAGCATTATAGGCTTCTTGCTCATTATTGCATTATTTCCACCAATCTTTTTTTCAATTGTCCAATTATTTTATGTTAATATTGTGAAATAAGTGTTAATTTCAGCAATGTTATGAACATAATTTCCCAATTTATCAATAAGTTGAATTTTATCGGTCAACCACCACTCACATTGACGTTTATCATCATATTCTTGTTTTGCAGGACTGTAGTAATCTTTGACTCCCTGTAAACACTAATGCTCAAAGTAATGAATTGATTTGTAAACTTAAATTAAACCAATTATTTCAATCAAATTAACTTTTATTAGTATTTAGAGCTTAATTTTCTTTTGAGTTCACAAAAAGGACATATTTTAAGTAATCTGAATTCATTCCTTGTTCATTGAACTTGTTTCTTTTCTTTTAGACACGTAAATTTGACTGAAACTGAGCTGGGATTTCTGTTTCCCAGCATGCTTTGCCATGCTTTAAACATTACACTCAAAAAAAATAAGTGTTTTTAATAATCTTTAGCAAGATTAATGTTAATTTGGTGATTTAGTTTCTGTTATGTGTCTGGCCAAGTTTCCAATACTAAAAACAATTAAATTGAGATTAAATGATAATTTTAATATTTTTATTTTTATTTAACCCATATTTTACCAGGAATAATCTCATTGAGATAAAAATCTATTCTACCAGGGAGTCACACAAAGTTTCACACATAAAATATTACAAGACAAGCATTAAAGGAAAACAACTAAAAATCCTGTCCAGCACTCAAAATGAACTAAAATATATAAATGTTAAGTAAAACAGGAACATGATTCTTTCAAATATGACACCAAAAGATAAAAGATTACTCTGCATTTCATTCCATAGTCTGGGCGCATAACAGGAAAAGGCAGTTTTACCAAACTCTGAGTATGTAGGCACAGTTAAAAGTAATTTAAAAGACGATCTAGCTTTATAACTACCAGAACAATAAGATAAGAGACTACAAATATACAGAGGCAGTTTACCTATAAGAGCTTTGGCAATAAACATCAACATATGCATTTTTCTCCTCTCATACAAGGATTGCCAGCCAACCAAATCAAACAAAGTGCAATGATGGGTACGTTTAGGAGCATTAGTCACAAATCGTATTGCAGCATGGTGTATGCAATCTAAATTTTTTGTTAGTGAAGATAACTTAGCATGCATATAAATCACATCGCCATAGTCCAGCACAGAGAGAAAACCACTTTGAATAATTCTCTTTTTTGCTTCAAAAGGAAGATCTTTCTTTTATTGAAAGATTTTCAATATGAATATTAAAACCCAACCTTTCCTCAAGCCATATGCCCAGGTATTTATAGGTATTTACTCTTTCTACACAGTCCCCTTCCAACGTTAAAATGGCAAACGTTTGTTACGAGAGCGAGTAAGCTGCATATATTTAGTTTTCTTAATATTTAAAACCAATTTTAAATTTAACAAAGAAGATTGCAATACCCGGAAGGAATCTTGTAATAGCTCTATGTTTTTTTTTCTTCATGGACTGTGCAGCCGTATAAATAATTGTATCATTGGCATATAAACGGAGTTTAGCTGAAGTTATATCTTGACCCAAATCGTTTATATAAATGCAAAATAAAATTGGTTCTATAATTGATCCCTGTGGAACACCTTTCTTAATTTCTAGCGTTTTTTTTTTAAATGTAATTTTCAACTGATACACACCGCGACCTTTTGGATAAATCATTTTTAAACCAATTTATACTCATTTTACTACAACCTAAGCAGCTGAATCTAAAGAATCAAAAGCTTTAGAGAGATCTACAAATAAAGCAGCACAGTCATTTTTATTATCCAAAGAAGTAATAATATAATTTGTGAAAAGTCTTGCTGGTGTTACAGTACTATGGGCTGACCTAAACCCCGACTGAAACTCATTTAAAACGGTTTAACCTGATCATTTAAAAAAGACTCAAAAACCTTTGCCATAATGTTTTAACAAGGGAAGAACCATGGCTGATTTCCATGCATAAGAAATTTGAAATTAAAAATAGTTTAAATGTATGAATTAGTTTCCTAAAATATTTCCTAAGCAATTACAATGTGTGAGCATGAAACAAAAATACAATATTGCGTTACATCCTAATAAGTGTATCAAAAGGACATGTTTTTTAATTTAAAAAAAGTAATACTTTTGGAGACTTAATTCCATGTTGATTGCAAATAAATGGTTTCAAGGTTTACAAATATATTTTAAATGTAATATAAAATAACACATAACATAATTAATTTCAGTTAAAAGCATGATCGAGTTCTTTGCATGTGCTTTAGTTTTAGGCAACAGATCAAAATAAGCTTAAAGGATATTTAAACAATGATTTACAATGTCCAAGGGTTTTAAAGGTGTACCTTAAGTGTGTTATGAAACATAACCATGAAAGCATACGCTCTTTAAATACAGTTAAGTGGCCTTTAACTCACGAACATCAAATAATCCGCAAGAAAACTATCCTTAAACATCTTCTTCCAAAAACAAAAATGTGCTGTCTTTGACATTCTGCTGGTGTCATTCCATCCTGTGTGTGGAGCATAGTGTGTCACTTTTGTCATTATGGCTAGAAATGGTAGTCTTATCGTCTCTAACTGTCGTCACCCCCACAGTTCTGTGCAGGCTGCCAGGTCCTTTCAGTTGAGAGTATCTCTCGACATTGTTTCCTAATGTGAGAGCTACTTCTGTCCTCACCTTACACTGTATTATAGTGCTGCAGACACAATGACCGACATGAAGAGAAAGAGGGTAAAGTGACCCAGGTGACGCTTCACTAATTGTACCTTTTTGAGAACCAGTAGGCCACTCTTTCAGCTGGTATAATCTTGTGAATTCTGACAGCTTTATCTTTACATTCAAAGATGAGAGTCGTGAAGCGACCAATCAACATGAGACTTTATGTCAAAAGTGGGACCAACAGAGAATCTGTCAACCTTCAGTGAAGGCCAAAGAAAATTTAATCTCGCTCTCCTCAAAACCTGAGAATGAGCTGACAGAATTTATTTGCCTCTTTGGGAATAACCATCTTTTTATCAGAGAAAGAGAGAGAGAAAGTGAGGCAACATTGGATAATTCATTTAGATGTATTTTCAGAAGTACATATATTATTGTAGATCATTTTCCTTTTTTTTAATTCACAACGAAGACAAAAATGAAAGATAAAGAAGCAGAACTACATACAAAAATGAGAGGATAATTTAATAAATAATATTAATAAATAGTTAATGGATAATGTACATCCATCTGGTTGTTATCTCACAATTTATTGTTTATTCTGTGATAACGACTAGCCAGATGTACATTATCGTACATTAATACACGGCTACTTGCCACATAAGTAAACAATTAAACACAAAATATTAACTTGAAGTTGAAATATTTGATTAGTTATTTAAGGGCCACGGTTTCACCCCATAAATACTTATGGCAATAAACTGTTTTAAAATTCGTTTGAATGAAACAAGAGAGAGTGAGTCTGCGATAACACAAAATATTGATTTATGTTTTAATATTTTAATAGCGCACCAAATGCAAAACTTCCATAAAGAAAAACTGTCCCTAGCAAGTGTATAGCACCGAATTCATAGACCTGGATGAGCATATTATCAGTTCTTACTGGTTGTTATAGGGGAATAATATTCAGCCGAATGGCATACGCGTACGATTGATACGCGTGCTCGTATCTCGAAAATGTACTCGTATCTAGAAGCAAAAATCTACCTGAAGGCTTGCTCGTATCTTGGAATACTCGTATGTAGAGACACTCGTATCTCGAGGTATTGCTGTATTCCACAGAACCGTGTAAAAAGTTGATCTATTATTATTATTATACTGGTAGATGTTTGTTTTAAGCATGAGTGTCACTTTATGTTTAAAAACTGCAAAAAAGGATTACATTACCACAATGTTCTGATTATATAAAAATTATACTATTTGAGTGATATCATATCAAATAAATTACCCACCCTGTTTACTTGCATCTTCTATCACTGCCAAAGGAACTGGCACAGTGCATTTTTGTAAGGCGGTCCTGGCTGGGCATTGTGGGTTTTGAGCTGTTAGAAGGAGTGATGGATTCATTTCATGAATGTTGTATTATATTGGTTGAGAGCTTCACATTTAGTTCAATACAGCTTAGCCATCCCAGCTCCTGACATAGACCAAGATTGAATTATTTTCTTACTAAGACCAGGGAAAATGAGGACATCTTCCAGGAGGCAACCCAGGTTTCATCAGAGAACCTTGTGCAAACATTCATATACCAATGGGTCTCTATAATATTGATAGAAAAGTCTCAGTTTTTCCTCAGAGAGATGTATTAAATGTAGTTGGAAGTTGTTCATGTAGTTTTAGATCTCAAGAAAGATCTACTGCAGTGATATCCAAAAGCTGGACCGAGATACTAAGTCATTATTTTGAGAAAGCATTTCGAAATAACGAGAAGCTTTTTCAAAATAATGACTTAGTATCTCAAAATAATGAGAAACTTTCTTGAAATAATGACTTAGAGAAATAACGAGAAAATAAGTCATTAGTCTCTATCTCGAATATCTCGAAATAACGAGAAACTAAGTCATTATTTAGAGAAAGTTTCTTGTTATTTCAAAAAACATTCTCGTCATTTTGAGATACCAAGTCATTATTTTGAGAGAGTTTCTTGTTATTTCGAGATACTAAGTCATTATTTAAAGAAAGTTTCTCGTTATTTCGAGATACTAAGTCATTATTTTGAGAAAGTTTCTCGTTATTTCGAGAAAGTAAGTCATTATTTAGAGAAAGTTTCTTGTTATTTCAAAAAACATTCTCGTCATTTTGAGAAAGTTTCTCGTTATTTTGAGATACCAAGTCATTATTTTGAGAAAGTTTCTCGCTATTTCGAGAAAGTAAGTCATTATTTAGAGAAAGTTTCTTGTTATTTCAAAAAACATTCTCGTCATTTTGAGAAAGTTTCTCGTTATTTTGAGAGAGTTTCTTTTTATTTCGAGATACTAAGTCATTATTTAGAGAAAGTTTCTCGTTATTTTGAGATACTAAGTCATTATTTTGAGAAAGTTTCTCGTTATTTCGAGATACTAAGTCATCATTTCATTGGCTTCCATAGTTCAAGCCTTTTCCACTCCATGTGTGTTGCTTCTTTTTCCCACTAAAGGTGTAAAGAGTCACATTAAAAGCTGAAGAAGATGCGGCTATTTTAATAACTGTAGCAGATACACAGTGAGCAGCGAAAGATAGATGGATGGATGGATGGATGGATGGATGGATGGATGGGACAGATGGGCATATAGATCTATATTACACTGCATTGGCCAATACAATTTAAAATCTTGACACTTATAAACTGAAAGACGGTCAATCCCAATTCTACAAAACTTTAGCTTATCTCAAAAGAGATTAGTTTTGTCATTTTAACACCAAGGACTTAATTAAAATGTCTCCTCAAAATGTTGATACCCAATACGATTGCTTATAGACCTTCAGCGTGTCAGTCTTCCTTCATATTTCAGTAGTAGTTGTAGCTCAGACAAGCTTAGTGTTTTGAATCGATTGAAAGAAGAAGTGCACTTGAGATAACGATGATGAAAGATTGATGCTTTCAGTCATGAACAGCTCTGAAATAATGGACATGTTATGCTTTGTTTTATTATGATAGTGTCTTCATCAACCATTTCACGTCTTCACCATTTCCCCCCCAATCAATTACTATCTGTTCATTCTGTTAATCAGTCATTTTTGACAGAGATGAAAGTTCTGTTCTAATAAGCTTTGAAGAAAGTTTTTGGTGAGGTTGAAGATAAAGCGAGAATTTTTGCTGTCAAATAAAATCAGAAGACAGATTTTGTTTAGTGTCTCCCAGTTCAATCATAAAACTCATATTTGCAGGCGGGGGTAAAGCATTAGAGCAATTTGTCGAGCCACAAGCTGTTCATATCCAATGTTCTCTGGCTTTTGAAAGAGACATTCTCTTCACGTTCACTCGTGTAATCTCAGTGATCGATGAGGGACACCGTTCGCTCAAGGATAAACTCTACAGGCGTAAGCTTGGCCGAACACAACATCCCACTCAAGGGCAAGGTGAATTGTATTTTGGGGAAAAAAGATGTGACCTTTAGCTTTTGTCATTCCTGTGGCCAGTGTCAAGATCATTAAGGGCAAGAAAATATATAAAAACAACAGTCAGATAGCAATCACTGTGATTGGTCGATATTATAAGATCAGTCAATCTTCGCCTACATTGGAATCATTCTGTCTGAGTTACACGATCATGTCTTTCAATCAGGGATTTCATTTTTCACATACTGTATATGTCCCTAAAAATACCCTGAAGTATTCTGGTTGGCTGAAATTAAAACAAAAAATGTTTCAGGTACGGGAAAGCACGCTGGTTCCTGTAGATTTTACAACTGATAACTGATATAAAGTCAATATACTATCTACTTTGTATCTTGATACTAATTAGTATTTTGAATGCAGTGTAATTTGCTTTGGATAAAAGTGTCTGCCAAAAACACTTAGTCAAAAACACTACATTTAATTGACTCTTTAGTGTGTTCCTTTAAAGTATTATTTGTGTAATAAGTACACTTTATAAAAGTATACTAAAGTGCACTTTTTCTGAATTTGGCTGTTTTTTTACAGTGTAGATTCTGTTGTGTGCTTTCAAGCATGGCAATGTGATGCAACGCCTTGTTCCTTCTCAGGGAACCAGATTACAAACATAACCCGAGACATTCCCTTTTGAATAGGAGATTTGACGTTGTGTCATGGCGTTAATGCTAACGGAATGACAACACTGAGGGATCCCTGAAGGATCTGGGAGCTTCTGGTTATCACAATCAAGGCCATGTCGACATGGAAGCATTCCCATAGCATCAACGTCATAACGTAGCATCAAAGTTCCTATCCGAAAGGGAGCTTGAATTAAATCAATAACATGTTTTAAGATTTCGTCTGAAAGGGACACATAATGTTTGTTACAGCCGTACCTGATTTGAGACTCAGATGGTTAATTGGCACTAGGCAGAGCAAGAGCGAGTCAATATCTAGACCAGACCAGCACTCCTCTAAAATCCTCTAAAAGATCTGCATCTATAAATACAGTCAGAATAATAAAAAATCATCTTTGTGTTGAAGAGCCACAGAAATTGGCTCTGAATTGGTACAATTACACCTCCATAAATAATGGGCAGAATAATCTTTTAAAAATAACATTTGATAGGTCTACTTTTAAATATGAGTCACAAAATCATTTATTCAACCGATTTGTTCCAAGCAGCCGATTCATTTAATAACGAAACAAGTTTCCGAAATAGCAAAACCTTGTGTCTAAAATTTGTCTCTTAAAATTAACATTTGTATAAATTAATGTCACGTGCAATCGTGCTCATATTCGCAAGAACAGCTTTCTTGGTCTGGTAATTTTGCCTAATTATATCCTGTTATATAAAAAAACAAGATCTCATAAGTGTGGATATTTATATTGATTGAAATAAGTTCTTGATTGCACATTAAGCAGTCAGTTTGTACATTGTTTATGATGTTAACAAATTAATCAGACAATGCAGCGGCACTTTAGTGATATCCTCACAGTTGTGGTCTTGACCGATAACAGATAAAAACATGAGTCATCTTAATCTGAGACCGAGACAAGAGCTAGTACAAATGCGGTCGAGATTGAGTCTTGGTTACTACAAGGAGAGGAAGAAGAAAATAAAAAATCCAAATCCTCCCATGTGCAGAAAGTCATTTTCTACTCAAAGAGTTGATGAGCCATTTGACTATATTACGGCGTTAAAAGGTTTTTAAAAACCTTGCGTACCACTGGGCCTTGTTTGGATGAGTTTTAGTTTTTGAAGTCTTTGTGATCATTTATTTGTTTTAACAGCAACAGATAATTGAGTTGGTGTAATTAATTTTCTCCCTGTCCTTTGGCTATTCCATCTGCAAAATCATCCAACATGTTTGTCATGCAAACTTAATGGAAAATTAAATTGCCTCAGCAAACAGGGAATAAGAAGATTAGGCCGTTGACTAAGTAAACTACACAAACCCTTACCAAAAAGTAACATGGTGTTACCGTGATTAAGTGATACTTTCAGGTGTATTACCATGTTTTTGTTTTTTTTGACTAAATTATTACCTTAGTCAGATATATGCCTAGGCATACACTCACCTAAAGGTTTATTAGGAACACCATACTAATACTGTGTTTGACTGTGTTGTGTATCGCCTTCAGAACTGCCTTAATTCTACGTGGCATTGATTCAACAAGGTGCTGAAGGCATTCTTTAGAAATGTTGGCCCATATTGATAGGATTGCATGGAGATTTGTGGGATGCACATCCAGGGCATGAAGCTCCCGTTCCACCACATCCCAAAGATGCTCTATTGGGTTGAGATATGGTGACTGCGGGCCATTTTAGTACAGTGAACTCAAGAAACCAATCTGAAATGATTTGAGCTTTGTGACATGGTGCATTACCTTGCTGGAAGTAGCGATCAGAGTATGGGTACATGGTGGTCATGAAGGGATGGACATGGTCAGAAACAATGCTCAGGTAGGCCGTGGCATTTAAACGATGCCCAATTGCCACTAAGGGGCCTAAAGTGTTCCAAGAAAACATCCCCCACACCATTAGACCACCACCACCAGCCTGCACAGTGGTAACAAGGCATGATGGATCCATGTTCTCAATATGTTTATGCCAAATTCTGACTCTACCATCTGAATGTTTCAACAGAAATCGAGACTCATCAGACCAGGCAACATTTTTCCAGTCCCTAACTGTCCAATTTTGTTGAGCTTGTGCAAAATGTAGTCTCTTTTTCCCATTTGTAGTGAAGATGAGTGGTACCCGGTGGGGTCTTCTGCTGTTGTAGCCCATCCGCCTCAAGGTTGTGTGTGTTGTAGCTTCACAAATGCTTTGCTGCAAACCTCGGTTGTAACAAGTGGTTATTTCAGTCAAAGTAGCTCTTCTATCAGCTTGAATTAGTCGCCCATTCTCATCTGACCTCTAGCATCAACAAGGCATTTTCTCCCACAGGACTGCCGCATACTGGATGTTTTTCCCTTTCCACACCATTCTTTGTAAACCCTAGAAATGGTTGTGTGGGAAAATCCCAGTAACTGAGCAGATTTTGAAATACTCAGACCGGCCCGTCTGGCAGCAACAACCATGCCACGCTCAAAATTGCTTAAATCAATTGGAGTTCAGGAGATTGTCTTGACCAGGACCAACCCCTAAATGCATTGAAGCAACTGCCATGTGATTGGTTGATTAGATAATTGCATTAATGAGAAATTGCACAGGTGTTCCTAATAATCCTTTAGGTGAGTGTATATTCAAATGTATAGAAAAAACAAACAAACATGGCATTACCATTGTTCCTAAAAATGAAAACAAAGAAACTCAATGTCATTGGACGTTCCTCGTGCTGTGTGAGATCTCAAGAATGTTCTAGAGCAGCAGTATTTATTTGGTGGACCGCAAAACAGACACCTTTGCTAGATAGATGAATGGATGGATGGACAGATGGGCGTATAGATCTATATTACACTGCATTGGTCAATACAATTCAAATTCTTGACACTTAAATTGAAAGAAAGTCAATCCCACCTCTACAAAACATTTGCTTATCTCAGCAAAGAGATGTCTTCTCAAAAGCCTTTGACAACAGTAGCAGAAATACGTTGAGCAAAATATTAAATATTAGAAAACAAGATTGTTGCAGATCGAATTATTTAACCAAACCAGATTTATGACAAGCTAACGCACCTTCAGATGTTTTCCTCCATAGATTTATGCTGACTAATTAACATTTTAAGAGCATTTCATAATCATTTCATAATGTTTTTAATAATTTGTCACTCAAAATGTGAAAAGAGGTCATATAAAATATAAGTTATTAAGAGGTAAATCCTGCACCCCCAGTATGTTTACTCAGTCCCAAGGCCTTCCATGTGCCATACACAGGTGTCTACATGTAATAATAAAAATATTAATAATTGCCTCATAAAGCATCTGACCGTACCTTTTTATATTCATATCAAATTGGATAAAATATTGACAAAAAATCTCTCAGGGCCCAAGATTCTCATCTTTAATGACTATTTTGAGTATTTAGGATTTGTTCTTTTATTCTGGCTGCCCTGATGGAACAACTTAACTGTTCCAAAAAATTAAAAGACTGGGAAAGATGTATCAGACCTCTTGGTACTTTAATTAAATACCCCTGTTCTAGAGAAATAGATTCATAGCAATGAATGAGTTGCATGTGAAAGTGTCTGTCTTTATCCTTTTCACATCAATATCCCGTTTCTTCAAGATCTCACCTTCTATTCCACAAATTTCTTCTCTGAGAGGGAGAAAAAGGTGAAATTAAAAATAAATCATAGGAATTCAATTTAACAGTGGAGTGTAACACATGAGAGGACCCAAATGAAAACTTAATGACACTACGTCTTGGTTTGCATTATATATTCATGTGAGGCACCTTCATTTTGACTTTTCGCCAGCTTGTTAAAGTTTTAATATTTTATCAATATATAAATTCAATTTAATAAGTTATCAATATTTTAGATGTTAGTAGTGTTGACATGGTGGTTAAATTTTTTTGAATGATTAAGATTTTTTTATTTTTTTTATTATGTTTTTAAAGCTAATTTCTTATGCTCACCAACACTTCATTTATTTAATCAAAAGTACAGTAAAACAATAATACTATAATATAGTATTGCAATTTGATATTCCTGTGATCAAACCTGAATTTTCAGTGTCACATGACCCTTCAGAAATCATTCTAATGTGATGATTAGAGCTCAAAAAACATCAAGAAAGTGTTTAAAATCATTGCTGAAAAAAGCTATGCTGCTTAATATGAATATGATGACCATGATACACTACCATTCAAAGATTGGGGATAGATTAATAAAAGAAATTCATACTTTTATTCAGCAATGATGCATTAGATTGATCAGAAGTAATTTAGAATGTTACAAAATATTTCTTTGAACGTTCTATTCTTCACAAAATCCTGAAAAATATATCATGGTTTCCACTAGAATAATTGAGCACCAGTAATAATAATAATTATAATTGGCCTCCCGATCAGCTATTTTATTTCTATATTTGAACATTCAGTACATTGTACAGATGCTGAAAGGAGCGAGGTCAGGTGTGATGAACTTTGTATGTTGTATTGCTTTGCTTTGAGAGCAAGGCGTTTCACTCAAGCATCACATTGAGTTTTACGTCCTGCTTCAGAAACACTTCTCTGTTAAAGTGAAAAAGATTGGCAGACCCAAGAGTCCATATTGACAGACAACCGCACACACACACACACACACACACACATACAACATCCTCTTTGCTGTGACCAGGGATAATGAGAACAGTCCTTCAGGAGGCATTGTAATGTTACAGCTCTTCCTCTCTCTCTCTTTGTCTCTCTGTTCCTCCCAGATGAGTTAAAGGAGAAATTACAGGACTTTGTGAAGGAGACCAACGCCAAGCAGCCCGGTTTCATTAAAATGGTGCGGCACAGTAAGCAGGAGGGTCTGATCCGCTCGCGTGTGAGTGGCTGGAGAGCTGCCTCTGCCCCTGTGGTGGCCCTGTTTGACGCCCACGTAGAGTTCAACACTGGCTGGTGGGTGATATGAGAGCTCTGGCTATTCCTAGTGCTTCATGGACAGACTGTAATTACTGCTTCTTTCAAGCACTGATAGGCATTTTTTCTAAAAAGGTTTGAAAAGAAATTCAGCCTATATAATCTTTGAAGCTAAACAAAAAGTTTTTCTCTTATCTGCATGCTGTTCAAAACCCGTATGCGTTTCTTTCCTCCGTGAAACAAAAGAAAATGAATTTAGAATTTTCAGTCTACCCCTATCCTTAGCACTTAGGCAGACGGACCTTTATTTATTTATTTAAACTCCATCTGAAGCATAGGTTACGTTATCATAGTGCATGATTGGTAAAGTACTTCATTTACACATTTGCATCACATAAGCAGCTCCGTATTATGACTTTCCTGACGGAGTAAACTTGTTCGGTTCGGTCACAGTCATGTCGTGTCTCATCATTTTTTCCTCCTGTGTGATCCTTTTGTTTTTCCATAAACTTTCACGTCAGCCACTCCCCCTTGTTAGTCGTTTCAGGTGCTCCCTGTTATCCTGTGTACTTAAACCCTCTTGTTCTCCCTTGTCTTTGTCGATTGTTAATGTTTCCATGATGTTCCTGTCTCCGTGTTTCCTTGTTCCACGTTCCCTTGAACCTTGCACAAGTGTGCCATTTTCCATTTTACTTAAACTGTCTTGTTCTCCCTTGTCTTTGTCGATTGTTAATGTTTCCATGACGTTCCTGTCTCCATGTTTCTTTGTTCCACGTTTCCTTGAACCTTGCACAAGTGTGCCGTTTTCCGTTTTGTTTATATTTAAAGTGTTTTTGTTTTTGTTTAATAAATATAATTTTACATTGATCCCTTGATTCCTCGCCTTCATCATTTCCACCACAACGCATCTGTTACAGGTGCCTCACCTGGTACAGCGTTGCCACTGTGATGCGAGAGCTTGGGTATAAGTCAAATAAGTTACGATAAAAGAGCTCAAAGACTCTCAGAAGCAAGTTAAAATGGCATGGTTGCTTAAGCAAATCAGTTAGGAGATAAGTTATTTTCAAAAGCAATAGAGCATTCTCTTTTTTAGTACCACAGTGAACTACAAACATTACACTCGGGACAGGAGGTAACCCACAAGTTCTAAACAAGACATTGCACTAGCTTTCCAATTTCATTCATGCTTCATTTTCAAACCTGGTGACACATCAAGTTCGTTCTTGGATGAATGGTTATATTAACTATCCTGGTTCTTTAAGAACATAGATCATATAGATGGGCTTCTTCATCAAAAGAATGTCTTGATCTTACAGTTGGCATACCGTGGCTGTGCTGACAACAATCTGACCCAGATACGTCAGTGCAATTTGAATAATACCCACATTTTTTCTGCCTTTAAAGCTGTACTGTAATGCTCAATTTGCATCTCTCTTGAAGAATCTAAAATTGCACTGAGGATGAACTGACTGAATAGGCTCTGTTTGTTTTTTTAAGTAAAGTCACCTTTATTTATATACATATTTTTTACCATACATATACGGTAGTTTCAAAGCAGCTTTACAGTGATAATAGGACATTAATGCAACAAGTATTGTTTTGGCTGTACAGCAGCTTAATCGTGTTGAGAACACATTGCCTGTTCAGGATCACATTTCATACTCGATTTATTTTTTATTTTTTGGAACAATGCTTGTTCGCTGCATGGTAAATGATTTTATTGCTATGTCTACAGGGCAGAGCCTATTCTCCAAAGGATTAAAGAAGATAGGACCAGAATTATATCCCCATCTTTTGACAATATCAAATACGACACATTTGAGATTGAGGAGTACCCACTCTCCGCTCAGGGCTTTGACTGGGAACTGTGGTGCCGATATTTGAACCCACCAAAATCCTGGTGGAACTTGAACAACAGCACAGCTCCAATCAGGTATGTTTTGAATTTTGGAATGCATATCCATCCATCTTTTTTCTGTCCACAGCTCAATTTAATACATTTCTCTGAGGACCTGTCTTCTCTTTCAATTTATTGAGTTGTCCGATTCGACTGATGTAAATATATATTCAATGAATGTAATTATGTGATGTAAATCTCCAGGAGTCCTGCCCTGATTGGCTGCTTTGTAGTGGACAGGCAGTACTTCGCAGAGATCGGTCTTCTGGATGAAGGCATGGAGATTTACGGAGGAGAGAATGTGGAGCTGGGTGTGAGGGTGAGAAACTATATCATTCTGTACAGGCTATGGGGTAATGAAGATAATGGATTCACTCTTGAAGGATTAATGACTCTAATGGCCCTCCTTTCTTGGCAAGATACTTCAAGTTGGCACCATTTACTGTATCCCTTGTCAAAACACATTCTTTTGATCGGGTTGTAATTGTTATGCATAAAATGTTTAGCAAGTGTAGCAAGACAATCTAGGGCTGCTACAAACAGTTAGTTTTTCTATTGGTTATTTTTTATTGTTATTTATTTAATTATTAGTTGTTGTTTTTTATTAGTCTATTAATCTACAGGTTACTTTGCCTGATTTCCCCCTGATTTTGGTTAAGTAATCAATAAATAATGACCATAACTTCTGCCATTTTCATTGTTTTATTAAAAGATTTCCCAGTTCAATTTATATGTAATCATTTAGCAGACCTTTTTATCCAAAGCGACTTACAAATGAGGAGAACAATAGAAGCAATCAAACTAACAATAGGGCAACAATATGCAAGTGCTGTGACAAGTCTCAATTAGTGTAGTACAGTACCCAAATGTTGATAACAAATCTTTCTGTTTCTTGAAAATGGCCAAAGTTGCAGCTCTGGTTGAGATAAGCAGGTGATTCCACCAGCCAGCAGGAAAATGTAAGGGATAGGCAAGGAGAGGGAATCAGTAGCGGGATAATATTTATTAAACTCAAAAGATAAACTCAACAAAGGGATCTTAAGTCGGACGTAGCAGAGAAAGTCACTGTGCAGAGTAAACAAGGCTGGCAGGAAGGAGGATCACGTTCCGCAGGGCTGGGTAGAGGTTCAACGGTGGTGGGGATCTTGGAAGGGGAGTAAACCAGAAACTGAGCCAGGTACCAGCGAAACTTGCGGAGCGTCAAAGGGCGCAGCGTCTTGATAGCAGCAGCAGAGGAGGTAGCACAGGGACTCAGGCCAGGCAGACAGGGGAGCTGGGGAGACAAAAATAAAAAGGGGAAAAACCAGAACCAGCAAACGCTAAACTAGAAGGAAGGGACTAGGAAGAGAAGGGGAAAAACTAGATAGAAGAAAAGACCTAGGATCAAAGCAACAAAACAAAAGCACTGACTAAGACAAAGAACTAGGAATGCTAGGAATGCTAGGAATTAGTGATGTGCTTCTCGGTTCGAATCCCTGAAGCTTGTGCCGAGTAATCTAGATGAGTGGTTCATGAACCACGGGTCGATGCACGTGTTCCTGACGTAAGTGCTGACGTTTGAAGCCCCGCGTAGCGGGTGTACCACGTGACTGCTTCAGGAAAGGATTCGCTAGGTTTGAGTGCAGCTCAAAATAAAAGCGGCAGTGAAACACTATGTATTGTCCCTCGCTTTTTGTGTTTTTGGGTCCCTTTATTGCGCTGTTTTTGGCATTCGATTCAAGCTTCTTTTTTGCGATGGAACCAGCAAGAAAGAGGAGATTTTCCCCTGTTTGGGAGCACTTTGAGTTGTTCTCACCTAAGAATGTAAGGCACCTGCAATTACTATGTATTAGATTCCACTAATGAATAAAATAAAATGTGACAACTTTTCTGAATACTTGTAGCTGAAGCATCTGATGTGTTCCAAGGAGCTAAGTTATAATAATAACACCTCAACTATGCTAAGGCACTGAGTCTTGCATGGCAACGAGGAAACCAACCAGGTTGAACCTGGCTCAGGTATTCCATTTATATTCATAGCCCCACACTACACTGTATAGTTGTTTTTTTAACTCTTACATATGTAATTCAATTTAGCTGAGAAGGTTGACTTGGCTGAGCACTTTATTATTACATTTCAATACTTTTCAATTCAATAAATTATATTTTTTTAGACTTTGAAAGCCTTAGTGGAAAAAATTGTTTTTAAATAAAAATGAATAAACTCTTTATTTTACCTCCTTATTTAAAATTTTCACTTGTTGCATAAGCAAAAACAAAACAAAAGTAACACAAAACAATTAATGTTAAAACTCTTCAAATAATACTTTTGTATTCAGAGCATGATTCACATCCCACCATTTTATTGCAAGCACCAAGCATGTTATACATTTTTTCTGCCCACATGATGGGGTAGTCGAGCAAATGAATCATCTTGAAGCCCCTATGTGTGTGTGAAGCATTTCCCTGCAGGGCTTCACTGCTTCATGGGGCTTCATTTTGCCATCACTACTAGGAATGCTAGGAATGCTAGAGCTAAGAGGGCCAGCGAGATCTGAAGGACAGCAATACAATCTGGCACAGGACAGAGAGTGAGAGGGAAATATAAAGGGTGACAAACGAACAAGGAACAGGTGTGAGCCATGAGTGTGATGAGTTAACAAGGGGGTGGAGAAAACAAAGCACATGACACAACAGCAAAGAGATCAAGACAAACAAGGACAATCCCCCTTAACTAAACAGATACCGTGACAGAAACAGTCAAGATAAAGGTCCATAAAAGTGATTTTGTGCCTCTTTGAAACGACACCACAAGGCACCTTTTACTTGCAGAGTCCAAACTTTTGAAGGTAGGGTGGTGCAGAATCAGTGGTTATTTTGTAGGCATGCAACAGTGCCTTGAATTTGATGTGAATGGCTATTGACAACCAGTGCAAATTGATGAAGAGAGGTATGACCTCTTCTGCTCGTTAAAGACCGCTATCACTGCTGCATTCTGGATCAGTTGCAATGGTTTGACGGTACATGCTAGGTCCGGCCAAGAAAGCATTACAATAGTTTAATCTAAATAGAACAAGAACTTGGACAAGGAAGACCTAGCTCCGATAGGAAGGGCCTGATCTTCCTAGTGTTGTAGAAGACAAATCTGCAGAAGTAGGCAGTTCTAGCAATGTGGTCAGTGAAGTTTAACAGATCATCAATCAATCTAAATGGGAAAGTTGTGATGGAAGAAGTGTTGGCTGAGACTATTAGTAGGTTGAGTTGAAGGTGGTGGTCCATCATCCAACAAGAAATGTCTGTCAAGCAGGTCGAGATGTGAGCAGTTACCATCAGATCATCTGGCTGTAATGAGAGGTAGAGTTGATAGGAAAAACATGTTTCTGAATGGCAGATCCTAGTGATGACATGTAGAGGGAGAAGAGAAGTGGTCCAAGCACTGAGCCCTGAGGCACTCCAGTAGCTAGATGTTGCGACTTAGACACCTCACCCCACCCCTGACCTGCCCTGAGAGGTAAAACTTGAGGCAAGAAGAGTGTGGTACCCTCATTACCAAAGAAGCCTTTGCTAATGAGGGTTGACAAAAAAGATCTGGTGCTTAGCTGTGTGAAAAGCAGAAAACAGATTCAGTAAGATGAGTACTGATTATTTGGAGGCTGCTCAGAACTTCAATAATCGAAGGCATGGCAGTCTCAGTAGAGTGGCTGATTTTGAAGCCAGGCTAGTTGATGTCCAGGAGGTTCTGTGTGAGAAAGTTAGAGACTTTAAAAGTCTCTCTAAAACTCGCTCAAGCATCTTAGCAATAAATACTATTTAGACTGGTATACCATTGAAATTTGTTTTGTATTGTTTTACCAGTGAATTGTTAGATTTGCAAATTACAAATCCAACATTGAAAAGTTATGTCTCTTGATATTTTTGTTTCCCTTTTTCTGAGAAGAATTGATCAAGATATCTTGTGGTACAGCCTTATTTTTTTCTCATCCATTTCGTTTTAACACGAAACTGGGTGTCTGCTGATGAAAAACAGCCCACGAAAACTACCATGTTCGCTGAAGGTATGGTGTTTTTGAGGTGTTAGATTTAAGCAGTGTTAGATTTGCACTGCACATTTGCTTCACATATTTCTTTTTTTCTGTGCCACCCATCGCATACAGGTCAGTGTTATACAGATTTCCTGATATGGTCGACTGCTGCACCTTTACTCTGTTTTCAGATACTGAATTCTCAAAGCGAACATTGTCCTTTATGTGCCTGTTTTCACAAGTCTCCTGCTGTTCATGCAAGGAGTTTCGTAGGGCAACCTTTTCTAGACCGTGTCTGGGTGATTTGATTAATCTACCATTTCTTTTTAATTGATCTAGCATTGGGACATTACAACAATTAAATTCAATATTGTTTTTCTTTCTTATGCATTTGTTTTACTTCATGTCCAGCTTCACAGAATAACTCTTTAGTATTCATTTCAGAGATGCCCTTCAAACTCACAACCTTAATAATGACTCATTATGAACTGTAAACCCCGATGTCCTATGGGGTTTAAGCTAGAAAATGTGGTGGTTTTTAATTGACTCACAGCAAGTGTTTGAGAATTTAGTTTTAATCTGCGGGACACGTGGGACTGAATACATATTGACGTTCATTTTCATACAGAATATTTTGTAGCATAAAATATTACCTCTTTAAATCTCAATTGCTGTTGGTAAGATAAAATATCAATGTCTATGCAGCACATGTAGTTTAGTAAAATTTATTAAGAGTCTGTGAGTCTTATTCTCACCAAGGTTGCATTTATTTGATCAAAAATAGTAGTAGAAATTGTAAAAGTGAGATATTATTATAATTTCAAATAACCGTTTACTATTTTAATATATTTTTTTGATTTGCTGATTTGGTGCTCAATTAAATATCTTTACTGTTTCATTTTAATA
This sequence comes from Rhodeus uyekii, assembly GCA_037043235.1. NCBI lineage: Eukaryota > Metazoa > Chordata > Actinopteri > Cypriniformes > Acheilognathidae > Rhodeus > Rhodeus uyekii. The sequence continues at coordinate 960,883 of JAWRVZ010000030.1, read as the reverse complement.
TACATTCTAATAGAGAAACGGCTCTTTTAAAATGCATATTTGATCAAATAAATGCAGCCTTAGTAAAGCCTTTTCCAAATGTATTACAAATCTCAATTATTCCAAACTTTTCACCAGTAGTGTGTTATTCAGACAATGTTTGCTTTCCTTTACCTTTATACAGCAGTTATTTACCGGTTTATTTGCACATGTCTGTTTCTCCATCCCAGCACAGCTTAATAAATGTGCCTTACCTGAGCAGAGAGACATTACAATTCCTGAAGGAAGCCAATAATAACCTTCAAGCATACCGTGACCCCAAAAATCATTTGCACACTTAAGCCGTACATCCGACATTGGGCATTGCTAATGACAGAATAAAAATACACATACGTACTGTGTATAATATATCAAATACAGAGACTAGAGGGCAAACTTGCTGTCCCTACCTCTCAGAACAGTCTTAAAATGGCTTGACTTTCAAAGATATGACCACTCTCTCCAAGCACAGTGAAACATAATCATAAATCACGCCAAAGGAGAAGCTAGGGTGGCATTTCCCTCCCTGGTAATTTTCCCTGAGTGAATGGCATGCTTTTAAGATTTTTATGCTTGATAATGGGCCACTGATTGCTCTTCTCTGAAAGCATGCACAATTTTCTCAGAGACATACTTTTTCACTGTCCCTCGCTGGCTCGTGGATAAATGGAAAGTGAATCATCTGATTGCACCAGAAGGCACACCGAGACACAGTGTGCTAGATTTGTTCGTGTCTGTTTATACCAGATTATGGTAAAAGCAATGAAAAGACGGGCTGCGGAGAGAAGGCAGAGGTGTTTTAGTCAGATTAGAGGCGCTACTACCTCTTACCTCCCTTTACCCACAATTCCCAGTAGGTTTCATCTGTGTGCAGTGTATTACAGTAGCACTACGCCGACAATGAGATAGTGAGTTATGTGTCTACAGATTAAAGAAGAGAAGACAATTTTCGAAGATCACTGTTTCAATAGAAAGGAGATAGGAGAGTATGTTTACTGTTCTATATAGAGGTGGATTTACTATGTCCTCAATCAGTCTTTAAGTCTAAGTGGGTGAAAAGCAAATGAATCACATGTCTGAAGCCTTCTGAGGTGACAAACGGAGATTAGAGCGTTGTGTGAAAAAGCTCATCAAGCATTTATGCAATATGCAGATGGAGTCTTCTCATACACTGATTCACTTGAAAAAATAAAGGACATTATGTGGAACATGTAAGTGAATTGTAGTGTACCAGATATAAAATAAATAGGCCATGCAGAGATTTGATGGTTCAGTATAAAACATTCAAAATTACTGAGGTGGCCCGCAAGCTCTAACTTGGTGGTCAAGAAATGTCATATCCAAAGAAAAATAAAGAAAATAAGCTTATTTTAGGATTGATTATTTTTTAATAGTGAGGTTTTTATGACCACTAAGCACATTTCACTCTGAATTATCATTTCTGTCATGCGGGGGTGAAGAAAAAAAAAACTAAGAATATATTACTGAAGAATTTATACATAATGGAAGCATTTATTTCAATGTATGATTATTTTATAAAAAATGTTTTTTTCAATCACCTGCATTAATGTCTTTTATTTCTTTTTGTAATATCATTAGAGATCAAAATGTTTACATTTTTTTCCGTCTAGCCACCGCCAGCATTTTTTATCATTTTTATAAAATTTTCCTGGCCCCCAGAATATTTAGTAATGTGAATAGCTGAACCTCCTATTCTAGCTTAATGATTTTTTTTAAACAGCTCTTGAATGTGGGTAGGTTTAATAATATTTTTTTTTAAAGCAAAATTTTAAGTAAAAACATGTTTTTTTGTTCTCTGCTCAAGAGTCACTGTTTGCTCACTAAAGTGAAACAAGCTCCATCCGTTCATTCACAATATCAGAGAACATTTCTTCACTTTGCTGTGTAATTTTATAGCATGCTGTTCTTTGAGAGGGCATTGAGATAAAGGATGAAGGAAAATGAGAGCGTGTTGCAGGTATTTTTGCAGTAGGCCAAGGTCTGAAGGGCATCGAGCAGCATTGTGTGAGGGCTCCTTCTGTCCTTCTGTATCCAAAGGGAATGAGGCTTTGCTGATGGAGCACCTCAGAAGTTGAAGCAGATGGCCGTTTCTACATAGCTACCGTTAGCTACAATAAAGAGTCATGTCAGCACACTGTGCTGTCTTCTTCCACCGTCTACGGCTGCTGGAGCATAATTAATTCATGTTGTCTTACATACATTCCCATTTCCCGTTGGTTTTACTCAGTGAACAGTGGCTCAGATTTTCAGATGTGGATTGTTGACTTGCTATGCAGTTCACTATGAACATAGCGAGGTGACAGAAACTCTAAGGAGGTATTTATAGACTTGTCATCCACGCAAGTCTTTTTCATTAGAGGTTTGCAAGGGTGCAAATTAGGTACAAAAATAATTTGTGTAAAGCATGCGCATCACAGTATGTTTCCGTTATCTGTAGTGTTGCTGCCAGATTTCTCTGCACTGTCTAAAGAGGAAATGGATAGACACATGCTATTTCTTTAGAAAATGCTATTTCATGCTATTTCCGAAAAATGGTCCCACTTTAAATTAAGTGTCTTTAACAATGCACTAACATTTAATTAATAATTACAGAAAAGTTTCTAAACAGTACAAGATTAGGTTTATCATTTTAATTTATAAGTTTCCATAAAGTTCCATGCTTTAGAAGTGCTAAATAGAACCTTAATGGTATTATAGAGAACCTTATAGAACCTTGTAGAATTTTTAAGTCTTATAACACCTTGAGTGTATGTTAGGATTTTATTTTATTTTTTAAATGGAAGCAAATTATGTCTATTAGTTATTTTGTGTTGACATGGGAAACTGTAGTTGCTACAATTCCCTGTTTCATGTACTTTGTGTTCCTGTTATTCCCATTCTGTGTTGTTCCTGTCCTACTTTGTTTCCATAGCGATTCATTACCCACACCTGTTCCTTGTTAGCCTCTTGTGTATTTATACACTAGTGTGTGCAGTGTAGTTCAGCATGATGTTATGCGTGTGTTTTCGGGGTTTTTTTACTCGTTGAACATGCGATGGGGAGGACAGGACGGGGAACAGGTTTCCAACAAAACTACTTTATTATAAATATAAACAAAATACTTTAAATATAAACAGAAAGCAGGCAATGGCAAGAACAGGCAAGGACATCCACTCGTGACAGGACAACGTAGACACATTGAAGATCAACAAGGACAAGAAAGCACAAGAGGGTATTTATACATGAGGTAATGAACAACACCTGACAAGATTAATGATCACAAGACAGGTGCAGGAAGACTAAAAATGAACTTACCCACAGGAAGTGTACCAGACCTAGACATGACTGACAGGAAGTGTAACAATGACCTTACAGACAGGAAGTATACCAGAATTAGACATGACTGATAGGAAATGTGACAATGACCTTACAGACAGGAAGTGTAACAATTACCTTACAGACAGGAAGTGTACCAGAAGTAGACATGACTGACAGGAAGTGTAACAATGACCTTACAGACAGGAAGTGACAAAGAAGACCCGAAAAGCAGGAAGTGCACAGGTGATACAAAGGACCAGAAACAGTGTAACACTCGTCTTGCCGTGTGTCTGTTTTTAACTATGTCTCACTGTGCTTGGATTTACTCTTGTTATTTTTGTTAATAAATGTCACAATCGGAGTAGCAAACAGTTACAGTAGCAAAAGTGAAAGTGCATAATTTATTAGCTAAATACATTAATACCGGATATTTGACATTATACATGAATAAATGCATAAAGAAATAAAACACTAAGTAAGTGTAATAAAGCCCAGGTTCCAGTGATTTGTCTACACAGTCCTTTAAGATGTTTTATGTGTGTATTTTGGTGTAATTGTATGGCAGTTTGCAGATGATGAGGTTTTAATGTGTAACAATGGGTAATAATACATAAGTTTAGAGTTCCACAATGCCTCTTCTATTTTTTATGTAAAAGCAATTAAGTGTATGAAGGTCAAAAGTATCTATTGTTTAATTGACAGTATGTGAACCTTTCACAATGACTGGGCATGTTATGCATATCCAACCCGAGTAATTACTGAGATCTCTAACAATATGGATCATAAATTCAATATTCCTGTCACTTACCTGCTTAATGGAGAATAGGAGAAAAGTATTCTCATCTCAACAGAGCTGCTCACACTTACATGATTGGTAGGAAACAAGCAAAAATTTGACAGTTTAAATTTATATTCATTTTATAAAGGATATCAAGTACCTGTTGAGAGTGTGTTGGATGGTTGACTTCCAGAAAAAAAAAATCAATAATGAAAGAGTTACCGACAAAAAAGAAGAATTCAGGAAGGAATGGTTCTAAATAGAACTGTTACTATGTGTAAAGTTTAGTTTATTAAGTTATAAAAGACATTTCTACTGCTTCAAGTTCAACCCAAAGTGCTGTACAAAGCAATCAAGATTTAAAGAACCATTTTACAATTCACAATACATTGATCCCTCTTTTATCAAGGTTAATGTCGACCGGAACCCCCCGCGATCAGCTCACGGGATACATCCACTCGTGCTCTCATTGGTCGATCTCGCGCTGGGAACCAAACACGTGTCTTGTCTGAGTGCCGTGTGTGTGTACAAAGCCTCTGAGAGAGTTTCTCTCTTTGTCTGGCATCCTGGGAAACCATTTCTCTCACATCATGATGAAGCAACGCTGCTTTCCGCAAAACGGCTGCCGATATGGCGGTATTTTTGAATTTTTATTTTTCTATGAATATTTTAGAAAAATCCGTGATGCACTGAGGCCACGAAACTTTAACCGCAAAATGGCGAGAGATTACTGTATATGCCTTTTTTATATGCATACACTGAGTGGAATACTGTTTCCCACCATGCAAACAAATTGACATTCATTGACAATATTATTTAAGACATTAATAACGCAGTTCTCTACCTGGATGTTGATTGGTCACCACAGTCTGCAGTTAATTTTGCATAATAGACACCAAAATGTATAATTTTCATTTGATATAGCTAGTTTCTCATTTCATTCAACAAAGTCTTTCCTTATTTATTCCCCATTTATTTAATTGGAAAATTGTGTATAATATGCAAGGTAATATACTTTTATCTAAATACCCAATATTTAATGTATACACTAATATATTATTTCAGAAATTTGTTTGATTAGTATTCTTCCACTCTTGCCATCCCAGCATATATCTGTAATGTGGAGTGAGTGCACTCCACGAAAACCGAGCACTCTTGAGCAAATGTTTGCACCAGGAAATGGATGACATTTGGGTTCATATGAACCAGTGTACTCTCCAATCAGTGTCATCACAGTAGAACAAATTCAAGCATTTGGATGATCATTTGGGAGTAAATGTTATCACATTGGAGGTTAAAAAAAAGAAAAAACAGCAGTACAAAAGTTAGCACTCTAGTTCCGGGGAACCGACAGTGTCCGTAGGAGGATTGGCAGGCAGAAAAGAGGGATAAAAACAGGCATATTCACACATATACACGCACATACTTGAGAAATTAAAACACCCACTACTCAGTTCAGTGCGCAAGTTATTCACGGTAGAGCAGTGACTGTCAAACATAGAGTCTGACAAGGATAAATTAGAAAGGAGTAAATATCAGGGCAGTGTGACTGCTAATGCACGCTATGGTCAACAATGACAATAAACCATGACAACACCAATTCCACCCACGCCGAGAATCTTTTCTTTCAATTTAACAACTGCCATTTAAGTACATACTAGTAAGTGCTTTTAATTGCGCCGCTCTGATCTGGGAAACCATCCAAGCCAGTTGTCCTTGGACCTTTTGCTTTCAGACATCAGCAAGGGAGTGGATTGTATGTGCCGCGTGCTGTTTCCATGTCTGCATGTCTTTGGTGTGCTATTGTCATAGAAACTGCTGATTTCATCGAATGCCTGCCCATAATTGACTCCCCATCTTCAAAGCAAGACCTAATTGTGTTCCTGCTTATAACTGCAGCCTGGTGTGAAATTAGATTTGAACTGAGTGACTTATTTTCGCCCCATTCAAGCACCTCATAGAGCCACTTACCAAAGCTCTATGCACAGGTCCTCTCACAAACAAGAGTGATTGGCATGTGTGCTTGACCGGATCTCCTGTTGTTTTAGCTGTGTGTTCACACTGACAGTGATTAAAACGCTGGAGGTCACAGAGTTTTTGTGCTGATGGCTGCTAGTAGGCGTTCACACTCGATCGCTGTATCCGTCTGAATGCAGCAACTCCCGCTATCATAACCGCTCATTTGCATACACTACTGGTCAAAAGTTTGGAATAGTTACCATTTCTTTTTTTTCTTTTTTTAAGACATTAGCACCCACAGGAATAGTTTGTATTTTTTAAATATAGTAAAATAGAAAACAGCTCTTTTACATTATAATGATACACTGCCTGATCCAAAAAAAGTACTATTTGGATTTAACTAAGGAAATGCTTAAGAGTCTATGATTGAATCCCTATTGCAGTGATTATTATGTTTGATAATAGTACTTGTTTAGGTCTTGTTTAGTTTACTTAAAATATACATGCAACACTTTATGTAAATCCAACTTGGATCAATTTTATTTAAAAGTAACAAGAAAACCTTTTTTATATGTACTTGAATTAGTTCACTCAACATTCTTTACTTAAACATATTAAACACAATATAATCTACTAAGTTATTGCAAGTTATGTTGTTTTGGACAGAGGCAGTAGTTCACCAAGAGGTCTTCAGACTATTAGTACAAAAATGAAAAAATAAAACATTTTGGGGATTTTTGACAGAGACAGTAATACTGCACTTGAAACGAAAACAAAAAGATAATCTGAAACCAAACATTTATATATATATATATATATATATATATATATATATATATAAATATAATGATGAAAAAATCATTTGTGTTAGGGTTATGCTTTTCTATAACACAAAATGAGACAAAACGTTTTGAAATAACTAGAAAACATACATGTATACACTTCTTAGATATACACTCTATTATTTAATTTCTATGTAAATGGATTAAATTGATCGATTGCCATAATTAAGTTGATCATTTAGGTTTGAAGCTCAACTTTCAAGGTGGTCGATCTCACAAAATAAAACAAATACTGTAGTATTGGATGTATTCCAGACACTTACTTGGAAATGCCTGATGAAATTATCAGCATTTTCATAGAGGTATACCATTAAACACTGAGTCACAACTTCTGTGTTTTTTTAAGATGCATTTCATAGTGGATACACACAAGCTTTTATATGTAAACTGATTGAGAATAATGTCATTAGAGCAGACAAACGGTCACAGTCTCTTCAGGTTGTTCACATCCGGGTCCCTTCTATGTCCTTCCTGCACCCGTCCTTGTCAATCACTTACCTTGTTAGTCTCGTCAGGTGTGTTGCATTTCCCCCGTGTATATATACCCTCGTGTGTTCCCTTGTCTTTGTCGATCATAGTTCGCACTATGAGTGCCGTTTGTTTTTATGTTTGAAGTCTTTTGTTTTGCGAGTTTTGAATAAAGCATGTTTAATTGGTTTCCTCGCTTCTCTCCGCATCGCACACCAGCACTCTAAGTAACAAAAACTACCCAAAATGCAGAAAATATGCAAGGCTCACCTTTTGGCAAAGCCAAAATGTCAAAAACTGTGTGAAATGAACAAAAAATTGTCACCTCCAGAAACTGTTTTAACAGGCCGTTTGCCTTGAAGGAGAGGAAAACAACAGTATTAAACTCCTCCGGCACATCCCAAACACGTTCACTGGACTGGCCGATTCAAGTGTGAAAATGATTCTTCACGCTCCCTCCCAACCATTCTTTCACAATTTCACATTGTCATCCAGGAATATGGCCATGATGTGTCGTCTTTGACCAGGCAGTGTAGTTCACAGTATTACAGTTTTTATTGGATGTTATTGGATTTTTTATTAAATAAACGCAGTCTTGGTGAGCATATTCAATAACTTTTTTCAAAGCTTTGATTCGCTGTCCGTGCAAACGTCCCTTTAAGAGTGAGAAATAAATTGATAGGGAGTCATGTTTGTAAAATGACAGCTTCATCTTCCTCCCCACTGTGAGCGCAGAGTGTACCTGCCGGAGTGAAACGTATATCGAGCATCCTTGATAGCTTCACCTGCTCAGTCTCATAATACACTCGACACAATCTTTATGCCTTTCCACTGACTTTAAAGTGAAGTCCTGACCTCTGAGACTGTCATATTTTTTCACAGACTGTGGTTGTTGAAAATGGGTTGATAATAACAGTGGGTTCAAAATGCAGTTTCAATTTTTGTAAACCTACAGATAATAGTTAGGCTGCATATTTTATTGGTACTGAAAGAGCTTTTTGCCCTATGAAGCTTTTAAATGCTATGTGTCTTTTCTCATTTATCATATGCAGTACGTTATATTTCAATACTTTCCTGGCTGGGTCCGAGATTGCAGATTCTACCTGACTTAAAATGCCCTGACTGATCAGCTTACAGTGTCAGGCATCTGGCTTTACATTGTCCATTGCCCTCGTTCCTATTGCATGTCCTCAATCTTGCAATCCACGTGAGCAGTAGTTTTGCCAAACATTACTGTCTTGTTGTGTGAAAGGGACTATTACTCTCTTTATTCTAGTAGAATATCTACTTTATTCCAGCACAATGACTTGAATAAAAGCATGGGCAAAATATTGAAGAATAAGCGTGACCTGTGTCACGGGAGTGAGTTGCATAGACAAGGAATCTGGAACATATACTTTGAACAAAGGATAATACAAAGGGCATTTATACAAAGGATAATAGGGAACAAGTGACGCGACAGGAGAAGGAAATGACACAGGAAGTAGATGGAGACACCCTGGGTTTTATGCGCTTGGCTGTTCCTCAGTGCATTCACACTCTTCACAATTATACAAAAGAACAGCACAATATATTGTTTGAAATATTATTTTGTAGAGAAATTATGGATGGATGAATTTGCATTTATTTGTACACATGTAGATAATGTAAACATGTAAATATGGATAAAATGTTAAACATTTCCTGTACAACACAATCAAGCAGACAGATGGGTCAAGACCGTAACCGACTAGTAGCAGCGCTTTTGCATCTTTATGGTGAATAATGTTGCAGATTGTTGCTGCTGGTATTGTGACACACTCCCAGCCTGAATTTTTCCAAAGGCAGAATCCACCAATAAATCCTCTCTGAACATCTTGATTAAAGTCCTAATACAGCTCGGCCACTTGGAGGACAGAGAGGTCAGGCAGCTCGCGGGGGACACGTCTGTAAAAGGATACTCCTGAAATAGTCTTAGTTTTTAATCTGTAGTATGACCTTTGATATTTTACATTATATTCATCTTCCTTAATTGAAGATGACTTTAAATTATTTGACACAATTGGATGTCATGCAATGTTTTTCAATGGCTATAAAAAAATAAAACGCTCATTATACTCTTGTCACGGATCCAGCCACACCCCTCGCACCAGACTCATTCACTTCTCACTCACGATCCCAATCACCAGAATACTGAACACCTGCACCTGCCTAGTCAGCATTCCTTAAATACAAGCTTCACCCTGCAAATCACTGTCCGGTCTCGTCACTGACTGCCAGACTCTCATGCCAGCGACAACCCGTGTTGACGCCGTCATTACCGACCCCGATTGTCCAGGATCTCCTTCCGTGAACCTTCAGGCATTCTTCCCGTGATCTCCAGCCCAGTATTGTCCACTTCCCATCAGATAAGCCTCTCTGCCGCTACCAGTTCTTCTCTACACCTTCAGTCACCAGCTACTTGCTCTGAGTTTGCTTTATTCAATAAACATCATCACCACTCACGTCTGTGTCCGATTGTTTATCATGACAGAAGACCGGACCACCCAGCAGACCCAGGCGGTAACTGGCGAAGCATCCGCCGCGGAGAGTAATCCACTTCTCGATGTCATGCAGGCTTTCCACCATGTCCTTCAAAACTTTGCCTCTACATCTGCCTCACCCAGTCCCATGGCCCGGCCAGCGCCCTTCAGTGGTAAGGCGGAGGAATGCGATGGTTTCCTATTACAATGTAAACTGTATTTTGAAATCAATCCCCGACAGTTTGAAACTGAACAAGCCAAGATTGCATTCGTCATATCCCTCCTCACCGGCCGCGCGCTTCAGTGGGCGCGCGCGATCTGGGACTCTAACGGCCCTGTCACGCAATCATTACCTGCATTTCTCCATCATTTCAAGGAAGTTTTCGGCCATGCAGCTGATACTGTATCCACCAACGATCAACTCCTCCGTTTACGACAAGGAACCCAGTCAATCCAAGATTATTCCTTGCATTTTCGCACCCTAGCGGCCTCTAGTGGCTGGAATGAGGCGGCACTACTGGCTGTTTACCGTCAAGGACTTCAACCCAACATCCGTGCTCAACTTGCCATTTATGATGACCGTTATGGCCTGGAAAAGTTCATTCAAAAATCCATTCTAGTGTCCCAAAACCTCACAGTCTGTTCTCCAGAAACCCCGAGGTCGCATTCCCCGTCTCCACTGAAAGAGCCTAAACCTCCAGCACCAGAGCCCATGCAGGTCGATCACTACCGCCTATCACCATCAGAGCGAGAGAGACGTATCCGATTGCACTTGTGTCTATACTGTGGTGGTGAGGGCCATCTCCGAGCTCAATGCCTGACCCGACCACCACGCCCAGGGGTGAGTACAATCCACACGGCATCCATAATCCACAAAATGTCTTTAACAAAGGTTTTAGTGACTTCTGCTAATCTCTCTGTTCCAGCCACGGCGTTGATGGATTCAGGCTCAGCTGGCAATTTCATCTCCACCAACCTTCTGAATAAACTGAAAGCCCACAAAGCCCTTCTTGACCACCCCTTTCGTGCTCATAACATCCTTGGAAAACCCCTGGGCCGCGGGTGCATTCGGTACGTCTCGTCTCCTATCCACCTGCAAATTGGATGGCTCCATCATGAGGAACTCACCTTCCTGGTGCTGGAGGGATCCACTACTGACATTGTCCTGGGGCGCCCGTGGATGTCCAAACACTCTCCTCTGGTTAACTGGAACTCAGGTGAAGTCTTAAAATGGAGCCCATTCTGTCTTCAACAATGTCTCTCTACTGTTCAAAGGAACCCTACACCTGCTGACCAACCTGACATGGTAACTGAGATACCACTCGCCTCCACATCCATCGAGAGTCCCCATAACCCATCATGTCAAGACATCCCCATTGAATACCGGGCGTTCCAGGACGTGTTCAGCAAACGGCTAGCTACAGAACTTCCACCTCACCGGCCATGGGACTGTGCACTCGACCTGCTGCCTGGGGCAACGTTTCCCCGCGGACGCATCTACTCCTTGTCCATCCCGGAGCAACAGGCCATGGATGAGTATATAAAGGAGGCTCTACGTCAGAAGTTTATCCGTCCATCTACTTCCCCTGCCGCATCAAGTTTTTTCTTCGTGGGCAAAAAGGACGGAGGCTTGAGGCCCTGTATTGATTACCGGCACCTAAACTCGCTCACCATCAGGTTCCGATACCCGCTACCCCTGGTCCCCGCTGCTCTGGAACAGCTGCGGGGGGCTCGCATCTTCACGAAGCTGGACCTACGAAGTGCGTATAATCTAATCCGAATACGTGAAGGAGACGAGTGGAAGACCGCGTTCATCACGCCCTCTGGCCATTATGAATACCTCGTCATGCCGTTTGGTCTGTCAAATGCTCCAGCTGTGTTCCAGGGATTCATGAACGAGGTATTCAGAGATTTCCTCAACATCTTTGTTATTGTCTACCTCGATGACATCCTCGTTTACTCCAAAGACATCTCCGAACACCATCGACACGTCAAGCAGGTCCTAGCTAAGCTTCGAGAACACCATCTCTTCTTGAAATTAGAGAAGTGCGAGTTCCTCCGCAGCAGCATCCAATTCCTTGGCTATATCATCAACCAGAGCGGCGTCAAGATGGACCAGGGGAAAGTGAAAGCGGTGCAGAACTGGCCACAACCTACCACAATCAAAGAATTACAGCGTTTCCTGGGATTTGCCAACTTTTACAGGCGGTTCATCCGGAATTTCAGTATAATCAGTGCACCCTTGACATCATTACTGCAACATGGGCCCAAGTCTCTGTCCTGGACACCTGAAGCCACCAAGGCCTTCCAAACCCTTAAGGCAGCCTTTTGCACGGCTCCTACCCTCACTCATCCGGATCCCCAGTTACCGTTCATAGTCGAGGTCGACGCGTCCTGCACCGGGGTAGGAGCCGTGCTGTCACAGCGGCAGGGTGAGCCTCCAAGACTCCATCCATGTGCCTACTTTTCCAAAAAGCTATCCCCGGCGGAGCGGAACTATGACATTGGGAATCGCGAGTTGCTTGCCATAAAGTTGGCATTGGAAGAGTGGAGGCATTGGCTGGAGGGGGCTAACCATCCATTCCAGGTGATAACCGATCATCGAAACCTAGAGTACCTGCGGGAAGCAAAAAGGCTCAATCCACGCCAGGCTCGTTGGGCACTCTTCTTCACGAGGTTTAATTTCACCGTGACGTATAGACCTGGGGACAAGAACCAGAAAGCCGATGCTCTCTCTCGCCAGTTCACCCCTGACAATAACCCACAACCGCCTGAACCCGTGCTCCCTCCAGCCTTGATTGTTAGTCCCATCCAATGGACAATAGACCACCAGATCGCCGAAGCAACTCGCGAAGAACCAGCTCCGCCGGGGGTCCCTGAGGGGCAGCTCTACGTACCATCTCGACTCCGCCTGCCCCTCATGGATCAAGTTCACACCTCTCCGGGCTCTGGACACCCAGGCAGCCAGCGAACCCTCTCGCTCCTACAAGATCGCTATTGGTGGCCCAGAATGGACCGCGATGTCTCCCAGTATGTCAGAGGATGCTCAGTCTGCGCCACCACCAAATCACCACGCCATCTTCCAGAAGGCAAACTCCAACCCCTGCCGATACCCCGCCGACCCTGGTCACACATTGCAGTGGATTTCATGACCGATTTACCACCATCTGACGGCAAGACATGCATCCTTGTAGTGGTAGATCGGTTTTCTAAAGCTTGCAAATTGATACCCCTCAAGGGCCTCCCCACGGCTTTGGAAACGGCGGAAACCTTGTTTCACCAAGTCTTCCGACACTTTGGCCTCCCGGAAGATATCGTTTCCGACCGAGGACCCCAATTCATTTCCAGAGTCTGGAAGTCATTTTTTCACCTTCTCGGAGTCTCCGTTAGTCTGAGTTCAGGTTACCATCCCCAGACCAATGGCCAGACTGAGCGGAAGATCCAGGAAATTGGGAGATATCTGAGATCCTACTGTGGCCACCAACAAGACACCTGGAACCGGTTTCTTCCGTGGGCTGAATACGCCCAAAACTCACTAAGGCAAGAGTCCACACACCTCACACCGTTTCAGTGCATGTTTGGTTTTCAGCCACCGTTATTCCCTTGGACAGGAGAGCCCACGGAAGTCCCAGCTGTCCATCACTGGTTCCAGGAGAGCGAGAGGGTATGGGATTCAGCTCACGTTCATCTGCAAAGGGCAGTCCGTAGGCAGAAGATCCAAGCGGACCGCCGACGCCTTCCCACACCACGGTACTATCCCGGTCAACTCGTCTGGCTATCAACGAGGGACATTCGCCTACGGCTGCCCTGTCGCAAGCTGAGTCCCCGCTTCATAGGTCCTTTCAAAGTGGTGAGGCAGATCAACGAGGTCACTTACCGTCTTCAGTTACCCACACATTACCGAATTTCCCCGTCATTCCATGTGTCTCTCCTCAAGCCCTTCACTAAACCTCTGTTTCCCTCATCCACAGAGTCTGGTGTTGAGGCTGTACCTCCTCCTCCTGTTGACCCGGCGGACCAGAACATTTACAAAGTTTCTTCCATCTTGGACTCTCGACGACGGGCCGGCACACTGCAGTACCTCGTAGATTGGGAAGGTTTCGGTCCCGAAGAACGCTCTTGGGTCAACCACGATGACATCCTAGATCCAGAGCTCCTGCAAGAATTCCACACCAACAACCCCAACCGTCCAGCCCCCCGGGGTCGAGGCCGGCCCCGTCGTCGTCCGCCGCGGTCCTCAGGAGCTGCCCGTGGAGGAGGGGGTACTGTCACGGATCCAGCCACACCCCTCGCACCAGACTCATTCACTTCTCACTCACGATCCCAATCACCAGAATACTGAACACCTGCACCTGCCTAGTCAGCATTCCTTAAATACAAGCTTCACCCTGCAAATCACTGTCCGGTCTCGTCACTGACTGCCAGACTCTCATGCCAGCGACAACCCGTGTTGACGCCGTCATTACCGACCCCGATTGTCCAGGATCTCCTTCCGTGAACCTTCAGGCATTCTTCCCGTGATCTCCAGCCCAGTATTGTCCACTTCCCATCAGATAAGCCTCTCTGCCGCTACCAGTTCTTCTCTACACCTTCAGTCACCAGCTACTTGCTCTGAGTTTGCTTTATTCAATAAACATCATCACCACTCACGTCTGTGTCCGATTGTTTATCATGACAACTCTCAAATCTCCTTTAAAATCAATTTTAGGCAAATATTGCTTGGTAATAATAAAATTAAAAAGCTTAATTTTGACACTGGTAGTGGTAGACAGTCAATTTGTTATATCTAGGCCTTATTTTATAAAGTAGGTATTTAATAAAAAACGTGGAGTTTATGTAAAGTAATATATTGATGAATTTACTGATTATATTAGGTAAATTCAGCATACATTTTTTTCTGAATGACTGTTGTTACCAGAAATGCTTCATTCATTTCTCACCGTTCATTCAGTAATCCTACATATCAATCAGAGCCGAGGTTATGAAGACTAAGCCAATAAAAATAATTTGAACTAAAAGCATGTATGCAATTATTTATTATGTGGTCCGTTAATTTATGAACTTTATTTGTATTGTTTTGAAAGTATTTGGTAATGCACTTTAGGTTTGTGCTCAAAAGAGAGCAAATATGTGAAGATAATTCAATTAAACAAAAGTCGTTGTAATTAATATTCTAATTATAATTTTCTTAAACACATCCATTTACCCTAATATGTATTATTACATTTCATAACTTAAGCTATACAAACCTTTATATGGAATAGTTTCACTTTCCCTGTCTTCGTACATTTTTTTAACCTCAAAAATGTATGTGTAAAAAGAGCATTTAATTCACACTTGAACTCCCCAACTCTTAAACTACTTTGCTTCTGCCTCACTGATCTGAAACACATAACGATTATCTCTTATTGTCACCTGGCTCTTGTTGGAAACTGAGAAATTATTAATATTAGAGTTAATAGTTGTAGTCCAAGAATCGTATAAATGTTGCATAAACAAGCACATCAATCAAAAGGAATACGATATACATAAAGACATTAACTATATAGATGAAAACAAATGATGAAAATACAGTATGACTGGTCAGAAACCAAGACTTAGCTAGTTTCGCTAAGTCTCGATGTAATTCGAAATGTCTTTTTGCTGTTAGGAGTGACAGCTGACTGCCTCACAATGCAATTAACATCGTTCACAGTAATCCGGGAAACTCTTTTAAACAGCTAGTGTAAAAATGTCTCCATAGTTAACTAACCATGAAAACGGCGCTGTCCTGGATGTATTTGGATGTTATTGTACATAGTCTATTTTATCATCATGTGTTAATATATTTTAAATGTACTAAACTGCAATTTCATTACAAATATATTTAAATGCATGACAAAAGTTTTGATGGAAATTACATTAAAGTAGATTTTATTTTATTACAAATGCTTATCAGTACATGTTAACTATGTAAGATGTAATTACGAAATTACATGAAAAGATATATCTTAAATGAAGGTCAAAAAAGCAATTCGTTATATTCAGTTTGGTCTAAATTATCTTCTTTTGGTAGTAAGTGCACTTTTTAAAACTATGCCAAAGTATACACAGTCCTTTTATTCGGTACTAAGAAACATTGAAAAATGTTCAGTCTTAAAAATTGATCATTAAAGCAGCATTTTTTGTGAATGTGCTCTGGTTTTTCCCTGACAGGCTCATAGTTAGCTTAGCAACACGCTAACTCTAAACTCTGTTGTAATTTCACGTCTCCCATGTGCTTCACATGTGGAGATCTGTTTGAATTGCTGTCTATGTAGAGTGTTTCAAATCAGTCACTTATGAGGTTCTATCTGTGTTAGGATACAACCATAAAAGACTGAGCGAGTTTTAGAACTGAGCGAGTGTCCACATGCATCTTTTTCCCCTTGAGACGCATCAGTATTTTAAATGTATCCTATTCACTGCACATGCCATAAATTAAATTCCCTTTGAGGGTCTCATATGGGTCTGGGTGTCCTTAAGATGTCTAAATGAGCTTTATTCTTCAAGACACAAGTGTTACGCAAGATAAAAAGCTTCAGCACTTCATCCGTTCTTCAGTAAGCCAGAGAGTGAATGTATCTTGCCAAGAATTGTGGCAGTTCTGTTTCTCAGCTTGAAAATGTATTTTTATTTAGACTCTTTGTCTCTGTGTATATGTAGGTGTGGCAATGTGGAGGAAGTGTGGAGGTGTTGCCCTGTGCCCGTATCGCCCATATTGAGCGCGCCCACAAACCCTACACGGAGGATCTTACAACCCACGTGCGCAGAAATGCTCTGAGGGTGGCTGAAGTGTGGATGGATGAGTTTAAAAGCCATGTCTACATGGCCTGGAACATTCCACAAGAGGTGAGGTTTATGTCAGCATACTGCTATAAATTCAGATGTTAGAATGCTAAAAGCATTCCGTAACAAAAAGAAAGGCAAGTTTCAAAAATTACAAAAGAATTAGTGTTTTTATACGTAAGTCTCATAGGAGTATTGTTTATATTGTAATTAATTTGTGTCAGTACAGTTGAATCAATGGCTAATGGAGGAGTTTAAAGATTTTAATGTAAACTAATAGGCAAAATTCACTTTTACATGGCCTTTGAACATAAAAGTGTGTTGGTAGTGTGTGTACGCAAAAAAAGGTGAGGTCTGGTTGATTTGCGTTGCGTTAGTAGTGTGTTGAAACCAATGGTTATGGTAAGGAGCGTGGCATTTCTGAAACGTGTTCAAAGAGGTTGACCAATCACAACACTCTGATCCAGCTGGCCAATCAGAGCCCATTGCATTTTTTGAAAAGTGTGGCTTCATAGACAATTGCACAGAGCGTTACTGACAGACTGGGAAGAGAGGTTCTACAACAATGTAAAACATGACAAATTCTATTTAAAAATAAAATAAAAATAAAATTCTACTTGACCCCAAAGACAAAATCACTTTGTAAAAGTCCTCTTAAATCTGCAGCATAGCAGTAAACATTTTACATTTTAGATGAATTATTTTTAATTATGTTTTAAAAAAAAGATGCTGCAGAGTGTGACGTAATTTCTTGACCATTATAGTGTTCATAGAAGTTTAACATGCTCAAAGTCTGGTGTGACCGTTTGCTTTAGAGGGATTTAAAGGGTTGTTCTGTTGTGGTGACATTTACAATATTCCACCTTCAAGGAGCCGTGAATGTGAATGTTCTGGAAATTGATTTTGTGCCTTTTGTGCAATGATAACACAAGCACCACTCATTCACAGACCCCAGCAGTCTCAGAGGAAGCATAAGACGTGTAAAAGTGGGTGTATGTGGGAGGGTGGAGATTTTAAATGGCCTGAATCTGATGTGGGTAGATATTAGCAGCCAGTGTAGCGAGACAAAGGAAGTGGGTAGGGAGCCCTTTTGTGTTGACTGAAGTCCAGGTGTGCTGCTGCTTTCTGGATCATTGTAGGGTAATTGTATCATTGCCTGGCCAGACAGGCTGTTGCAATAATCCATTTTTGAGATTATAAGAGTTTATTTCCTAAACTATCCTTATCCATTGAAGATTATACTGGATGTTACCTAAATCCACTTATAGGTGTTGTTCATAATAATATAAAGAGTGCATTAAATAGGTAGTCGCTTAATCTCCTACCTTATATTGCATTTAAAAGCATGTTTTCTTAATTGGAACTCTGATAAACCACCAGCGGTGTCGGAATGGTTTATGGCAGGGGTCACCAACCTTTTTTAAACTGAGGGCTACTTCTTGGATACCGATTAATGCGAAGGGCTTTCCAGTAGCTCAATAATGTTTACAACGCCAAGGTCATGGGTCATTTGGATAAAAGCGTCTGCTAAATGCATAAATTTAAATGTAAATTAAGGGCTACCAGTTTGATACACACTTCTGAAATAACAAATTTGCTCAATTTACCTTTAATTATTGTAACGGGAACGTTGTAGTGGAAATGATGAAGGTGAGGAATCAAGGGATCAACATACAACTCTTTAATTAAACAAAATCGAAAACACTTTAAATACAATCAGAAAACGGCACACTTGTGCATAATCAAACAAATACAGTAGAACCCCGACTTACGAAATTAATCCGTTCCGAGGTTGGCTTCGTAAGTCGATCTTTTCATATGTCGGTACAACACAACGACATGGGAACATTAACAATCGACAAAGACAAGGGAGAACATACACTGAGGGTTTAAATACACTGGAGTAATGGGAAACACCTGACACGACTAGCAATTGGAGTGGCAACGGAAACACAATGGATCACACAGGAGGTAACAGGAAGTGACGAGACACGACTATTACAATTATATGTCATCATTTATAATTAATGATATTCATCTATGTGAAGACACTGATCATATTAATGATTTCTCACAATAATTATCAACAATGATTTACAAGGTAGGTAACAGATCAATATCAATATGCAACACTTTATTTCTATAAATCTCTGCAAGTATTTGCATTTGATCGGTGATCACTTCTACAACATTTTCACTAGCCACAAAATTTGTTTTTACAAATCATGCACTACGTTGCACCATGTCTGTCCTGTATTCAGTGCAGCTCGCTATTTTTCAGGCTTTCTTGTATGCAAATTTTTGTTGGCTTCAGCTATTGATTTCATTGGTTTAGCTGCACCTATCAGTATTGAGCACACTTAACGGCGTTGCCATTGGTTGAGCTGTGTGCCTCTTCACTGTGATTGGTCTATGGTTTCCTGTGTTTTCAGGCTGATCTGCATCTCTCTTACGGTGGGATTGAACACTGTTCTCAAATGCATTTCCATGCAATGTCTCGTTTCCGCTCTCGAAAGGGAACATCTCCGGTTACTATCGTAACCTCGGTTCCCTGAGCGATTGGAACGAGACGTTGCATTACCTGCTGTGTTTGCCGCTTGACCAGCTGTTCAGTCATGATTCTGACACAATTGCCGCGCTTTTGCTATTCATACTGTCTGTCAGCCAGAGCTGCATCGCGCAACATTTGGCCAGTTGTCAACTGCCGTTATCCTCTAAGTTTTCAGAAATTATGTGAAGGGGAGGAGTTCATTTATGCTTGTGATTTAAAAAAGAATAGCTAAAAAAATAGATGCAGCTCACTGGTAAATGGCACTATGGTGAGCTATTTTTTATAACTGTCCCGCAGGTGACTCATGTTGGTGACCCCTGGTTTATGGTAATATTTGATTTTCTTTCGCTGGAATATATTAATCGCTAAACAGGGACAATCTGTTGTTTATAGGATTTCACATTTAATTTTGGAAAATTTTTGGAGGTCAACATGAACTTAAAATTGATGGCAGCATGAGCCTTTTTTTATTTGTATCGTTTATTTTATTTTTTTCCTTTGCTTTTTACGCATACAGACAAAAATGTTGTCAAAACAACCCCCATTCACAAGGATCGGTGAAAGCAATTAAAACGTCACCGTTTTTACAAATTCACGTTTTTGTAGTTTACACAGTCGATAACGGTATCATTTTAAAACACTTGCTTTTTAAATTTGTCATCTCAGGCCTCAAATCTGGGATCTGTGGCCCCAAAATGCTGTTTCCAAGTAAATCAATGGCCAAAATCATAAAAAAGTTGTCAGTTTTTAACTGAAAATGGCGTCGTGTAAACGCCCCCTAACACAGGAAACTGAACTGAAAACAGCGGAAAACACTAAATGATGCTCCTAGTCAAGGATATACATAACTTGAATAAATGCAAAGTTTATCTGATTATGAAGCCTGTAGAAAGTGATTAGAATGCATAGAAAAATACAGTTGTTATTGTCTATTAAACAATCATTACCTCATTTATAGTTCTCCTGCCCTCAGCTCTGCTTCCAACCATATGTTACAGTGCTCCATTTATTTAGGGAGCTTTAGCCCTGCTCGTGCATTTATCAGCGAGACAGCAATTAAGATCTGGTGAAAGCGGAAGGCGTCGTGAGATTGCAGAAGATTCCCAGACCCAAGCTGAATGTTGAGAGGAGGGAAAGGGAGAAAGGGAAGTGACTGTTGATGCAGGAACAAAGACATGACTCTTGTGTGCAGAGCAACATGAATGTTGAGATGTTCGTTTCTATTTCAGTTCCAGTGGTATATGGATTTCAGTGCTGCTTTTTCGTAAATCACTGCAATAATTTATGGCAAATCAGCCTGATTTTATATTTCCAGTCCGATAGTCTCATTCTACTTTAAACAACAAAGTACTTGTGCTATAATATTATTATAGTCATGATTAAAGGTCATGTTAATGCAGAGCAAATATTAAGGATGCACGCTTTAAGTTTCATCTCTGTGTAAACTACAAAAACATGAATGTTTGTGTGTATTACGTGTTAGTGTTTCTTCCCAAACTGGCACCGCCAACTGATAGCCTGGCAGCAGAATATAGCGTTTTCAGTCGTTTTCACAGATCATTTTGATACCGTTGACAACAGTTTCTAAATAGAACCCTAGGGCTCTTGAGTCCATTTTACGAAATGCTTTATGCCATTTTCCAAGTGATAAAGTATGTTTATAATTCGTAATTTTTTATAAAAATAGAAAATAAATGACAAAAAATGTATTTATTAAAAAACAATCATCCATAAATCCATAAAATGATCCCATTACGGGAACCTAAAAAAGTTCTACATATAAAGCACTTGGCACAAAAACTAGTCTAACATTTTTTTTTCTTTTTTAAGAGTGTATGTTGTTGGAGAATTTCTATATGACTTTCAGCCCTAGACTGATGTAATGCCCTGTAAAATAATATCATTAAAGCTATAGTCCACCTGAAAATAAAATTTCTGTCTTCATCTCACCATTATGTTGGTTTCAAACCTGCATGCATTCCTGTTCTCAGCTCCCAGTCAATGGAAATCAAAACTGTCTAGTTACCAACGTTCTTCAAAACGTCTTATGTTGTGTCATTTTAGATGGACTATCCCTTTAAATAACTGGCTTAGGTTAAATGACAAAAGAACTGAATATTCAGTCCACTGGAAAAACCTAAAATTTGATTACTAATTAAAATATGTTTTGTTTGAAACGTCTTGACTTGAGAAAATAATTTTTTTTTTTTTTTTAATAAAGTACCAGTTGTTGCATAGAAACCAGGATCATGGCAAAATGGCAACAATGCTCAAACCAAAGTAATTAAAATGTTTAAAATTAACCAATACTTACGATATTTAATACTTATACAATACTTATACACAATACTTATGATAACTAATTACTTGGATATTTCCAGAAATGTCATTCCAGGTCGGTCGGTGGAATGAAAAATAAAATGCGTTTTAAAAATTTTAACTTATTTTAACTTGACCGGCACGTTTTATTAAGTGCCGATGGGAAATACAAACAGAACTCTGGGTGAACTGAATTTCCCACACTTTGTAGACTTAATCTTACAGTACATGTTTAAAGTTGTTTTTGCTACTGTAATGTTCTGCACATTAGTCCTCACTGGTGTTCAAATATGAATTATGATATTTCAGCTTTGATTTTGATAAAAGTTTACCGTATAAAGTGAACAAATATATAAATATATATATTTTTTAGTTTGGGTTTGATTTGTAAATTAAACCATGAAAAAGGGTCTTTTGCCTTGATTTATTCCACATTTGTGTGCTTCAATCAGTTCCAATCAATTCTGAGGGTTCCAATCAGTTTTTTAGAAATAGATGCATAACTGATGGTGATGATAAAATTGCACTGCATACTAGGACGTTAATGAAAGCGAACAATTCAACTCTAACTTGATCTCTTTGTTTGTGTTTGTGTGTCATCAGGACTCAGGGATAGACATAGGTGACATCTCAGAAAGGAAAGCACTGAGGAAAAAACTGCAGTGCAAGACCTTCCGCTGGTATCTGGTGAACATTTACCCTGAGATGAGAATGTACACAGACACCATCGCATATGGAGTGGTGAGTATTTGTATTAAGTCCAGTGGAGCGGAAGCGATTGTAAGTGCTCAGCGCGTGAAAAGAGCAAATAAAGAGTTCAAATACAGTGTATGTTCTGTCCGATTGATTCATTTCCCAGCAGTGCAGTGTTATCTGGAATCAAATTGTGTTGTAATAAAACCCTGCAAGTGAAAAGATTAGTCCAGTCAGAGCAGTGGCAGTTTGCAAGACAGTTTCTCTCCACGCGGCTAAAGCGTGTGCGTGCTGAATAAGCCACGGCTCATTGTGAATGCCCAGATATTGTACCATTGAGGCTGGATTTGAGTGCCACGTGCGACACCCACTCGCCCTTCCGTCTGAAGAGGATTTTCCAATTTGCTTGACAAAATGACGCCTGTGAAAGGCATTGAAGCATGCTGTTTATATTAGCCATGCATGTCAAGTCCAAACAATTCATTCCCTTTTTATTTCCCATACTAGACAATATAACAATGCCCTTGACTCAGTACCAATGCAGAAGCAGGCTGTCTGGTTGAGGTGTTCGTTCTGTGCTTGATTTCATCATATGTGTTTTCATAAGCGCAATTTAAAAGGAAGAAACTGTGGAAAATAGGTCAGCCTTATTGAAATGAATTCTGAGAGTAAAGGGCTCCGAAATAGCTCTCGCCCTCATTACTTTACTCTGAGTGACTGCATTTGATGAGCCTGTCAATCATGTTGGCTGGAAATTCAGCACGCAGTGATAAAAGGCACAGCGGTATTCAGCTGAATCCAACGGAAAATGCCAAAACAGAGATACGATCCACTGAAGTCTTCCACTAGGAATTCTGTTGTCACAGATACAGCCATGTGTTTCAATATTATTTTCATTAGACCTAGCAGTTACAATACACTCCGAAGCCTATGGAGAAAAATAGGTTTTGAGGCTCTGCATGAGATGATTTGACTAATAGGTTCTTTATACTCTGGAGGGAAAAGCAGGTAAACAGAAGCGCAGCGAGTTCAAGTTATTTGTGGGAGGCGTGACGGTGCACCTCCTTTACTTCGCCAAGGACTTCGGCTGGAATGTAATTTGGATGATTCATGAGTGCGCATACACTTATGAAAATGAATTTTATAATTACAACCTGTAATTAGGAGGATGTAAGCTTGAAACGGCCTTGAGTTTCACCTACTGTATGAGAAAAAAGATAGAGAGAGAGGGTGGATGACAACAACAACAACACTAACAACAAACATTCACTTGACTTGTGTTGCTTGTCCTGATGCTAAACCGTCAGTATCATTTTTCTCTTAGCTGAGAAACTCTCTGAAGACGGACTTGTGTCTCGACCAAGGGCCAGACACTGACAACATTCCCATCCTTTACCTCTGTCACGGGATGACACCTCAGGTGAGTGCTCTTTCTCGCTCTGTTCACATGCATCAGTGGAGTGGCTATGACATTGCTTTTCTTCTCTGTGGGTATTTTATTTAGGGACAGATTTGCTAACAGCTTGCTCCAGTGCGACCCCTCTTTTGGCTGTCAGGATTTACCAAAGACATGCAGTTAACATTTGCACTGAAAAGGCATGAACACAGTAATATTTGCGGATGGCCTTGTTGCATATGCATTTGCAGGAATTTCTCTTTCAAATCCCAAATTTATTTTAGAATTTGATTATGTCACACAACATGATTTACTACGGTTTGTGATAGCCATTGTTTGAGACTGAAAAAAGCATGTCTTTACCCACTTTAATCTTGACGTGGCAAGTGTTCGGGACAAATAATAGTAAAGTATAATAATAATAATAGTAAAGAACAAATGTGTAAAGGAGTAACATTGAAAATAAACATTAAAACACTGATGAATGTATGTTTAAAATCTTTCAGTTTTGAATTCTTCCACTATTCAGGTATTACTTTATCACTGTATACTAAAACTGTATATACTATAAAGTATTTACAAATCATTTGCAAACTATTAGTTATTATTAGTACATAGTTAACTGTAGTTAATACATTAATAGACTATATGCAAACAGTGAGTTCTTCATTCATAGTCACTGTAATTAGCTAATTATTATTGTTTAATTAGCTCATATGTAAGGAGTTAGATAATGCTTTTTAAACAGCTTATAACCATAAATAATTCCTACTTTAGATTAGGTCATGGAATTTTGTAAAATGTCATTAAGTGCTTTAAACCAACCATAACTGGACAATAATTACATTAGTATTTAAAGTTCCTTATAAATGTTTATAGATACCAAAAATTAGAAGAAGAATGTTGCCAATATGAAATGCATACAATTACTCATTAGGTCACGTTATTTAAATACATCAGTTAGGATTTGGGGATAGAATATACAGTTTGCACAGTATAAAAATCATTGTTTCTATGGAAAGTCCCGGTGTAACAGAAGGTGACTCACAGGCAGGGATCCAATCGCAATGTCTTTATTAAGAATGGTCAATAATCCAGGCAGGGGTCACAAAGGCAGGCAGACAGTAGCAGAAATGTGGTACAGGCGGTGGTCAAGGCAGGCAGCAGACAATCTTAAGCGTTATTCCAGGTACAGGTCGGGGCAGGCAGAGAAGGATCAGAAACAGGTAAACAGGCAGAACTGGTAACAGGCAAACAGACAGGGAATATAAATGCTCAGAAATGACAGCTATGGCAAATCAAGACCTCGCGGTGAGTGTGTGTGTGAAGCAGTCTCTTATAGTACATGAGATGGGTGACAGCTGGTGAGAACAAACAATCCTAATCGGGTCCAGCTGGTGTGTGTGATCAGT
This sequence comes from Rhodeus uyekii, assembly GCA_037043235.1. Classification (NCBI taxonomy): domain Eukaryota; kingdom Metazoa; phylum Chordata; class Actinopteri; order Cypriniformes; family Acheilognathidae; genus Rhodeus; species Rhodeus uyekii. The sequence continues at coordinate 935,821 of JAWRVZ010000030.1, read as the reverse complement.
CCAGTGTGATGGCTGCTGGGAAATGTAGTGTGTAGTGAAGTGTCAGTATAAATGTGTGAGCTCCCTCTGGTGGCCAGGGAGGGGAGCGCAGAGCTCATATTCATAACAGAGCCCCCCCCCTACGAGCGCCTCCTGGCGTGAGGCAGCTAAAAGGCACCGCGCACCACCATGGCAGCACCCAAAGTTCAAAGTTCCAGGGTGGTGCCGGGGGGACAGACCAGGCTGGTTCAGGCAAGGCTGGTAGGTCTGGGAGGTCTGGCAGGTCCCAGGACGTAGCCAACGAGCCGAAGGACCCGATCGAAGCCGTAGGTTCCGGAGACCGAGGCGTAGGCGTGGTGACGACCTTCTGAGGTTGAGCCAGTGTGCCCGAGGACTGGTGCGGAGCCGGTGTGACTGAAGACCGAGGTGACGACGTCGGGATGGAAGAGCCCACTGGAGCCGAAGGGGTGGAGGTGCAGAGTGTAGTGGGGGTACCGTAAGTCCGTGGTGGAGGTGAGGTGATGACTGACTGAGGAGGAGCAGTTGGGATGAGGGAACCCGGTGGAGCTACCAGGTCGAGGGTCACGGGTGAAGCCGAGGACGAAGCCGGTAGGTCGACGGGCCGAGGCGGAGAGAAGGGGTCTGAGGCTGGAGGCGGAGTCAGGGATTCCCCGACTGCCGTTGAGGCTGGAGGCGGCAGGACCTGCGGCGGTACCATCCAGGCGAGCACCTGCAGTAGCGGTGCAGGACTGACGATCTCCAGCGGAGACAGGGCAGGAGGGCTGGCAGACACAAATAGGGACAGAGATGATAATGGGTGGGATAGGGTGGGAAACGGTACCTCTGGCTCTGGTTGACGGGTCGTTGCAGGCTCTGGTTGACGGGTCGTTGCAGGCTCTGGTTGACGGGTCGTTGCAGGCTCTGGTTGACGGGTCGTTGCAGGCTCTGGTTGACGGGTCGTTGCAGGCTCTGGTTGACGGGTCGTTGCAGGCTCTGGTTGACGGGTCGTTGCAGGCTCTGGTTGACGGGTCGTTGCAGGCTCTGGTTGACGGGTCGTTGCAGGCTCTGGTTGACGGGTCGTTGCAGGCTCTGGCGGCGCTGGCTGACTGGTCGTGGCAGGTTCTGGCGGCGCTGGCTGGCTGGTTCGGAGCAGGACACTCACCTGACACTCATGAACGGCTTGCTGCCAACTCATGCTGGTAGTGTCAGGGAGGTCTATAAACTGGAGATGGTTAGCCCCGAACCGAAACAGCATTTTCAGCATCTTATCATTTAAGGACGAGAAGATGGCAAACATCCTGAACTTCGTTGCATAGACGTGGAAGTCTGGGTTATCCCTGGCTATCTGGAGGACCCTCCCCAGATATTCCAAGGTGCTACCACGTCCTTCTTGGGTGACGGGCTGAGACATGTTTGAACACAGGTCGGAAAGACAGCTGGATCTTATGTTGGCGAGGTCTTCTGTAACAGAAGGTGACTCACAGGCAGGGATCCAATCGCAATGTCTTTATTAAGAATGGTCAATAATCCAGGCAGGGGTCACAAAGGCAGGCAGACAGTAGCAGAAACGTGGTACAGGCGGTGGTCAAGGCAGGCAGCAGACAATCTTAAGCGTTATTCCAGGTACAGGTCGGGGCAGGCAGAGAAGGATCAGAAACGGGTAAACAGGCAGAACTGGTAACAGGCAAACAGACAGGGAATATAAATGCTCAGAAATGACAGCTATGGCAAATCAAGACCTCGCGGTGAGTGTGTGTGTGAAGCAGTCTCTTATAGTACATGAGATGGGTGACAGCTGGTGAGAACAAACAATCCTAATCGGGTCCAGCTGGTGTGTGTGATCAGTCCAGTGTGATGGCTGCTGGGAAATGTAGTGTGTAGTGAAGTGTCAGTATAAATGTGTGAGCTCCCTCTGGTGGCCAGGGAGGGGAGCGCAGAGCTCATATTCATAACACCCGGTAAAACATTTAAACCCAGAAAGAACAGAAGAGAATCAGAAGCTCCAAAATTCTTTTTTAGATACTGGTGCACACAATATCAGATTTGTTACACATTTGTGAAATAGCTCTTTGTAATGGTTATGTTCCCATTCGTCCACGCGCTGAGGAAGGCAGTGTTCTTTATTGTGATGTGCTCTATAGAGTACAGGTTCTCTTGACATGGCCAACTTTCTTTCAAAAATGGCCTGCAAATTGTAGCTCCTTTATTGTAGCTTTTTTCAGGAGACAATGACTGTGACTAAATAACTTTGAAGACCAAGAGTGATTAACTAAACATTAAGGTCAAATTAATTACAGAAAGTTCAATGATGGTGTATTTAGATCACCAACTTGGTTTCAGATGTGATATGAAGGGACATATAGAGCAGCACTAGAGCTGAGGATGCAGAGAAAGAGAAAGGAAAAGGATGCAGAGAATGGGCTGGAGGAGTTATGGAAGAAAGCAAAAATGAAACCGTTAAAATATACTTGGGTGGAGTAGCGTTATAAAAAATTCACATGTGAGAAATGACAAGTTTGCATAAAAATGTTTTTGAATTGGTGATGAATTGTTAGGCTCACAAACAGGGAATTTTCAGCAGATGTATTTTAGAACAGGTGAGAACTTTTCAATGGCTTACTGAAAGGAAGGAGAAATGTTTCGTTTTGAGCAGCTCTCTCGTACTGTATAACGAGGCTGACAACTAATTGTCCTGTCCGGTTCCGTTCACACAGCGCAGAAAATGTACAGCGTGAGTGCGTTTAAAGAATGTGGTGTCACTCCTGTAAATAACAGAGCAGTGTGAACACAACAAGGGCTTGACTCTTCACAAATCAACACCAGCCAATCCACCAAATACGAGTGGATTTCAGCAGTGGCGTGTGACTCAATCATTCACTCTTGCGGGTTGAAAATATATTAAATATATATTTTTCAAATGTAGTTTTTTAAAAAGGTACTTGAAACGATACACTTAGTTCAAACAGTGTTGGCTACAGATGCATGTTGTTGATTACTGTCAGGTGTGATGAAGGGGATGAACGAGGACTCAATAGTGCAATAGATGAGGACACTTCATTATAAAGAAAACAAAAACACAACTAAAACCACCCCGAGGGAGAAAACAGGACCAGACTGACTCGGCACAAACAAGACTCAACTAGGACCAGGACTAGAAACATCAAAACACCACCACCACCAAAAAAAAAAAATAACGACGACGAAACCGCACAAGACAGCAAACACAGAGGGATTAAATAGACACAGGAGGAAGGGTAATTGAACAGGAAACAGATGGGACAAAATCAAAGTTAAGCAGGAGAACAAGGTGGGTGGGGTTCACAATGACAAGACACGAACATGCAACCAATGCGAACGCGCATCGCTGGTGAAAACCAAACTGTGCGCCACACGAAAACACAACATGAATGTTGTATGTAAATGGCCGATGTAAACACGAACCGTTTGCTCCAACAATGCACATAGACACTAGAGGACGCGGTTCAAGTAAAGCCCGAAACCATGCCCACCCACATAACGTAGAGCGCGTGAGAACGAGCAACCACTCGTCTTGCGCACTCACGACAAGGACGAACACACGGGTCATGAATGTCCGAACCCCCGACACAAAACCGAAACTGAACAAGACCAGGGATCGGACATTATAACCCGCACACAAGACGCTACACAGACAAGAGCGCACACACACACACAAAACACAAGATATTACGATAGTGTCAGAGCTCTGCCACAACACCAAGAAATGACAAGACCGAATGTGGCAGAACCCTGACAATTACAGGGTTTGAATTTCGGCATGAGATTGCATGTATTGTGTATTATTCACATAAACACAGTCAGTTTTGTTTTAAGTGAACGTGAACGGTTGAGAAAGAAAATGCAACAGTGTCTAATGCAACAGTCTAATGCAGGGGTTTTCAAAGTGTTGGGCGCACCTCCCCTGGGGGGCGCCAGAGCATGCCAGGGGAGGCGCGGAGAGTTGTAGAAAATGATAGCCTAATAATAACTCGCAGAACCTCCTTCATTTTACATTTCCCTGTGATGTCATTCTGTCGCGGCTGCAAGCGGCAGTGGTGCTGAGCCTTTGATGGAAAGTAGGCGTGTGTCGTTCAACACCACCCCCCACCCCCCCGTCAACAATCGCGCATCGCGACCACAACCGACCCCCCCACACACACACAAAAAAAAATTCTCTTTTTTGGGGGGGGGGGGGGGGGTGGCATTGGGTGGACGGCCAATCCGTATATTTTTTTGTTTACCGATGATGTCATCACATCACGTGTCGGCTGCGTCACAGTAACAGCAACAGTGTTGCCAGATTGGACTGAAGATTCCAGCGCAGCTACAGCTTAAAACCCGCCCATTTAAAAAAAATACCAGCCCAAAGTGCGTACTCGTATAAATAATGAAAAATCTTGAGCGATTTTATGCATCAAAAACCATCCCAAATTTTATCAACCAGCCCAATGCATTTTTTCCCGGTTGGACGTGACAAAAAGGTAAATAGCAATCTGGCAACACTGAACAGCAACAACAATACGCATGCTCAAAGTCTTCTTCTCTGTGTATAGTGTATTAACTGTGGCAGAATTACAGCGCCCCACACTGGTCTGGCATATAAACTACACCGGATTCAGTCGGTTTCAGTGGTATCGTGTGGACGCTGATATATTTTTTTTGAACGAGGAAAAAAAAGATCGGATAAGGAACGCACCGGCATCGTGTGGACGTGGCCTAAGTCATGAAACTCTAGTTGGCAGAGGCTGATAGGTCCCTTGAAGGCAATCTGCTGTCAGTCACATAATTTACTACACTGGCCTCTGCTGATTCTCCAGCCAATGAGATTTCTTGCTCAACTTTAAATAGTCGTGTTCAGTGTTCTCGTCATCAGGGTTTTTCTGGATGTCTCCATGATGCCTGACCCCAGCCCACCACGCTTAGATCTGCTATGGGATTTATGTACATCTATTCAAGCAGCAGCAGCAGCATATCCTACATTCTCCCAGAAACTCAGAACAATTACACCAGGACCAAATACATTAGAATGGCCATAACCATTAACATGTTAACACCAGTGAGTTGTTATGATTAGAGATTAAATGAAGAACAGATGAATCCCCTGCTTCTCTTTTTTGGGGGGGAGGGGGGATATGGTTTGCTTGTTGTTGTTTTTTAAATGCTGTATCTAAGATGCAATGAGTTAAGTTTATTGAGTTATTATCGAGCATCCTCAGCTATAAAATGTTAATATTAAAACTAGTGAAACTGCAGATTGCCTTTATATGAGAAACACACAGTGCATAGTCAGACACAATAGAGCTGCAGAAAGAGTGGGCTGGGATGACAGTCATAAGTGTTTTTGTGCAGGGGTGGCTGTTTGATTTTCCAGAGCTTTCTGCCAATATTTTTGAGCCTCTGGAGGTAGTCAGAGGCTGCCGAAACATCACAGCAAAATATGAAAATACAGCAAGTGTGTTTATTAATGTTTGAGTGACAGTGTGATACTGTCACGGAACGACAAGGGGAGGACTCAAATGCAGGGGAAGGTAAAGGATTTATTGTAACAAACATAAATCATAATACGGAAAACCAAAAACCCACGAGGGGGAAAACATTAACTGACACATGTAACTAAGACAACCATGAAACACAACCAACCGGATGAGACGGTACGAAGACTCAGGGAACATAGAAAGACAACGACGCCACGCAGGACATCAACACGCAGGGATATTTAAAGGGCACACGAGGGGAGGAGTGATCAGAAACAGCTGGGAATAATTACGGGAAACAAGAAGGCGGGCCAGACGCTAACAAGACAAACGCGCGGCGAACGCAACCGCGCATCGCCGCGTGTTTACAAAGCACGCTTGACATGCGCAACGGGTGAACACACCCACTGCGCAACAATGACAACAAACAGACACGTGGACACAAGGGCGCGCCCATGACGTAACGCGCCCTCACACGAAACACGGGAGGAAGAGCAGTGCCACGGTTCCGTCCACTAGGAACACTAGAAACTGAAACTAAACCTGACAGAACCGTGACACTACCCCCCCTCTAAAGGGACGCCACCTGGCGTCCCTACGTGGAACACCGGGAACAGACCAGACTAGGGAAACACAAAAACAACGAGGGAAGGGAGGGAGGGACGACAAGCCAAGCAAACACAAGTGAGCAAAAATGCAAATCACCCAACCCAACACCAAAAATTCATAACCTCAAAAACAGTCCTCAAAAGCTTCTGAAAAAAAGATAACTCAAACAATTCAACATGCCACAAAATTAAGCACCGAGTCCAGGGGGAGGAAATGGAGGGATGAGCCAGGGTGGCTCAAGGGGACCAGGGGTGCCGGCAGGCAACCAAGGCGGAGCGGGGGGTGTGAGCCAGGCGGCCTCCAACCTGTTAGAAGTCCCGGCAGGCAGCCAGGGTGGCGCCGGGGGAACCAGCCAGTCAGACTCTGGCAGGGCCGAAGGGTCCGGCGGGTCCGGCAGGGCCGGAATGTCAGGCGGCGAGAGCTCGGGCTCGGCCGGCGGGTCATGCGGGCAGAGTTCATGCGGGCAAAGTTCAGGCAGGCAAAGTTCAGTGTGGTCAGGCGGCAAGAGTTCAGTGTGGTCAGGCGGCAAGAGTTCAGGTTTGGCCAGCAGGGAAAGTTCAGGCTGCGCCGGCAGGGCGAGGCGCGCACGGGGCGCCGGCAGGGCGAGGCGCGCACCGGGCGCCGGCAGGGCAGGGCGCGCGCGGGGCGCCGGTGGAGCGAGAGTCATGGGGCAGGCGGACCAGAGGAGGTCCTTCTCCTCCTCCTCCGCTTGCGAAGGCAGGCAGCGGGCTTAGGGACGGCGGCCTCCGGGCCGGCAGCCGGCACTGGGACGGCCGCCTCCGGGTCGGCAGCGGGCTCTGGGACGGTGGCCTCCGGGCCGGCAGCGCACGTTCTGGCGAGCTCCGCTGCCAAGAACTCCTGGGGGGAAAGGCCCCTGAATGGGGTGGACACAGTCTTCACAAATCCCCAGAAGTTTAAATTGTCCATAGCCCTCATCCTCCACCAGCAGAGGGGCTCATCCAGAGCGTAGTTGAGAAGGTCCTTCAGAGCCGCATCATTGATGTTAAGACCTTCCGCGGCTCTGAAGAACGTGACCGCGAACTGTCTTAAATCGATCCCCTGCTGGCGGAGGGCGGTGAGAGTCCGGAATCTCACATAGCGGTCGTAAGTAAGACCCGTGGAAGGTGACTCAGACCGGGGATCCGTCCCCCTACCACGCTGTTTTCCTCCCATGAGACCGGAGAGAAACAGCAAAAAAAAAAATTTATAATAATAATAATCAAGAAAAACAAGACTAAACCTCCTTCCCCGCTGAGTCCAGTACGGTGGCGTCGTTATGTCACGGAACGACAAGGGGAGGACTCAAATGCAGGGGAAGGTAAAGGATTTATTGTAACAAACATAAATCATAATACGGAAAACCAAAAACCCACGAGGGGGAAAACATTAACTGACACATGTAACTAAGACAACCATGAAACACAACCAACCGGATGAGACGGTACGAAGACTCAGGGAACATAGAAAGACAACGACGCCACGCAGGACATCAACACGCAGGGATATTTAAAGGGCACACGAGGGGAGGAGTGATCAGAAACAGCTGGGAATAATTACGGGAAACAAGAAGGCGGGCCAGACGCTAACAAGACAAACGCGCGGCGAACGCAACCGCGCATCGCCGCGTGTTTACAAAGCACGCTTGACATGCGCAACGGGTGAACACACCCACTGCGCAACAATGACAACAAACAGACACGTGGACACAAGGGCGCGCCCATGACGTAACGCGCCCTCACACGAAACACGGGAGGAAGAGCAGTGCCACGGTTCCGTCCACTAGGAACACTAGAAACTGAAACTAAACCTGACAGAACCGTGACAGATACAGAATATTTTGTTAATGCATGACAATAATGTTAACTGTATATGAACTGTATTTACGCCGTCTCCTTGCAGCAGATTTTCATTTTTGTGCAACGGATTCATTTATTAATGAATAATAAAACATACGATAGTAAATGTGTTTACTCCATTCTGACACACTAGTGGACCATGGAGAGATCATATACTGTACGTTTTTTTATTTGTAAGATTTTTTTGTTGTTAAAAAATATGAATATTACAAGGCATCGCCACAGATTGCAATGCCAGCGTTTTAGTTTCAGTAATAGATTTACAATAGATTTAAGTGTATATTTTAGTCTCTAAGGACTCCTTTTTTATTATTTATTTTTTTACTAATTTTCATTTTAATTAAGTGTATGAATTAAAATTAGAAGCCTTAATTGCTGACTGGACATTTTATTTGATGAATAATAGCATATTGCGCTTTGTTGATGTGTAGGATATGCTTTAATTCGAGTGCTAATGTTACACTTAGGGAACGTGTGTGATGCGGAAGAATGAGGAGAATAGGTTCCAAACGTTAAACTCTCTTTATTTGAAAACCGAAAACAAAACACACTTTAAATAAGAAACAAAAACGACACTTCTTAGTGCAAACCTGGAGACACTTGATTCTCTGAAGGAAATCGCAGGAGACACGGCATCCACACACCAAGAGATATAAACACAACATATAACAGATTCAACAACTGACAAGGACCAGGAAACACAAGAGGGTGTATATATAGACAAAGACATGGGAAACACCTGAGGACACTGACGAGGTAAGTGATTACAGGATCACAGGTGTAGAAAGATCTAGAAGGATCTAAATGAGGCTTCCTGAACCACTGAGGCTTTCCAGAAATAGTGTGCTTCCTAGTGACACCTGCTGTGCAAAGCAAACAAATCTATTCATCCTGAGCAAACAAATCGTCATGGAGTGGGTACACCCTTTTTCTATTTCTATTAACCTATGCACACACAACTCACACAAACACACAACTTTGTGTTCAACTATTCAGTAGTTCTTTGGGTTACTGATAACAGTGAATGCCCCAAATGATTGTAAAGGAATTATTGTGAGTGCACAATAATATTATATATATATTGCAATAATATTATAAATATTGCAGTGCTGATTGGGAGTACAATAGCGCAGTGCTTATGGTACAGGAATTGTGGGATGCAACAGGGATGACACCCAAACACCCTTGATGCTGCACAACATAAGAACGCTTGCACTAGACCAACTTTCTAAGTGTTCCCTAATACAGTCTAGTCTTATTATAATAATAGCAATATTATATATAGTAATAACACTACTAATATAGACTATACATATAATATATATATATATATATGTGTGTGTGTGTGCGTGTGTGTGTGTGTGTGTGTGTGTGTGTGTATAATTACATATTATAGGTATTACAACTAGATATAGGCTAATTTACTGTAAAAATATACTAAACTAAGTATAATGTCATATAATATATAATACAAGCTATGATATATAATGATATATAATGATATATATCACCTTTATCTGGAAGCGATACTCAGAATGAAGCAATGACGTATTCAACAGAAACCGAGGCCTCATTTGTCATCGTCACGTGATTTTTGCGGAAACGATACACGCCTCGAATCGGGGCTTCATCTGGAACGCCCCTTTTTTGCTCGACACAAGCTCTGGAGCCTTGCTTCAGATGTCCCATCACTACCAAAGACCTTACTGACAGGACATGTAACCATGACATTACAGACAGGCAGTGACACAGGGACACGACAGGCAGGAAGTTCACAATTGACACACCTAACAGGACTAATGGTAACAGATTTGGTATAGGCAATGCTAGTAGTGTTTCTTTTTCTGTCTGTTCTGCTTCTGTCACATACAGATGGGCTTTTTCTTACATAGTCTCTCTGGAGCTTATTATCAAGACGCGTGGGAGAGCTTTCGTAGGGGATTTCAGGAAAAAACGTTAAAAACAATGTAGTCCACATCTAAAGCAAGAGCATTTTTATTTTGCATTTGAACTCTTTCTCATTCCTATTTAATTTGCAAGATTTTACGTGGTTTACGACACAACGCTTTCCCAGCATTGATACTTTTTTCCTCGAGAGGTGTAGTAGTGAAAGTTAGCGCTCTCGCCTCCCATGCTGGAAACACCGGTTCAAATGTTGCGCTGCAAGTGGGATACATTTACATTTATGCAAACGCTTTTATCCAAAGCGACTTGCATTGCATTCAAGAAACACATTGACATTCTAATCAGTTCTTGTTTTCTCTGAGAAATGAACCCATGACCTTGGCGTTGTAAACACCAATGCTCTACTGGTTGAGCTACAGGAATCTGTGTGTTCACTGCAATGTTGTAGGGGGTGGGGTTATGTTCCTTTTACTGAAAGAGTACAGCATCTCCAGATTCAAAAAGAAAGAAGTTGCTTACAGACAAGTAAGCTAACGTGATCATCAAACATTCAACAGCATATAAGTCAAAACTGCCTAACGTTACCGATTGAAATGTCAAACCCATGAAGAGGTTTAGGACTGCAACACTTTGGGGTGTTGATGGGTGCAATCTACTCAATCTTTTTTTTCATCTTTGTTCTGAATCTGACTCAGACGTCTTTGTTAAAAGCTGTGTTTTCACAGCTTTTCGTTTTGAAAGTTATTTCTTTATTTACATTTTTTACCCACATTCAAGTGTTGAAAGATGTTTTTTTTTTTTTAAGCGGAGGCTCTGTTCTTTCTTTTGACACATTGACTGTTTACATGTTCATGCAACAAAATAATCTGGGGGCTATGAAAGCTTTGTGAATATGATGAAAAATGCTGCAGCTTGCTGGCATACTTTTATTTAAAAGCTAATTAGACATTTGATGCTAATGACGGATACGATGGACCTTCAACAACAACAGCTTATTTCCTCTTCACTTGTGAATATAAGTTTGAGTGGACACACACACACACTCCATGTGTGTTGGAAAACACATCTGCTTTTCTCCAAAGGTTTGCCTTCCTAACATCTGAAATGTGAGCAAAACTCAGTGCAGACAGACTTTTTATTTTATTTTATTTTTAGAACAGGTATGGATGGGTTTTTTGACAATGGAGTCCATGCAAAAACAGTTCTTGGCAAACGTCTCAAATCTGTGCACACATGAACACACTACTGAACTACAGAGCTGTTCCCAAGAAGATTGGTTCAGAATGCTGTGAAACAGCAGTGCTAGGTGACAGGTTGTGCAACCTTACACTTTAAGGTTTCTGTGTTACAGTGCAGTTATATATTTAAAACTAGGGCAGAAGATTTTTTTTAGTAGAGGCTAGCACCCTCCCTTCAGAGCGTCTCTAAAGCACACCTCCTTCAAATCACATGAACCCGTACAGCAGAGAGCAAACAAAAGCCTCTCGAGAGATGCCGTTAAACTACCTCATGTCTCAAAGCACATAAGATTACAATAATAATGAACATAAACAGCTTAAAGAGCACTGACCTGTAACTTATATACTACACTCTTAAAAATAAAAGTTCTTGGCATTGAATGGTTCCATGGAGAAACTTTCTATTGCACAACACTCTGAACTGTTCACTGAAAGGTTCTGTGGGGAACCCAAAATAATGTTCTTCCATTGCATCACTGTGAAAACCATCCTTTGGAACTTTATGAACTTTGAAAGAGAGAAAGAGAGTCTGATTGAGAAATGGCAGTTTCACTTTCATAGTTGAACACAAAAATTAGCATAGTCACCATGCAAATAATATATAATTTTTACCATAATACTTTAAGCCTTTCATCTACTTGATAGACTGAGAATGTGACTCATTAGCAAATGAGCTGGACAGCATGGTTTCTCTTTGAGGTGCTACTTTATTACCACGTCCAACCAGCATGATAACTGCTATGGAATTGCAATGACTTACTGTCCTTGTTTTTCCCAGATCTGGATTTTACATAAATGGCTGTGCTTTACATTAATTTACATTTTTCTTAGCAATAGTTCCTTTTCAAATCTAACACTATTTGCTCTTATTGCTGTAAACCTTAACATTAAAGGAATAGTTCACCCAAAAATAAATATTAGCTCATAATTTACTCACCCTTAGTCTCTGCTCTGTTTTTTGGGGCGTGTCTGTGTGAGACCAGTGTAAACGCACCGCTGTGATTGGCTGACATCTTTGCATGATTACATTTGCAACTCTCTCGAAACGTTTAGCACATTTTTAATATAACAGCTCTCAAGGTTAATTAATTGTGAAAAGTGTTGATTGTAGCATTATATTTAAACTGTGGCATGAAAGGTTGCAGTGATAAGCATGTAGCCGATCACAGACATGTTGAGCGCATGAATTCTGTGATTCCATCATTGCAACTCGATTTCTGGACTCTCATGAATGCTTTCACCACAACTAACAGTGATCCATTGATTATAACTGGAGTTTTGGCGAGAATGAGGAACCACTCGGCTCGCGTGCTCACGACAAGGACTAACACACGAGTTATGAATGCCCGAATCCCGACACAAAACCGAAACTGAACCAGACCAAAGTATGAGGACCGAACATCATAACCCTCACACCAGACGTTACACAGACAAGCGCACGCGCCTACTCGAATCCGCGTGCACACACACACCAAACACGAGACATTAGGGTAGTGTCAGAGCTCTGCCACAACAAGAAGAAAATGACTAGACCGAATGTGGCAGAACCCTGACAAAATTATGACTTTGAATGTTGTCTTGCAGAACCACTGATATACTGTAGCTGGAAGTTTATTTTGATTTCATGTTGACTTTGCAGATTCTCAAAGCCTCCCTTTTTAAATCGGTGAATCATCAGCATACCATTAACCTATTTTCTTTATATCCAACAATTTTTACCTGTATAATACGCTTAGTACCAATCTGGGACTATAATCTAAAAGAATAAGGTACTGTACTCAAACCAAAAATAGTCAAAAGAAAGAGCTTTTACGTCATAACGCATTGGTAATATTATCTTTAACCCTTCAAGAGAAAAATGCACCTACCTCACAATCCACTGCTCACAGTTCTCTGCAAACTCATGGAGCATCTCACACTTTTCTACACTGCTTTTGCTTTAGAGCTTCCATTAGATTGATGAATTCATTCATGGGTAAACTCTTTTTTTTTTATGCATGAAGCAGCAATCAATGTTAAGTTTGCGACTTAAACAGCATTTGCCTCGGCCAAAGGGACTCTGAAGAGACTAGCCGACATGTCTGCCAGATGTTCCTCAGCCTCTCGACTGTTCTCCTTCTGCTCAATTCTCTCTGCACACATTCAGTCCCGCACAGAAACATGAACTAAACACGCTAACGGCTTCCAAGTCTCTTCATCAGACATGTCATTGAAGGGTTGAGTTCCTGCAGGCCAGATGCCACTGATGTTTCTGGCTCACACATCGACACCTCTCCCCATCAAAGGAAATTACATCAACAACACAATTAGCAGAGCTTCCTTTTGAATCTTGGACAGATTTGGCATGGCCTCCATGATACAATGATAATTTCCTGTCAAATCAAAACCTGGAACCATCCAACTAGTCCCTTCATTTCTCAATTGGTTCATTAGCTTCTACTCTTCTTGATATCTGTCTGAAGAATCCACCTAGAGGAAAGGCTGAGGTTTATTTTTAACATTCCATGACAGTTTTTGTTTTGTTGCCATTTTTGATCATTTTCACAAAACTTTCATGGCCCCTAGAATATTTGAGCATGCAATATATCAAAAGAAAGAACAGAGCATCTGCTTTTAAACAACAACAACAACATAAATATTATATTAACACTTGAATGTAGGTTTCATTAAAAAGAAAAATTGAGCAAAAAGCTGCGAGATTTGTGTTTTTTGTCATAGACTACACCCAGATCAGATTCAGAAAGATGATAAAAACCCAGATGGAGTTGATTGAGTCCATCAACCCCCCTAAAGCTTCACAGTCCTAAAGCTTGTCCTGGGGCAACATTTCATTCAGTAACATTAGGCGGTTTTGATTTATATACTGTTTAATGTTGATGATCACATTATTTTACATATGAATCTGCTTACATATGCTATCACTTGTTTCTGCTTTTGATGTCTTTTGATCAGGAGATTCTGTAATCTTTCCAAAGGTTTGTCATAGCACCCCGTACAGTATAAAAAGCTGGAAATTTCCATCAATGGCAGGGAAAGAGTTAAACAGCCCAGAGCCAATTTGCTTGCAACACTTTTCACAGCACTTTCGAAGTGAAATGCTCTGTGACCAGTGCTTCGGTTTTCTCTAAAACCGTTAAACATAGCAGTGGCCACATTTTATTACTATGGTTGTATGTTTCACAGCAGTTCAGAAGTGAAATAGCAATAAAAAGTTCAATTGCATTTTAAATAAATGTAACCCCTACACTAAACATAACACAAAAGGTGTGATAAAAGCGCATTTGCTTAAGCAACCATGGTGTTTTAGCCTTCTACTACAAAGCTTTAAGCTATTTTGTATAGTGACTTTACTCATGTTGGACTTGGACTCCAATACAAGAACTAATTTAATGTGTTTCTTGAATGCAATGTAAGTCGCTTTGAATAAAAGCATCTGCCAAATGCATAAATGTAAATGTAATACTGTACCAGATGACCTACCAAGCAAGTTTACCACATAAAAAAGCCATACTGCCATAGAGCTGGTTATGTGATGAAAACATACAAATCTATTAGTTTATAACCATCTGTTCAAAAGTGTTTAAGCGTTTCTAATGCATAATGCTAGCTCTCACTTGTATACCATGAATAATGCATTGTTTAGTCAACAAACAGAACTATAGTATGTATGGGGGAAAAAAAATCACAAAGTCACCCTGGCACTCAAACAGTGGAAGAAGTTTGTTAGCATATCCCCAAACCTTATTCAATGGTTAATGAACAGTATTTAGAGCTTCCATATGTGAAACAAGCTGTTTGCATGATAAATAAAAGCTTTTGTAAAACTGTGTGTGAAGTGAGAAACAAGATGCAATATACATTTAGTAACTCTATCCCCACCATTGACAGAATTTTCCAGCGTTCTGTGTTTTTACTATTATACTGTAGGGAGAGCACTAAACCTTCTGAGAATACTAAAACGTCTGATCAAAAGACATATAAAGAAGAAGCAGAAACAAGCGATAGCATATGTAAAATAACATGATCATCAACATTAAACAGCATATAAATCAAAACTAACGTCACTGAATGAAATGTCGGCCCAGGATGAGCTTTAGGACTGTGAAGCTCCAATCTGTGTTTTGATCTGATCTGGATGGAGTCTGACAAAAAAAAAACACAAACTTTGCTCAAAATGTTGCTTTTTGTATTAAACCTACCCATATTCAAGCTAGAGTAAAACAATTAATGTTTGTTTGTTTAAAAGCAGAAGCTCTGTTCTTTCTTTGATATATTGAAACAAAATATTCTGGGGACATGAAACTTTTGGCATGGCAACTTTTTTCAAAAACCTGTCCTTGCCCAAAAACCTTGTCCTATAATAGCGCACATAAAGAATGACTTATAAATGCATCCACCCATAACACCCTAGTAATGCCTTACAACCCTCACATTTTATTCAGAAAATGCCTGGTTATTAATATTATAAATATTGCACTGTACATCTATGAGTTGCTCTATTTTTTTGTGCCCTTTTCCTTTAATTTTCAAAGTGCACAGCAGCAGATTGCTTCATGAATAACTTTAAACGCATTAAAATGTGCCCTGTGTCTTCGGTTGATTTGAAATCACACCTTTATTTTGTGTATTTTCATGGTCTGCTGCATGAGATATAGATGTTTATCTTACTGAAAGGTTCAATTCCCCATCCTTGTGATCTTCCTCAGTAGCTTATAAATGTAAAGTGACTATTTGCTGCAAGATGTGCTTTTTCACAAGCTTACTCTGTTGCCTGGTTTTATTCATGAGTGTGCTCTATCATTACAGAATGTATACTACACCAGCACTCAGCAGTTATTCGTGGGCATCTTGAGCCCCACCATTGACGATGATGACAACAAGTGCCTGGTGGATGTGAACAGTCGGCCACGGCTCATTGAGTGCAGCTATGCTGTGGCTAAACGCATGAAGCTCCACTGGCATTTTACTCAGGTAATACAAACCTGCTGCACAGACTGCTTTCTCACAACAGGTTCTAAATCCTGAGGAGTACGGTAAAAAAAACCGTCTACTTATGTAACCATAGTTCCCTGAGAGGGAACAAGACGCTGCGTCGAAACGCTAGGGGAATGCCTTAGCATTTAGACGCAGCGTGAGTTCCTGTAAAAGGGAACAGTATTTGTTTTTGATATCATTAGGAAACAACAATCTGCTTGTTATTGACTTCAATGCAGATTAATGAGTGACAGGCAAAATAGGCAAATTATATTGCTGTGTTGAGAAACCTTTTGTCTGTCAAGCCAGAATCCTACATCTGCTAATACAGGGGTCGGCAACCCAAAATGTTCAAAGAGTCATATTGGACCAAAAAAATAAAAAACAAATATGTCTGGAGCCGCAAAAAATTAAAAGCCTTCTTAAGTCTTATAATGAAGGCAACACATGCTGTATGTATCTACATTAGCTATATTTAGCCTACTATAAAAATGATTAGGTTGGCCATAAATACATAATGAGCATTTATGATTAAATGTTTATTTTCCCTGCAGTGCATTCTGTTGAGAACGACGCACCACGCGACTGTTCTGTTGTACGATGTCGCCTCAAGTTTAACTACTTTACAATATTATTGAATTGTTTCATTGCTGTGATAAAATTAAAGAAATGCAATAAAGAAATCCGATTTTTGACGTCATTTTTATTTTGACGATTCGAGAAAAAAATGGAATGTGCATAACGTGCCTCTTATTTGGGCACTAAACAAGTGCAATAAAACGCAGCCTGCATTTATAAAAATAAAACCGCAGCCTTTTTAAAAGGTAAAGTATATTAAACTCAAATTAATACAGTTTAAGTTTAATTTCTGTGCAAATGCCAAACAAGTCAGTGCAAGGGTAAAACGCGAAAGTTTGAACTGTGAACGGTTTTCCACGTTTTATTATCTCCCGGGTTGCAACAAAACTTGCAGCAGTAGTGGAGTTTGGAGATGTAATCCACTTCTTAAATCTATTTTTTTGCTCCTCTAAGTTCTCCAGAAGCAATGCAATCGCACTTTTTCTCTCTTTCCCAACTGGATACTCGGCTGCAAATGTAGCATGCCTTCCCTGGAAATGTCTTTCCACATTACTCTTTTTGTTATTTGACAACTTCACGCTACAAAGCAAACATTCAGGCAATCCTTCCGCATTGATTGGAAATGAATGCAAATGATTCGGTACAAAAAAAATTGAATCCTCTGTTCTCCACAGTAATTTTTCTCTTTTCCCCTTTGGGATCCATGGCCCATCACACAGCCGCCGGTAGTGATGACATCTGAAGCGAGGCTCCGGAGCTTGTGTCGAGCAAAAAGGGGCGTTCCAGATGAAGCACCGATTCGAGGCGTGTATCGTTTCCGCGAAAATCACGTGACAATGACAAACAAGGCCTCGGTTTCTGTTGAATACGTCATTGCTTCATTCTGAGTATCGCTTCCGGATAAAAGTGGCTCAAAACCTCGCCCCTCTTGTGCTGTGTTGCCAGATTGAGCGGGTGCGGAGCGATCACGCATGCTGTGCGAAACTCCGTTCCTCCATGGGCGGAGCGATAGCGGACCGAGCGCGGATAGCGGGACCGCTGCTACAAGTTACGTGCAGGGGATGAAAGAGCCGCAGCACAGGGGTGAAAGAGCCGTATGCGGCTCCGGAGCTGCGGGTTGCCGACCCCTGTGCTAATATTTTATGTAACGATCAACTGACTCCATCTGTGTTTTGATGATTTTTCTGAATCCGGTCTGGATTTAATCTGACAAAAAACACATTTTCTCAGCTTTTTGCTACAAATGTTGCTTTTTTTACGAAACTTACTCTGGGGAGCAGGGCGGGATTAAAAGTAACAGTGCTCATGGGTCGGGTGTTCTGTTAAAGTACTGCGGGTGCGGGTTTACCAAACAGGACTCCTGCTAGACTGCATGAAGCTTTGAACTTGGTCCAACACATACGAACCTTATTATTTTTGCTAATTCCTTTAACTATGGTAAGATGTTGTAATGGCACATTATTGAAAACAAGCAATTCAGAGGGGCCATGAAAGTAAAGTCACCATGAAATCAAATTTTAAAATTCTTGTTACCTGTCTTGTTCCCAACGCAATGGGATCGCCTTATCGTGATTGTGTCGTGAAACACAAGAGAACCAACATGTGTTAATGCACGTCGCAGAAGATGACGTCATGAACCAGGAGTATAAGGGTGTGTCATGACCCGGAAACGGAAGCTTTAGTGTCTTCAACAAGCGCTATAGTGAAACGTGCGTGTATGCTACTTGTGTGTGTTTAAACGTTGTGTCACTCCCTGCCCACGCTTCGTCACGGCAGTGGCACCCCGTCACGGCAGGCTGCCCAGGCTTGTGGTCCTCTCGGTTCGGTTCCCGCTGCTTGTGAGGCACAGCGGTGATCTTTATCTTGGGAATCACAAATGGATTTGTCGGCGGGTTGGAGATGGGTTGGAGACGGGTTCTGCCTCATCTCCTCCTTTACCTGGCAGATCTATCCCCTGTCAGGACCCGGAAGCACTGCGACGGATTCTTCCGACCTGACAAAGTACTACAAATATCCAGTTCCGAGGAGCTGGATGTTGTCAGTATCAAGGCTGATGTGGAAGACTCTCCACCTTCCTCGAGGTAGTTACTCGTGCAACTACTAGACTCAGTCTTGAGTGGCCGTCTGAGCAGAGGTACGCTCGTCCTAAAAGCAAACTAGACCAAGTGCTACCTCAGCGTTGGGGTTTGCCTTTTTCCCCAGACCTCCAGACCGAGGTTTTGAGGTCCTGAAAAGGCCCGTGTCCTATAGGGTTCATAGCAATGCCATTTCCGGTTCACGGCGTACCTTTATACTCCTGGTTATCTTCTAGTTAATGGTCAATTACAAAAAATACTGGTTCTATTGTGCTTCACGAGACAATCACGCTAAGGCGTTCCCATTGCGTTGTCGACGCAGCGTCTCGTTCCCTCTTAGGGAACTAGAGTTACATACTTAACCTGAGTCCCATCCTACATTTTTTCTTATTCGGCAAGCCGTTTCACTCAGATATACGTCACAAAAAGAAATAAAATAGACTTTCCTAACTTCAGTTTCATGCCGACATGAAGTTTTGTTTGTTCTGTTCCTGAAATTAGTCTTGATTCTGATGTTTTCTCCATTCAAAAATAAACAAAATAAAAATACAAATAAAGCTTGTGTGTTTGGACCGTTGTCATTAAGGCTTGATGCACTTTAATTGATTTTATGGAGTTTTTATGGCTGTGTGCTTCAAAGTCAGAAAAATTGAGCTGGATATTTGGCTCATTTTCTCCATGACTTTTTTCTCCACATTACAGTTTTATGGTTATGTTGTTTCAGTACTTCTGCTCCACTGATATGTCATGTTTTGTCATGGACAATGCAGTGCTTGTTTGTGAAGTGGAAGAGTGACTGTTGTGATAAAACTGATGTTGATATCATGTTTTAGTCATCCAGCAAAAAATAAAATACTAACAAAACACAACACTCCTTTAGAAGACAATAGATTAGAATATTAGCCACTACAAAAATAATTATATTGCTGAATTCAAATAAAAAACTGTGAGTCCTTTCCATCACAACCTTTCCGGTCCTCAGCTCCTTTCAATGCATTATCAACTTTATTATTTTCCTAAATCTTGTGATTTAACAGCAGTTTGCATGTTCATGTAATGTAACTAAGCCATGATGGAAATGGTAAACATATCTGATTTGCTCTTTGGTTGCTGGATAAGGAAATACTCAAACAAAATAATTGGCACGTCAAGCTAAACGGCTCTTCTGAGATCCAGAGACAAAATGCTTTCATATTTTATAATATGACAGATGCTATTTTCAAAAACTAAATGTAATAGCTCTAGGAACTAGTGCACAGTAATGTGTCAATTTTGTGATTTAATTACAAAAAAAAGTGTTGTCAGGCAATTTATTAATCCCCCTTTTCCTGTATATAAATATTTGACGTGAGGTGCACCACAATTGTCAAAAATCTCCATGTGAAAATAAATTTTAATACAACAACACAGATGGAATACAATGACATGTATACCTCTGAGACACTGATAATCAAACTTGACGACTGTAATCCAGTGATTCAGGTTTATGATAATAAAACAGTATAACATTATTTTCAGAGTTTAATTAACATCTATTGCCAAGATATTTTGTAATGTTCCAAAACTGAAAAATGCTGCCTTTGCATACAGTATAATGTGATAAATGTAAACAATTAAACTGAAGTTTTCAATATTAGTGGCTTATCTTCCATATCCAGAAACTGTACTTTGTTGCTAGTGCTGTTTACACTTTGAAAAACAGTCACTGTGTTTTACAGTTTTAATATAACTTTGAAAAAGCCATTTTCTTTCATAACAAGGGAACAAGGGACTAGATATAAAACAGTTGATAGATAACATCTAATATTACTGATTTTACTAGTTTGTATGAGATGCATAAAGTACATTTTGAGTGTTTGTTTATTGGAATTGTTTTCATTCTTTATTGGCCAGATGATGATTGCGCTCATTGAAATGTGCGCCAGTTACTCTCGTTAATTAGTTTTTAGTCTTATCGCTTGCCGTTTGTGACTTCTTTCTCCAATTATGAAATATCTCTGCTGCCTTTTGTGTTTATGTATGTATCTCACATTAGCTATGGCTGAAGGCATCGCTCCAGTCTAAGCTCAGTCTCACAATTGTGCACACATCATCACTGAAATAGACAAGATCAATACAATTCCCACGTTGGTTGACTTCTTAGACCTGATGTAAGAGTACAAGGCTATTTTCAAAAGAGCCTACTGACCAATTATTTATAGCAAATTGATTAGTAGGAGTGGAAACAGGCCTGGTTCTCTGGAATCGTGAGAGATCATTCATGTCGACATCAGCCAGTGATGCGCAACAGTTCAAGTGATGGGCTGATTTAGCATTGCCCTTCATATTTACCCTATGCCCACAGCTGGATGCACACCGTCATGTTGGATTTCCCATGCTTGAATGAATCACTTTAAAGACTTTGGAAACCTGTAACCTTTAACACACTTCTTATACACCATTACGAGTGGAACATTTGTGCCTCAGGCAGCTTTAGCAGATGTACGAAGACAAGCGCCACATGCCCATGACAAATTAGGATGAAATTAGGATAAAGTGATGAACTCTTTCCAGAGAACAAACAAAGGAGTATGTTCTATGAGCAAAGACAATAAATCATTTTGCTTTGTTCTTATTTCATTGGTTTCAAAGAGTGTTTCTTTACATATCATTTTTGTTCTTATTCCATTTGTCAAGAAAAAAATATTCAAGGTTCATTTTTAAAAACATCGGATTAACCCTCAGATGTTGAAATAGCTGTCAGAAACAACACTTAATAATGAAATAACCATCAGTTCCTCAAAAGGATTGATGATTCAAGCTCAAAGTTGAGGATAAATCTTTGAAATCAATGACTTTCAGAACTTTCATCTGCTCAACATCTGTCAGCAGTATCTGTAAACTGACAGCGAGTGATGTTAATTATTACGTCTGAGGCTTCTTGCCAAGTTTTATGAATTATTCTGAGTCTTGCCATTTTTTAATCAAAAGTCATTGGGACTTTAAAGACTGCAAAGTCAGAAGAAAGCATCATGAGTTACACTGAAGTCGCATGCCAGTTTTTTCTGGTTTTATCTTTTGACATGTTGATTGGATTTTAAAATAATAATAATAATAATAATAATATAAGACAAAAGTAAGATTATGGAAGAACCGGGAAAGAGAAACCACTTCAATACTTCAAGAAAATGCTGAAATTAGCACTTAAAATATATATTAGAACTTACCAAAATAACAAGCTTAAAAATTATTCAAACTAAATGTAGTTTAATTGGCATCCAACCACAGTCTATATTTACAGTCAATACTTCTTACTTCAATACTTTTGAATGTCTCGATTCAATAAACACACTGGGGCCAGTTGTTGTAAGTTAAAGAGGTCATGTTTTCACCTTTATTTCTGTTAAAATCATTTGTGAGAGTGCAGAAATCGAGTTCCAATGACGAGATCACTGCATTCACGTGATCAACTGACTTCAATCGTCGATGCAACCTTTCATTTGATGGGAATCGATGATGGGTCAAGACGATGATGATGAAGAGCTAAAAAATGACTAACTGCTGTGATGATCAGTGTCCATCATTATTAACGTGTGACGGGAAAACTGAAACAAAGGATCATGTGACTGAATGAAAACAAACTAAGAGTCCTTGCGCTGTGACTCGATTCATTCACTTTGACAGCTGTAACGGTAAAAAATAGTGAAATTCCTCGAGAGAATTACTCAGTAAAACTCAGCTATTTCACATGCAAAGATGTTAGCCAATCACAGCAGTGCATTGCTCTCAGCGGACACGCCTCTTCAATCAGAGCATTAAAATCTTTTTAAATCGGTTTGGGTTTCTAGTGTTTTGATTGACAGAGCCCCTTTGTCGTGCCTATGTGAGAGCGCGGGGCTTTTGTCGCGCACTCTCTTTTCTGCATGCTTTTCATGTGGTGGTGTCGCGCACAGTTGGCATGGTTACTAGCTGGGCGTTGTCTTGTCACGTTCATGTGAACATGTGGCGATGTGCGTCTGCATTGGCTGCGTGTTCGGGTCTTGTCATGATGTAACCCCACCCGTCTTGTTCCCTTGTTTCCCTTGATTGTTCTCAGCTGTTCTCAGTTGTCTGCTTGTTACCTTCCTCGTGTGTTGTGTATTTAATCCCTTTATGTTTGTTGTCTGGTGTCGCGTCGTTGTCTTTCCAAGTCATTCCTGTGTCTTTCTCCTGGTTGTTCCTGTCTCTGTTTGTTTTATTTCCATTGTAATAAATATCCCTTCTCACCGCATACCTGAGCCCTCCCTACTTGATCCGTGACAGAGGCTAAAATCAGGGTGGAAAATTTTTTTATTTCTAAATGATGACAATATTTTGCTTTGTAAAAGTTATTCTAACATTTTAAGTGCACCTCAGGAAACAAATGCAGTTCATGACCCCTTTAAGATTGTGTAGTAAGAACTAGTCTGACAAGTAAAGTACATTTTTGAAAGTCTTGAAGAAAAAAAATCTTGTAACTAGCCTTAGCAGTTTACGCAACTTAAGTTTGATACTTCCCTTTGTCCATATTAGTATATAAATATTGGCGATATGGATTGCCTAATACGCTGTAATTGACTTATATGAATAATAATATATCACCCCTCAATTATTATGCGCGTAAAATTTCCGCAAGCCTCATTTCAAGAAGTTTTAACTGTGATTGTGAAGTTTACCAGGGAATAGCAACTCACATTTTGCTCTGTTTCTCTGACAGACGTCTATAATTTTGCTCCTTTTGGATCTTTACACCCTTTCTGGTTATAGTCCTGTTGAATTTGCTAACAACAAAGTGACATTTCTTTTGATCATACAGTGATCAAACATTCTATCCAAAAAAAATTAATTCAGACAGTTGGAGCCAGTGTTATTATCATGAACTAAAAGTAAAATCATAAAACATTTTCAATTCTTGAAATAAAAGTATACACACACACACACACACACACACACACACACACACACACACAGTCGTGGTCAGAATTATTGGCACCCTTGATAAATATGATCAAAGAAGCCTATCCTTTTGATCTTTCATTAAGGAAATCACAAAAATATAATGTCTCATTAAAGTAAAATAATGAATCTGTGGGGAAAATCATATTATGAAATAAAAGTTTTTCTCCAATACACAATTATCAAATAATATTAATATTATTAATTATTGGTACCCCTAGAAATTACCCCTAGAACTATATTTCCCTTCGTAATTACAATTTTATGGTGTGGACAAGTAACATGAAATTATCCAGCCATGACTTCCTGTTTGACAGGAGCATAAATATGAGGTGGCACAAAGCGTATTATAAATCATCCATCTCAATGAGTCAAACCAAGGAATATAGTTATTGAGCTTTACAAAATAGAAAGTGCATTTAAGAAAATTCTAGCATTTTAGGGCAATAATGAAGTTACAATCAACAGCAAATGTTACAAATCTGCACAGAAGAGGATGTGTGTCTATATTGTCTTAACGCACGGCGAGGAGCTTTTTCAAGTGGCCAAAGACTCTCCAAGGATCACAGCTGGAGAATTGCATAAAATAGTCAAACCTGGAGCTCAGAAACCCTAAAAAAACAAAATAAAAATCAAACACCACCCACAAGTTGTTTGGGAAGTTTTCACACAGACACTATTGAGCTGTTAAACTGCCTAGCGTGCAGCTTTATGTCTTGTTGTTCTCGTAAGCGTAGAGGCAACACATTATAGGCTTCAGATAACCCTTCTTAAAGTGTAAGCCTCTACCTGAAGACCTCCTGACCACAGCTGTGTCCGACTCCTTGAGCACCTCTCAAAGAGCGAGAGGGAGTCTACAGTACTGAGACCATATAAATCCGGGTCTGAAGGCCACAGGCATTCTTTTCTGTGAAAAGCGGGTTAAAATGAATGCTGGCCGTGAAAAAAAAATCATCCACCCTATCTCAGTCCTGCAGTCCCATCCTCCCCGGCTTGAGATCAGTGCGGATGCTTCCCTCTAGCTTTTAGCCTGTTCTCTCATGTCTAAGCCTCTAGCGCTGCTGTTCCCTCGCAGATACACCAGCTGCAACTCTACCAAGTCATTTTCAGAAGAGGAGATGAAAGATGAATATGAATTTGATGTGTCTGATGACTCTAAAGTTTGACCCAAGCCTTCAACCTGTTCATGTTATTCTATCATGAGTCACTTTGAAGCACAAAAAATAATAATCCACAAATAACCTCAACCAATACCGCATGCACATGACAACTGATGAACGGTGATTGATGACAAGACAGGTGATTGAGATGATGATAGGAGAGCACATGGAGAACCAAGATGTAAACAAAGACAAGACAGATCTGTGACACAATTTAAGAATTACCTACTAATGCAAAACACATTTTTCATGTCTCATTAGTAATCAAGTATTCATATGTTACAGTTCTAAAGCACATACATTATGCGATTATATAAATACTAAAATATACATAATCTATCATGAATAATATCAACAATCTAAACTGTAATTTTACAGATTATGTTATGCTGTATGCTAATATTGAAAATTCCTTGAATAAAAGTTTGATTTTGTCTTTTTAACCAGTGACAAATATATTCAGTGTAATGCATTTACCTAAAAAGCCTGTCCTTGTTACATATGTTACATGTACTTATAGTAGTAATAGCAGTAAATTATGAATAAACACATGCAACTAACCTATCCTAAACCCCGTTTCCCATGTGCATACTCTATACTTATTATAGTAATTACAATAACTGGGTAATAACTCGGTACTAACCTTTAACCTACCCTTAACCCATGTGGTTACCTTACATTGCCATTTCTTTCTTAGGTAAGTACACTGAAAGTGTAAAATAATTGCAACCACAAATCCCAATCCTAGCCCTATAGGAAGTACATGTTGTTAACTAATATTACTCCGTACTTAAATGTATAATTACACTGAAACTAAGACTAATAAATTGTAACCAAAGCCTGTCATTTAATCAATCAATAGCCACTGCATTCAAGCCCACTCAAAATTTGATTTATTTAAATGCTCAAAATCGACAGCCTCAAGCATTACAGCACAGGTTTGGTGTATGTGACATAACAACATTCCAACTTTTGACATTTGTGGCATTCAAATTATTTAGTCCCTGTTTACACCTGGTAGTAAGACGACACCAAATACAAGTATAAATGGGGTCTAAAACATTTTTGTCACAGTCATGTCGTGTCTCGTCACCTCCTGTGTGATCCATTGTGTTTCCGTCTCGTCAGTCACTCCCCTTGTTAGTCTCATCAGGTGTTGCCCATTATCCAATATATATAAACCCTCATGTTTTCCCTTATCTTTGTCGATTGTTGGCGTTCCTATGTTGCTGCTTCCCGTGTGTGTTGGTCCAGTAATCCGTGTTCCTAGTTTTGCCTTTTGTTTTTGTTTAATAAATAGAGTTGTCCGTTGATCCCTGCTTCTCCCTGTCATCGTTATTCCACAACACACCGCTGTTACAATTTTGAGCTTATCCTCCTGCGACCACGTCTAGATGTAGTTGAAAACACATTCGACTGGATTGCTGTTGTAATGTAGCTCATGTGGTCGAATGTGTTCGAACAGCCACAAAAGACCATTGTCTCTCAGTCTACTGACCTAATGAGTGAACATTATGAGAAGTGCGCTAGTCAGACGGGATGACAACACTGAACACACCAAGCACAATGTTCTCTCACCATTCATGATTTTTTTTTTTAATCTTGCGGCTGTCAGAGGAGAAACCAAAGCTGCTTCTCTCCACATGTTCGTATGCAAATGTCAGATTAGATCAAATGATCCAGGAAAACAAAACTATGTCTTCGGCATAATTGAAAAGCTTGCATATAGATATACATTTATGCTAAAGATTTCAAAATGTTACCTTTTAAATGCATCTTCCTCTGAGATCACACTGTAATGGGAGATCATGAAGTGTGAAAGGTTACCCACATTGAAAGGGATTTTTGAGGATGACGGATGAAGCCCTGACAGCTCCATCTATATAGGAACACAGTCGAGGGAGTCTGTAATGAAATATATCTATTTTCTTTCTCCTTTCTTCAGGGAGGCTCCATCCAGAATAGGAAGTCAAAGCGATGCCTTGAACTTGTGGAGAACAATGACAATGAGTTTGGATATCAGCTGACCCTCCAAAAATGCACTGGCCAGAACTGGACCATCACCAATATGTTGCCTGGCAGCACCTTATGATGGTATCGTTGAGACTGAAGAATATGTGCATCAAAAACTTCTGAAAAGCTTAAGCACCTGGATGTCTCGATTTGACTTTGACATCATATGATAAATGTTAAACATTTTTCTTAGCTACTGTACTTGTGCATATTGATAAGCCACATTTGGCCGATATTGCATTGTGTATAAAGAGGTTCTACACTGTTCTGAGATTTATTTTGTGCAAGGTATACTTGGTTTTGTCTTGACTTGAAGGTTGTACCGGCTTCGATGCGCACATTGAAGCCATAATTGCTACTATGTAGCAAAGCTTTGGCAACGTTCTTGCTGTATTTCTTTCTAGTGTCTCAGGTTTGTAGGTTATTTTAAAATTTCTGGGACATGCCAATGTGTTGGAACATATCTAGATACAAACAACTGTTTTATATCTACATGTACAGTAAATATTCTCAGTATTTATAATTAATGGCAGTAAAAAAACAAATGCTACGACAAATTGTGAGTGCTGCTGGTCTACGTTTTTCTACTTAAGACTTAGTACCACCATTCCTGTAAGCAGAGACACAGCTGTAGTTGTCATGACAGGTTAGGTAATTCTTTACAGTGTCAGTGTTTGGTTCAGCAGATGTGCTCTCTCTCTCTAGAGGACGACTCGCTGTTTGTTCTTTCAGCTACGTGGCATACGGTTGTTGTGTTCACCAATATATTCCTTCAAGATCACACAATACTTTATGGCATTTGTTCTTCATTTGAGGAACTGAATAACCAACCATATATTTCTGCGTAATTACAATGGCAAAATAAATAGGTTTCTCGTTTTTTCAATTTGATGTCAGAGCAGTGCGTCAAATTAAATATTTTGGTGCAAATGCATCTATACCTTCGAATGAATGAGTGAATGAATCAAGCAAGCATTTATTTAGCGTTTGTCTTTTGCACTACTGTGCACCCAAAGCACGTTACCGTCATATCAGGGGATTCTCCTCACACACCACCTGGACGGCAGCCACAGTACTCACCACACACCAGCTATAGGTGGAGAGAGAGAGAGAGTGATTCAATGGATGGGGATTATTAGGGGGCCATGATTGATAAGAGCCGATGGAGGGAATCTGTCCGGGAGACGGGGGCTACTCTTTACGAGAAGTGCCATGGGATTTTTAATGACCACAGAGAGTCAGGACCTGGATTTAACGTCCCATCTGAAGAATAGTGCTTGTTACGGTATTGTGTCCCCTTCACTATGCTGGTGTGTTAGGACCCACACAGATCACAGGATTGTCACGGTTTTCTCAGGTTCAGTTCCGTTTCTAGTCACAGAACCGTGGCACTGCTCTTCCCCCCGCCTTTGTTGTGTCTTGTCATTGTGTAACCCAGCCCACCTTGTTACCTCGTTTCCCTTGAGTGTTGTCAGCTGTTCTCAGCTCGTTACCTTTCCTCATGTGTCCCTATTTAATTCGGGTGTGTTTGCTGTCCTATGTGGTGTCATTGTCATTGCTGTTTCTCCAGGTCCTGTCTATGTTGTGTTCCTGGGTCCCCCGTCTCATCCGGTTTGTGTTATGTTCTAGTTTTGTTTCTTAGTTATGTTTTCCCCCTCGTGGGTTGTTTCTTTTGTGTGTTTATGTTTATTTTGTTATCATTAAATCCACCTTCACCTGCATCTTGAGTCCTGCCGTTATGATCCGTGACAAGGATGAGAACCTGTTAGCCTCACTAACACCTCTTTCAGATGTAACCTGGGCTGTGTCCCAAATCGCCCCCTATACCCTTAAATATGGCATTGTTTGAACAGCCGTTTGTAGTGGCGGCACAATCAGTACTACACTCAGGACTATATTAATGGACTAATGTAGGGAATAGGGAATAAGGGTATAGTGTGCGATTTAAAACACAGCTCTAGATTTCCCAGGAGGTCTCCCATCCCAAGTATTGACCAGCCTCACACCTGTTTAGCTTCAGTGGGACAACCAGTCTTTGGTTACACTTAGTGAACACTCGTTAAATTGACCAAAATGGACATGTTGCATGTATGGAAGCCCGTTTCCGCCACAGTTGAGAAAAAAAGTATTGACTTAGTATCTCGAAATAACGAGAAACTTTCTCGAAATAATAACTTATTACCTCGAAATAACGAAAAACTTTCTGGAAATAGCGACTTAGTTTCTCGTGCTTCTCCGCATGGTCAAAGCGTGTAAATGCGAGATCACAGCAAACATGAGTCATTATTTTGAGAAAGTTTCTCATTATTTCGAGATATTAAGTCATTATTTCGACTTGAATAATCTTTTTTTTTTCTCAACTGTGGCGGAAACGGGCTTCCATATGCATGACATCCTCTGAAGACTAAACCAAAAAAGATGAGGGACAAAGAAGTAATGCGTCTCCAACTGCATTAAATACAGGTTTAATCAAGGTTCACACTGAATTATTGACTTTATTACATATTTAAATTTTTTTCATTTAAAATTATATCAATATTGCATTATTATACATTTGAATGTTTGATTTTAAACAAAAAGGTAGATACTGAAATTAAAACTTGCAAAAGGAATTGTGCCTGATGAAGATTTGCAAGCAACTGGAAATTCATTTTTGTGCTTATTTAATATTGTAATTGTGATTTGAATCTCTGCTGCTTCTTGTTTCAAAGCTAGCAAAACAAAGACATGAAGCAAACAAAGGCTCTCGTGTGCGGTAGACTGTGCCAAAATTTGCAAGCAATGACTTTTATGTTTTAACAAACAGAATGAGTTTCTCTTTATGGATGGTCACACTTAAAAAAAACTCTTCTAAAGAACCAACTCAGAGCTCATTAAATGTAAGTGATGAGAGAAGTTTTATTTTTGGGTTAACCATCGTATTAGCTGCAGACTTTCCATGCTCCAATTCAACCAACCAAAATGACTTTAGATAAACATCACATTTGTCTTTCTTTCTTTTTTTAAATTCTATTCTTCTTCAATCCAGAATGGCAGCACAGAGGGTTTTTTTGAGTACTATACAGTCTAAAATTTACATTTGCTTCAGCATGAGGCTTATTTGTTTTTTATGAAAGGACCATTTAATTTGCCAAAAAATAACGTAAAACGTAATATATAACATTACTTTTCATCAAAAGTAACTAATGCTGTGGGAGTAACGCAATATTGTGATGCATTGTTTTTATGCATGCGCATGACATCACCACTTTCACAAATTCATGTTTTTCTCGTTTACACTGAGATTATAACAATTTTCAAAAACTTGCACTGTTTTCAGAAGTTTGAGGATGTTTAAGCCCCCAAAACATCATTGTTGTGTAAGTGAACAGCCAAACGCATACAAAGTTTTCAGATTTCTACCATCATTTTCAGACAAAACAAAAGATCACACCTTCAGTTGTTGCTTGCAAATCTAATTAGTGATTTCCAATATTCTAAATTAGCACATCATGATCATATAAACCAGAAGAATCAGTTGCTTGGATGTTGTTTATGGTGTGCCACATTTCAATATGAACACAGTACCGGATAACTGTACAGTATGCTTTTGCGTGGAAAGGAGCAGCTTGGAAATTTCCCAAAGAAAAATGAAAGTTCTATTGTTTGAAACAATGCCAGATGCCAGGCACATGTTTCACTGTGAGATTAACCATCCCTTTTAAAAACGTCATTGAAACACGGCGGTTCCTTACATGGTGGTAAACAGCTTTGCAGTTCACGTGTCAAAGATTTTATTCTCAAATGATGTCTGGATCCTCCCTGTAGCGGGAGTTGTGTGCGTCGATGGCATAGATGTTTTCTTTAAACTCTCTCGCTCTTTCTCTCTCACTGGTATGTATCAAGGGAAGAGACGAGTGGCACTTTCTGTTCTCAGCTTGCCAGTCCTCATTAGCATCTACAGTCCTGTTGGGCCAGAGGGATGTTTGCCATTAAATATACATGCGCATTCCACTTCTACCGCTCTCACACTACCACAAAAGTCTGGGAAATATTTGCTTTTTTAACTACTTCATGCATGTAGTTAAAATACAATTCAAAGGTTTACAACTTAACAGTGCATAGCCAATGATCAACCAAACCACACATGGAAGCCATGAATCAAGAACGTCAGCTGTTGAGTTTTTGCGCCGGCCAAAAAGATTCTCGGATCTTCACGTTCATTGTAAACGCAGGGCAGCAAAGCACAATGTCAACACGTCTCCTCTTATCTAATGCTTTAATAGGAGGCGCTCAGATCAATATTCCATTCAGGCATTCAGTTGGCAGTGTCCTAGCTCAATGTCCCCTTGATGATCAAAGTAGTTTTGAGTTTCATGTTACCTAAGCCACTGCAGAACAGTTTTTCAATTATCCTATTAGTGTTCCAGTACTGTCTTGTCCATTTGCTTACTTCCTGATTCCTCATGTTCTCCACTGATGTCATTGTGTAATTTATCCCTATTCAAATCTACCCTGCGTTTTCCCTTTGTCCTCGTCCGTTACCGTCTAAACGCTGTTCATGTAGGTCGTGTTATTCTCTGTATCCTGTGTTTCATTATTAAAGACTATTTCAGGTTTGCTTTCCTCGCCCACTTGCGTTCTCACCGCACACGACCGTGACACTTCGCATCACCCCGGGAACATTGCTGAATGTGGAGAAAGTTCAAACGATTTCAACGTTGGCCCTGTTTGCAGCTCACCTTTCAAGGCTAAACCAACCTCTTTTTTATGTTAAAATGCTTTGTTCTATTTCATTGAACACACCTCAGAATTGAACTGAGTATGTCCTTTAAATTCCAGTTCAAGTCCTGAATTTGAATGAATGTAGTAAAATGATCTAAACTAGCAACTAGTCAACTTGTAAAATGATGCTGTATGCAATGCCTTTCATGTGCAGGTCAAAACAGTGCGTTTCCTCCCTGACTCGAGTCTCGAGAGATGAGTCGAGGAAAGATAAACCACAGCAGTGAATTTTCTAGAGGTGGTGCAGCTTGTGTGTGTGTGTGTGTGTGGGGTGGTGGGGGGTCATGGTAGGTGGATATTATTAAGTATTTATATTTTTAACTCATGGGAGGTCCAGCATACTTACATTTGTCAGAGGCTGTGTGGGTTTTGCTTTCAGGATTCATATGTGCTGCTGGCTTCTCAGTTCTGCAGAGGGAAACAGATGCAATAAACTGGATGAAGTGCTGTTGTTCCTCTCCTGTGAGTAGATGACAGTTTCCCTGCCCTTACTCATATCTATTATTCAGCTATCTCTCTTTGGGGATGAGGGCAATGAAACTGTGAATGTCTGTAATCAAACACACACACACACACAAATGGTTTTCCATGCTTTATGAGGACTTTCCATACACTAACCCTATCCCTAAATCTACCCATCACTGAATTTTTTGCATTTTTACATTTTCAGCATCACTTAGTCTGATTTATAAACTGCTTTCCTCATGGAGACCAAAAGATGTCCTGACGAGGGCAAGGATTTCAGATACTGCCATCTTTGTAGGAACATTTTGTCACACACACACACCTTGCTCCTGATACAGCAGTAGGAAAAAAAAGCATAGCACAACGAGTTATTCCTGGCACAAAGTAAGTGCAATATGACAATGGGGAATAGGAGGGTTCAGGTTACCATATGGAGAGAATGGAGGTATAATCTGAGCTGAGAATGGACACGATTCCCAGTGGAATCCAATCCGTGGGGGCAGAACAGAGGCTCTCTTTGTTTTCCATGCGGCAGGTATGTTACAGGTGGTGCTGGAGGAGGGGAGGTGTTTTGTAGAGCAGTCAAATGCACCTGAGACTCTGGCCCTAAGCATGTAAGAATACACTCCGTGGAAAACATCGCAATTACGGCAGTGTTGACAGCTCTGTGCTTTAAGACTTTTAACCATTATATAAGGCTGAACTTCACAAAATGTTTTCAGATCACTTTGCACTAAAACCAAAAACGAAAAGGAATTTTATATAAAATAATACATTTATTTGATTACTGTAATGCCAAAACAAGTGCAGTTAATTATTGGTTCAAGTTAACTAACAAAACCTTAATGTAAAGTGTTATCTGAAGTTCTAAATAGTCCTAAAAAATGTAACTAATTTGTTTAATTTAAAATGTGTTTCGAATGAGGGAGCAGACGTGTGCGACGCGGAGAACACAACAAGGATAAACAGGTTCCAACTTAAACTTACTTTTATTTATAAACAGAAACAAAAGAATTTAAATACATTTTAAAGAAGCACACCTGTGCATAAACTGAACTACACATACCGCTGGAGAACTTGGAAAGACAGACTTACACAACATAAAGTCAACGTCAACAACTGACAAACACAAGGGAAACACAAGAGGGTTTTATACACAAGGAAATGACGAACACCTGGGAAGACTAACGATGCAAGTGATAGGACAGGTGCAAGGAGGGTACAAGAGGATACACAGAAGGGAAACAACACTTGACACACCAGACAGGAAGTGACAATTGACCTCACTGACAGGAAATGACAAAAAAGACCCGACTGAGAGGACTAAGGGTAACAAAATGACTCAAACCAATTAATTATTTGTAAGTATTAGGGTTTACAGTGTATATCAAAATATAATTTAATGCTAGAACTCTCTAGAAAACCTGCTTTTGAAGTTTACTTGTAGGAAAAGTCTCTGTTTAGAGAATGGATAGGATATGAGTTTACTTTTGCTGGCTTCTTGCCTTCAATGTCCTTTTTCTTAGTAACTCGTGGGAAATTATTATATGCCTGGTTGTAACCAACATAACCAGTCTTTATTTATGATTTTTCTTGAAGTTCATGAAGGTTTTTTTTATGTATCCTAGTGCCTTCATTTCCATTTCATTGTTGATTATGTAAGTGAACCA
Source organism: Rhodeus uyekii (assembly GCA_037043235.1). NCBI lineage: Eukaryota > Metazoa > Chordata > Actinopteri > Cypriniformes > Acheilognathidae > Rhodeus > Rhodeus uyekii. The sequence continues at coordinate 902,089 of JAWRVZ010000030.1, read as the reverse complement.
TATAAATTATTGCCCCCCTGTTCTGCAGTACTGCAGGCTTTAAATGTAAAGCAAGCATATACAGTATGCATTAGTTATCCTTTGATATCTTGTATTCCTCCCTGCCCGTAGTAATGATAGGCCATCATTTAGTTTGACTACCCCAATTTATTTCAAACTGACACTCCATGCACAAAGACAGAAATCACAGAAAATAAAATGTAGACCTTACTGCCAGTCAGCAAAAGGGTGCAGCTGACATTTGTCAAAGCTTGGTTATGAATGTTATGACAGAGCTAAATCACAAGCGCAGAGGTTTCCTCAGTTGTTAAAGCAGAGTCTCATAACAACAATACTTTAATGAACTGCAGAAGAAAAAATATTACATTTCAATGATTATTTGTCAAATACTGTCAAAGAGTTATCTGCTGAAGACATCTGTGGTTTAGAGAAGACAGACTCGATGAAGATGAATACAGTTATTGAAAGTGTCAATGGAAGTCACGGGAAAGTGATTCATCTCTATATTCATCTGAAGGATATCCGACGTGTTTCAATAAGACATTACATATGATTAATATTATTGGTGGCTTTCTTGGTCATTTGTATTGATGTAATATCATTTAAAATGTGACTATCATAATGAATTGTTTTTGTTGGTGTACACTCTTTAAAATGTTCTTTTATTTATGTATCTATTAAAAATGTTCTACAATCCATGAAACCTTTCCATTGCAAAAACAAATTAAATAAAAGTTTTTTTTTAGATTACTAAAATGTTCTTCTCCCAAAAATAAAAAGAGTTTGCACTGTTTACTGAAAGGTTCTTTGGAAGCCAACAATGGTTCTTTTATGGAGTCACTGGGAAAACCTCCTTTTAAGAATGTTGCCTAATCTAGTCAGGCTGATTCGGTCTTATTAACTAATATTTTTTATAATAATAAAATATTATTAATGCAAGCTAGAACACAAAGCCATTCAGCACCGACCATTACTGAACTTAGTAAAGCCTACCTGTTCCTTGATTTGTTTTCTCCAGACCTGATCTCATTAATCTTTGTTATTTCAGAGGTATTCTTGTCAAGCCTCATTATCATCATCAGGTACTAATTAAAAAACATATTACAAGTTTAGGTCTGAGTGGACAGTCTCTCCAAATGTGCTCTAGAGAGATAAGACATTTAAACTTGAGTGGCACATTAATCTTACTTTCCTTCAGTAATTCAGAAGTCCTCACCTCAAACTGACAGTGGAGGACTTTTCGGTATCATTTCCTCAATCAGCTGAGTTTATCTTGTGTACTGAGGGCACGTCCTGCCTAGCTAGAGGAAACACCATTCAATTGCTCCCTTTTCGAACAAAAGAAATTGAAAAATAGGCCCCAAAATACGTTAATACCTTGAGATACGAGTGTCCTGACATACGAGTATTCAGAGATATGAGGAGGCCTTAGAGAAGGGGTCTCCACACTTTTCAGCCCGAGGGCCGCATTAACTGTCTAACAGCAGTTCGGGGGCCGACTACACACTCGAGGTGCAAATAAAAAGGAATCAAAACATGGATGTTGTTTTTAATTATTTATTTAATATCATTTTATTCAGTTATTACTTAATAACACTATGATACACTACACATGATCACCTGTATTAGTGGGAAGGTTGAAATTGTTTCCTGGATGCCAAAATAGCAGACATTTCTGGCTTTAGACTTGATTTCCCTGACAGTGACCTGAGATTATCATCGGACAAGTTTGTTCTCAAATTGTTCTTCACGTATTTTATTCTTGAAAATGTTTGTTCACACATGTATGTTGTTCAGAAGATTGAAAGGTACATTGATGCAAAAGTTTTGACACTAGGAATGTTTTCCTTAGGCAAAAACGGGGGAAAAAAAACACCAGTCCTGCGGGCTATATTACACATTTTATATGTTTATACATAATATTTTTATACAATTTACATATCACACCCGCGAGCTATATGAGGAAGCGTATGAACAGCATCTGAGGATTATATGCGAGCAAAAATGGTATGTAATCTCATTGACGGTGACCGGAAGTAGAAAAAGTAAGCAGCGAATAAGGTTTTGTAATGTTGTGATCGGTTGGAAAACGTCTCCGTTTACTACCGTAACCTCGGTTATTTTTCCATATTCCGTTCACTTCACATGTTTGTCGACTAAAATAAAAATGTTCACGCGATCAAAAACATCAGTCGAGAGAAGATCGAGCGCTCGTGTAGGGAAAATTGCTGCAGATGAGATGTCAGGCGTGAGCAAGGGATTAAAATGAGGTTGCGGGCTCCTGTTTTTTTCGCTTGTAGTTCCGTTTTCCGATCGCGAATGTAATTTACGCGCACGCAAACATCAGTTTTGCGCTCGTTTCTTTTTGGCATGGATTTTCCACCATAGTCGACTTCTGTACACATTTCGCGCGAGTCTACTGTATCGTCTGTCTCGAAGGTAAGAACTTATAATTAAAACCACATTTTATTTTATATCACAGGAATCCTTATATAATTTTGTTTTGTGTGTGTCTCTATAGCAATTAAAAACATGTTTATTAGCACTAATAAGTGAGTTTTTCAGAGGGCCGGAATGGATTTTTTCCCCCCCTGTCATTTCTTATGGGGGTGAATGATTTGAGATACGAGCAACTCGAGTTACGAGCTCAGTCCTGAAACGGATTATGCTTGTATCTCAAGGTATTACTGTACTTAAAGATTGCTAGTTTATGTAGTTTGAAACAAATTTTCCGGAAAAGTTCAGTTGGTAAACAGAACCTTTTTACTGCGTAATGTGTGAGTGTGACTCTGGGTCTTCTCCTTCATTGACTTGGAAATCTTCTATGGTAATGTCGTGAATTCTGACCTTGCCAAAATGAATGATTACCCCCCCCCCCCCCAAGTCTGAAAAGGGGGTGGGATCTTATGCTTTCAAAGCTAGCTTGCTATTGCTACCCTCTATTAAAAATGCACACATACTGCAAAATTTCAAGATAATCCTCAACAACAATGAGCCTTGGATTCAGAAAGTCAAAATCAGGCTTCATCTCCATCATACATCTCAAACTGAATTAAGGTCTCTGAGGGTAACTGGAGAGTAAAATGAGGAGTGTATCAGGAAGCATTTGTCTGCTCTTATCATAGGTGTAATATGATCATGCTAATCGGAGAGTGATTGGAGCACTGTAGAATTAACCTCCCCAGCTAGTGCTTAACAGAGCGCCTAGTGTGCTTTGTTTGAGTGAATCTTAATTTGCAGGGCAACTATGCAAGTGCCCATCAAACTGGACCTGGCCTGCTTCACAATGAACTATAATCACTGAAATTAAATCTGGGCATTGGCACACCAGTGTTGCGCCTCTGTAATATTAACAGACTGAGAATGGGCGAGAGGAAAGCGACTGTTCCCTGTGCGTTTACTTGTGCTGGCAGGGCTCAGTGTGAATCAGCTCAATTACTCCCTGATGATATTAGCCCTGCATTGCGGTTCTTATCCTCTCGCCTGTGATTCCATGGGACCGTGGAAGGATTGCCTTGCCCCCCCGATCTGTCTCAGCGTTGGATTGCTCTATGATAATTACAACAGTCAGAAATGTTTGAATGCAGTATTTGGCTGGCTAGTGCAATTTGTTGCACCTGTTACTGTTATTAGTGCTCCCTTTTAGATAGCTTCATTGTTATACTTGAGTTTTTCATCTAAAATTGGTTTTCAAAATTGTTTGATATTTGTACATGTCTGGTTAACAGCTCATTATAAACCATAATAGTATTTACAAACTCACCTCTTCCTGTAAATATTATTTCTGCACTGGAATATATAATACTGAATCATTAATAAAAATAATAAAGTAAAAATTAATTTAAAAAAATGAGTGAGCTATCCTGTAGCTCAATCAGTAGAGCATTGGTGCTTGCAACCCCAAGGTCATGAGTTCGATCCCAGGGAAAACAAGAACTGATTCAATATGTGCCTTGAATGCAATGCAAGTCGCTTTGGATAAAAGTGTCTGCCAAACGCATAAATGTTAATGTTCTATGAATATTTTGTTGAATATATTTCATAAAGGTAATTTATTCATGTGATCAAAGTTGAATTTTCAGCATCATGACTCAGTTTTCAGTTTTATTTTTTCATTAATTTGAATTAACAATACATTTACATTTAACAATATAAAATGCCCAGTTTCATGAGTGACTGATGCATATTCAACTGTTCAAATTAAATTAAACCTTCCAGTCTATTGTTATAATTTAATTTATTATTTATTTATAATTTTTATTTGAATTGTCTAATATTTATATTATATGTTTATTTTACTCAGTATACTCTATTTCTTTCTTTCTTTCATATAATACTAAAGTATTGTCAAATGTATTGTCTTTTTTTGCACTCTTGAGAGTGAGTCCCAGGTTCAAACCTCAAATGTAATATAAGTTTTTTATAAACCATGTAATATAAGTTTTTTTTAATAAAGAAAAATACTGATGCAAAAATGCAAAAATAATAACTGAAAAAAAATGCAAAATATAACATGCGTGGGGGTGCATTTGTTTACATTACACTTAGTGATGTCACTGGAACAGAGAGAAGGCCCCAGATGAAGACTCTGCACCAATATAAGGGATGCACGTCACAGGCAGTGTGTAGCAAAACATTCATTCCTCTTGCAAGAGGCTGCGGGTCAGGCTGGTGCGTCACTGCATACGATGGGTATCTTGTGTGCGTGCCAGGCTGACTGAATGCCCAAGGGCCTCATGTATAAAACTTTATGTAGATTACATTCTTAAAGTGTGCGAACACACAAAAGTCAGATTTTGCGTATGCGTATTGCATATTTGTAAAACCATACGTAATGCAAGCGCAGAATCCTAATCAGTGCAATACAATGGCCCTGAATTAAGACATTAATGCCACACTGAAAATGTAGGAATTTCATTGAATTAGATAACAAAATGTCAAACCATAGTGTGTATATCATAGCTAGACCTTTTCTCTGATCTAATTTCTGAGCCGACTTTTAATCATCTGCTCTCAAGTTGATTTTAGTGAACGAACATTAACAAACAACGAATGACTGTATTTGTATTAACTAACATTAACAAATATGAATAAATACAGTATGCTTCATGTTAGTGAACTGATTGTTGAGAACTCATTGTAAAGTGTTACCATATATTTTATAATGCTTTGCTTGAACATGTTCATTTTGAGTTATGCACTGTCTTGTGTTTTAAAGTTAAAATGGCCATAAACTTAACAGATAATGTCCTGGCAGAAAATTACCAGTATGCCTACCTTTTTTTTTTCTTTTTTTTTTACAGTGTTATTAACTTTCTACCGCCTACCCGTCAAACAAATGAACAAAAACACTCCAGCTACATGTGGGTGGACTAATACATTCACATTGTTCTATGTGTGCTGAAATTCGTAAATGCGCTACATTAGCATTAGCATCTCAGGCTGAGCACACAGTTACTGGGCTTCCTCCAAACACATCTCCACTTAGGCTCATTATTTCAGTTCACATTCAAGCCAACAGCTCATTCTCCCACACAGCGCACGGGACACAAATACACACTTATACAATATATATGTGTGCAATATTAATGCATATTACACAGCCATGGAGTTCGTGTTTTCCATTGTTTCTCTTTTCCCCTCTTACAGATTTTGGAAACATCGTGCAACGGGTTAAAAATACAGCTAGCAAAGCCAATTAAGTCACACTGAATATTATGGAAGTGTCATTCTCAACAAGTAAACAGTGCATCAAAAAATGCATTCAATTTATTCTCAAACAAAGCAATAAGCCAGGCGTAGCAGCTATTTCCCCACAGGTAAGAAGTGTTAGGCCCAAAGCAACACATAAATTAACTCTAAAGGAGGCCATATTATACCCTTTTACAAAGTCTAGAAGTTTTCTACATGAATAGGTTTTCATGCTTGAATGTTCAAAAAACTTTTCTCATCCTCTCTTCCAGCTCTGTTTAGTTCCCATCTCTATGAAGCCCCTCCTTCTGTGCTCTGATTGGTCGGTCAACCGCTTCCAGCATGTTTGAGAAAGGTCAGACCTCTTACCTTAACCGCATGTTTACAGGCTACTAACTATCTCAACCGGGTCTCACCGCCTCTTCATTTTTCTTATGTCTATGATGGGAATTATTTAAATGAGGAATATTGTGAGATATCTTTTCCTGGGAGAAAACTGGGCTTTCAGGGAGTAAAGAAACCGTAACACTGATATAGAAAATAATGTCCGTTGAAGTGACGCTTCACACTCAAACAGCAACATTACACACTAAAGAAATGGCATAAAGCATAATAGGTCCTCTTTTAAACACGGTAAAATCACTGTAACAAACAATGTTGAATAGCCTTCTGAGTTTTTAAAAAGAGAGATACAGTGATTTGATAAAAGATGACAATGTTAACTAAACAACTCACTTCAAGGAAACTGTCACGGTCTTGTCTGGCGGTGTTCCCTTCCAGGTCTCTTTATGTATCTTCCAGGTCCTGCACGCTCCTGTCTACGTCTAATCACGATCCTAAGTCTCGTTAGCTGTTCCCTATCCCGTGTTTGTCATTAAATACCTTCCTGTGCTCCTTTGTCTTTGAAAGTTGTGAACATTTCTATGTTCTTGTCCTGTTCCGTGTGTTTTCTTCAAGTGTGCACCGCTAAGTGTTTCGTTTTTTTTTTTTTTATAAAGATATTTCAGTTGGAACTCTTGCTCCGCGTCTTGTCTCCGCATCGCATTCGTTCCCCGCTGGATAACAGAAACCTTTTTTCAGACTAATGACCCCTTGGTGGATAGAAAAAAAAACTAAATTAATTGAAATATGTATAAATTATGTATATTATGTATAAAACCGACTTGTATTTCATATCTAGCCCATAATAGTACCACAGTAATGTATTTCCAATACTTTGTTATGATACTCACATTGCAAAAACATTAAAATAATCATAACTGATGAAAATAGTCATTTGAAACATTTAGCCAATGGGCTTTAGAATGATTATTTTCAATGAATGTGTAAAATAAGTTTCTCTCATAAATTACACTGTCACGCCTCACTTTTTGTGCAATGTTCATGTTATGCCAACAAATGTAATGTTTTAAAAAATGGAATTAAAATTTTTATTTTTTAACAGCTTTGAATGTGTCTGATCTAACCAAAATTTTGAGGTGGACTCATTTAAGCCAAAGTGAACTGAGTAACTGTAAAAATAACCCTTGAGCCATAACCAAAAAGATGACCAGCATCTGTGAAAACACATCACAATTTACAGTGTCATCCGTCTCTGCCAAGATGTCAACTATCTTCTCATCTGTCTCCAAAATCTGTCGTGCAACCTTCCACTGCTGGGAAAAAACACTGGACTGACCCAAATAGCATCAGATATTAAGGGTTAGCTTCGTATTCTCTGATGATGCCCTAAAGAAGAACTGCAGCAGATGCCGAGTCCGTTTGAAGTGCTAATCATATCATTCAGAAGTCTGTGTGGTGGTACAAAAGGAAAGGTTATGAAATAAAAATGTCTATAAACCCCATTTAATTATACAAAATTATGTTGCATTTTCGTTCCATTTCTTTCTTTTCTGTTTGTGTCTTCCCTGAAATGCCTCTGGCGGTTTTGTTGCATTCAAGGTTTTGACTGGCATTGTTGGCCTTGCTCTCCTTTACTATATTGCTGAAGACAGTCAGAAATCCCAATGGAGATATCTGGCCTCCCACTCCACCTGTCTGTCTGGTATCAAAGCACAAGAAAAGAAACAACCTTGGTATTAGGACAAACTTGAAGTGTGACATGTCGGTGACTGAGTGCGGGCAGCTGGAAGAGCACTGGGAGAAAATCTGCAGTGGACATGTCATTACGCAAAACTATTCATTCAATTTAAAGGGGTTAATATTTAGTGTGCAATGGATCTGGTTGTGTATATATAAGATATAAAAGATATAACTGCAAAGATATAACTGTCAGGGTTGTTTGTAGGAGGATGATGAAGGCATAGAACAAAATGATTCATTTAAATACAGTAATACCTTAGATACGAGCATAATCCATTCCAGGACTGAGCTCATAACTCAAATTGCTCGTATCTCAAATCATGGTTTCCCAGAAGAAAGAGCAGAAGAAAAAAAAATCCATTCCGGCCCTCTAAAAAACTGTCTTATTAGTGCTAATAACAATGGATAAAACATGTTTTTAATTGCTATAGAGACACGCACACACAAAATTTTTGTATATATGGATTCCTGTGATATAAAAGAAAATGTGGTTTTAATTATGAGTTCTTACCTTCGAGACAGACGATACAGTAGCGGCATGTGCGGAGGAGGAGGAGGGAGGGATAACGTAGATAATGCAAACACAATACGGAAGTGTAGTGCTTCTTCCCGTGTTGTGTGTTGGATAGACTCAGAAGCTCATATTTATTATTATTGAACACTCATAACTCGTGCTGCTCACAGCTTAATACTCATGAATCACTCGCCGTCCCCGGTAACCTCCCGCTGTAAAACCAAAGTGGCTCTAGTGGAGATCATATGCAATTACCCCATAAATGAGGCTTGAGTTGCTCCGAGTGCTGAATATCAGCGTCTGCAAGCTGCTCATATCTCAAATTTTTACTCGTATCTCAAAGCAAAAAATTGCTCGAAGGGTTTTTCGTATCTCAGAAAACTCATATTTTGGGATGCTCGTATCTCAAGGTATTAATAGGCATCTTTAATAGTGGAACTCAAAAGAATACTTTAGAAAAAACAAACAAAAAGGGCACATCTTCTTGAAAACTACATACATAGTCCAACGGAAAGAAACCACAGGCAGAAACACAACTCCTAACATGAGCACCGACGGAAAAAGACTGAAGGAAACATAGGGTTGATGAGGGAACAAGGCACAGCTGACAAGACTAACGATGTGATGATGACGAGACAGGAGAAAAGAAGCACTGAAACCAGGATGTAAACAGAAACATGACAGACATGTGACAATAACATTTTTAAAAAGGAGTATTTAAATCATTTTTATTCATGAAGCAAGATTTTCAATCTTATGCCTTCTCATTTTCTCATTGGGAAGCACTCACACATCTGTGTTTGAGCAGATTACCTCTCATTGCTTTCAAATGGATTACATAATTAATTTACATTTGAATTGGTTCATTTCAATTCAAAATGAACCAATTCAAATTGCACCATATGCAGTAAGTTTCGGTTCATATTTCAAACAAAATAGAAAGTTGTCGGCATATGCCTCACATCACTTTGCAATCAGCATCGTAATTCTATTCTCAGTTGTAATATTATTAGGAATTTATAACAGGGTCCTGTAAAATATGATGACATGCTGCTCTGAACCATTTTCACTTTTCTTTAATTTGTAAGCTGTAGTTTTCATGTTAAAATTGTCCATTATTTGACTATTGTGCTTTATGACATTATGAAACGATGGGTTAATCGCACACCGAATATACCAAAATATCAGGTTGAGTGTCAATCTTCTGCTTTATTTCCAGGTAAATATTAATATTTGACACACGACAATGCCGGTGGCAATAAAACGCATTAAAAATGTTAGATTTTATCATGCATTCATTTTTCGAAGTTTAACCTTTTTCGCAAACCTTATTTTCTTCATGTTAACGAGTGCACGCCTCATCTGTTGTGATGGATTTAATAATGACTTGGGAGAAGTTGCACTATTTAAGAGAAAAGGCCTAATCTGCTGTTAATTGTCTCCTGCAGCAAAGACACAGAAAAATCAATTATACAGTGACTGCACAAAGGCGAGTAAAAAAGGAAAGACAAGCCACTGGAGGGATGGAGTTGAGAAACTTTCCAAACTTTTAAACACGGCCCATCAACCTTAAATCGCTGAAGTAAATTCAATAGGTAATTGGCTAAATGCCTTTAAGGATCGCCTTGTTGCTTGGAAAATCTGAATAAAACAGATAAGTCACATCCATTAACAAGTCACATTTTATTTTTACCTGTGTAATAGTAAAAGTACAAACATTATACAGTAATACCGAGTTTAATTCCTCCCAAGAGTGAGCTCGTAAACCAAAATGCTCGTACACCAAAAACAAATTTCCCCATAAGAATGCACTAAAAATCAATCTATTCGTTCCACACAACCACAAATGCCAATTTTAAATATTTTTTGGGTTTTACCCTATTACTTGCAGTTAAAATTATAACCATTAAGATCTCATATAAATACTAATTAATAATTGACAATTAAACTAAAAAATACTTGACAATTTACTGTAACGCACTTCAGCTTTGAGCAGTGTGCGTGGAGGGGAAGAGAGGAGAGGAAGGAAGAGGGGGGAGCGGGGAAAGCAAGGATTCAAGTGCAAATGAGTGAATTTATTATAATAGTGCAGAAAACAAACGAAGTGGTAATCCAGAGTGAAAGTCCTGGAACATAGGAGATGGGGAGCCGCGAATGAACTAAAACACGGTAGCCACGACGAATGAACGCACGGGAGCCGCGAACGCACAGGAGCCGCGAAAGAAAAGCGGGGAGATAGGTAGATGAGACGAGATGAGAATCAGGTGTGTCAGTGCTCAGTGACCACACACACACATACACACACACACACACATACACACACACACACAGGCAGAACTAGGAGACAATGAATTCATGAACCGTGACAGTTACTGCTTAGAGATACTGTAGTGTATATTTCACTGCGTGAACAATAGCGATCACAATTAATGTTAACAACACGAGGTAAAACCGCTGTAAATCACTTATAAAAGTATTACTGTGGTGAATGATTCAACCAAACCAAGCGAAGCTGAGAGAATGAACGAGTGAAGGGGTGATAAAGGGGTTGGGTTGACTGTTTTATGAGAGGCTGTCATTACGATATTTCCAGTAAAAATGTGCGCGACGATGCTGAGTGTTAGGACTTTTCCACACAAAAATGCGCGTGGGTGAATGAAAATTTTTCTCGTACACCGATACAATGCTCGTACACCGATTTGACCCTCCATGCTCGTACACCAATTTGCTCGTATACCAAGTCACTCATAAACCGAGGTATTACTGTATAATATATAATTCTCCAAACACAAAATGAAGACTGTTGCTCATCCTGCTCTCTACAATGCAATGAAAGTACATTATGCCACAGTTTTCTAGCTAGATTTTTTAATTAAGAATAATAAGCACTACTATGATGATGCTAGGTTTAGGTTTATGCTATTGTACTGTATGTGTGCCTTTGTTCCACATGTTCCAATTTTTCATTTGTTGTCATGGTTGGTCCCCACCTGTGTCATGTTTTACTCCCCAGTTCCCCTCCGTTTCTCGTTGGTGATATTCTGGTTTGCATCATTCCTGTGGATTCCTGATTCTCCTGCGTGATCTAAAAGCAACTGCGGCACTAAGATCCTGCCTCCTCTTTGCTGCAACCCATTCCAACACATGATGCTTTTTTTTACATCTTTTGGAGCTCAACTTTCAACTTTCCCTTTCCCATTTTTATATAATTTGTGTATAATATTTAGTTTATTTTTATTTACAAATTTTTTTGCTGCCTGAGCTATCTATCCTTTTAAGAAAAGTGCGGCTCGGAGAGATTGAAAGCTAAACATTCTTTGTTTGAAAGAGAAACATTCTCAATTAAAGAGGTAAACACATTGAACAGTGCTCTGCGCCCAATCAATTAACTAATGGGGATGTTGAGGAGACTTATAAGGACTGTATTTGAATTATATTGCTAGATAATAATCATAATAATCACTCCCGGGTGTTAGTCAGATCACAGGAACCAGAAAAATAACTGGATTGAAGGTGGTTATGTTGCTGTAGGCATGGGCCTAAAATCTTCAAATATGTATATTTGTAGATCCAAGTATAGATGAATGATATCTGCACAAAATGTAAATACATTAGTTTCACTAATGATGATAAACAAAGACTCTACCATTCAGACATTAGCGATAATCACGCTTGAAAATAATGTATCACCAACCCTAAACCAAACAGATAGAGTTAGCAACTTGTGTACTTTAGCTTGCTCCTATTTTTAAGTATTTTTGCTCTTTTTTTAATCATGACCGGTGTTTCAATGGTGCTTGAAATGGTGAGCTGATTATGTGATTCAAATGTCAAAATGTATTTTTTGCAAAGCATGTCATATGTTAAATGTGTTTTGAGGACATAACATAGGAACTGCGTGAAAATAAGCCTTTATTAAAACATAATCTGCCCATGTAATCTTAATTTGTGTGAAAAGGAATAGGTTCATATCTCAGCCAGGGAGTCAGGGTAGTACTTTGTTTTTGGGCCAAATTCCAAATTCAGTAGAGCACTGGTATTTACAACTCCAAGGTCATGGGTTCGATCCCAGGGAAAGCAGGAACTGATTAGATTGTCAAAGTGATTCTTGAATGCAATGCAAGTCGCTTTGGATAAAAGCATCTGCTAAATGCATAAGTGTGAATGTCTTTGGACAGCACGCCAAGTACACATACACTTTTCTTCCTTCGTATTTTGTAAAACAGGTCGCAGCGCTTCCAGTTCAGGGGTCTCATTTATAAAGTGTGCGTACGCACAAAACGGGGCTGGAAACGTATGTACGCCAGTTTCCACGTAAAGGTTGTGATCAATAAAAAACAAACTTGATGGGAGAATGTGCAGACCTTAAAGCAAACTTTGAGCTGTGCATTCGCACATTCTGGAGACAGAGGGAATTGGCGACACAGATGGTTAATTTTCGTTTAGTTTTTGGTGTATGCCATTTTTTACTTTTAAGCGTACGTAAACTTTTAGTAGGGATCCTACGCACAGATAATAAATGAGACCCCAGGGGCCTCATGTACTAAGACTTGCGTTGAATTCATACTGAAACATCACTTACGGACAAAGCTGTGAATGTGCGAACGCACAAAAAAATCCAGATGTATCAATCTCTGCGTTCGAAGGATCCCGCGCATAATCTCTTCGTACATCCCGATTCACGTGAAATTGAGCGCACATGCACGAGCACAACACTCCACCCAGTCTCCTCCCTTAATTAAACTGATTTAAATATGGTAATGAGTCCATTTGGGAAAAGGAAGTGGCACGAAAACTAAAGTGAAAGTACAGAAAGTGAATTGGAGGTGCTACTATCGGAGGTAGAAATTAAAAAAAAAATATTTGGAACTTTGTCCTCCGAAATTAATAACAAAAGAAAAAAAAAATATGAAAATATGGGGGAGTTTAGCTGATGCCGTCAATGCGGTTGGATCTGAAAGTTGCACTGTAAATGATCCTAAAAATAAAATGGTCTTATAATTGTCTTTAGTGGATAACCGCGGTCTTCTGAAGGGTTGTTGTATAATTAAATACAATTATTATATATAATTGTTATAGAATTAATTTAATTAAATGTAAATAAATAAAAATAAAAAGTACTATTAGATAGAACCATAACTTTAAATGCATCACTCATCAAGAAGCCATCGCGCACTCTGCCAGCTACCAGCTGTCACCCAACCAAGCTTTTTGGAAGGATGTATGAATCATGGGTTGACCCAGGTCACCTTGCCACAATATTTTTTAGGCGTATTTGCGCATCACATATAATCTGCACATTTATTGAATGGAAATGTTTCCGATTCTCGTATGCAAATTCATCTTCAGATGGTGCCTTATATGTGTGTGCAGTCGATCGCTCCGATTACATTAGGGAAACCGACTATCGCTGTAAATTGCATTTTAATGTTTGGCTGGTCAACTGCATCATGCGGGGACAGCTGGCTTTGCGCGGCTCAAAGACGACTCGCTGATTCCTGAGCGGTCGGTCAGTTCCCTTTGGAAAAAATCAGGTGCCAGGAAACCAAGTGTTGTCAGCACCTGTAACGGAATGGGAATTGCGTGTTTCCTCGCTGTCTCTCTCTCTAGATTCGGACCCAACTAGATTCGGAGGATAGCCCTTGGAAATCTGAAATGGCTGATAAGGCAGTCATCCTGGGCCAGGAAATCATTGTGGTCCCTAAAAACTCGTTCTCTTCGGATTCTGCCATTAGCAATGTCCTCTAATATTGCCAAAGTTGCCATTGCCATAGACTAATTGTTCATTTTGCCCTCCAATTTGCACGTGTTTTTATATGTTCTTACTTAATTGCATAATTTATAGAATATTCCCATAAGGCTTGTGTGACAATAAATATATATATATTTATATATATATATATATATATATATATATATATATATATATATATATATATATATATATATATATATATATATATATATATATATATATATATATTGTCACACAAGCCTTATGGGAATATTCTATAAATTATGCAATACTACTACTACAGGCAATGAAGTGAAGCTCCAAACATTACACAACGAATTTTTCTATAAGTCTGTGTGAAGCATTGCTATTTATTTGCAATGTATAAAATCATTTATATATATATATAAAATGATTTTATACATTGCAAATCATTTATATATATATATATAAAATGATTTTATACATTGCAAATAAATAGCAATGCTTCACACAGACTTATAGAAAAATTCGTTGTATAATGTTTGCAGCTTCACTTCATTGCCTATAGGAGTCGCCAATGGACAAAACAATGAGATATGTACTTACGCCAGACATGAACTTGCCGTGGAGAAACGCACATTGTCACGTTAGTTTCACTTTTAGTACATCCGACCGTGAGCGTGAAAGCTGGCGAACGCAATGTTTTTGTGCGTAAGTAGTGTTGATACATGAGGCCCCAGGTCTTTTGTATATGCTTCGTTTTTCTAAAGTTTAACCAAAGACACCTTTGAAGGAGGGAGCAAAGATGAGCATAACCGATGTCCATCGATTGACATCTAAAACTTTTTTTTTATTCTGACTAACATTTAGATATTTAAATCGAATTAAATGCTAACAATAAAATAAATTACCTTAAGTCCAAATATGTTTATATTGAAATATGTTTTAATCGAATAAGCTCAATTTAAATGAATGCAACATGTTAGTGTGGTAAGATGCTGCATCAAACCGTGCTTTCATGCCATTCAGGAAAGTTTCGTGGGAGTTGTTTGAATGTGACTTTTTCTCTGAATAGTGCCACAGCTTCCCTTGCTCAGGCTACTTTTGCATCTGACCATGACTCTCTGGCTTTCACATGAAATAGCACACATAATGAGTTTTTCCAAGCATGAGAAAGCTCAATTTCTGTTGTAAGGTTCCTGTCTTGCATAAAGGCTCAAACACACAGTGGCACACACACACACACACACACACACACACACACACACACACACACACACATTTCTTCTGCCTGAGGCAAAAGCTGCTCTATGCACAGGAATCTGCTTAAGTCCTCTCACATGCTGCACCTTTGCATCCAGTTCTGAACTGAACAATCAGAGTCTTAGACACACCAGTGAAATCAAAAGTGAGGTTTTTCATTTGGAAAACGGTTCCTTGGGAAACCAATTCAACGATAGGTGTCATAGGTCAGTTTTTGACCACACATCTTAATTACATCAAACCGAGAATGTCCAAGAGTGAAAACGTAGCTGTTATTATATTCTGAGACAAAAGAAAAAGTTCTTATGCTGTGATTTGACTGAGACTAAAAAAGCCATTTGCTGCTTTTTCAGAGACTGGAATTGAAGTGTGAACCACAGAAGTGATCAATTATTTATTGACATGGTGTCATTGTTTCTGCCTTTTAATTTATTCAAAACACATTAAAATGCAATTGATGCATGCAACGTTTCTACGGTAAGAACGTTTTAATACAGAAAAACAGAAACAATGTTTACATTTTTTGGAAGAGCATACAATTCAAATATCAGAGAGATAATTATTATGTTTTCATGAATAAACCCTCTTTAAAAGAGAAATATAATAATATTTTAGCAAAATTCTTTCCTACTTAAATTTTTTTAAATTTTTGTCTGTGAAATGAAAGTAAAATAAATAATCATAATAAATAATATGATTATTCAGATAATATGACAATTAGTTAATTACTTGGATCGTTCATTATCTTTTTAATGAAGAGATATAATACTTTGTAATACTTGGAAATTATAAGATTTTGCAAAAAATGAAATCAAAAGTGAGTAGCACATGATGCATACTTTAATCAAGATTTGTAAGAGATTTTTTTTCTTTTCATTTTCATTGTCTCTTTCATATGTTGTATAATTAATATTTGTTAAGTATTGTTATATAAAATTACATTTTTAAATAACAATATATGTTTATTTTTTTAAAACAGGTAATTCCCCCACAAAACATACAAAAAAATTAAAAATACAATTTAGATTTTGAGATGTAGTGGAAATTATTTTTTTCATTTTCATAATCTCTTTCATATGTTATATAATTAATATTTGGTATATATTGTTATATACAATTATATTTGTATATATTACATACAGTATTTGGATAATATATTCATATTGGCCCAAACAATGAATAAAAATCCGCCCAAGCAGTGGGAATAAATTCATAACAATACTTGACCGGTTTCTAGTCGAATGTCTAATATTAGCACGCATCACATATGCAATATATGTGAATCTCAGCTCCAAACTGCCCCCATGATCCTTTCTTCCTTTTAAACCGTCTTGGTTGTGAGAAACACATTTATAATCCAAAAATGTGCAGGTGTGTCCAGTCACAAGAGGCAGTCGTCACAGTGCGCGCCTGCCAAAACGGAGGGGCACAAGGGATATGCAGAGTTTCATTACTGATCCATCTAAACTGGGCTCCTACAGAGTGACATTCGGGAAATCACAAGGAAGCATTTAAACAAAGTGGTCAACCACTGACAATCGTCTGCGCTGTATTACATTGGATGAATAGAACTGAACCTTTGGGTTTATTTGGATCATCTTCACTTCTGGAACCACTGTGATGAATCCAGGGAATTAAATGGAAACTATCCATCCCACCCTGAGACAGGAAGCTATGTTTCAATGATCGTCATGATTGTCAGAACCACCCTCACTCTTTGGCCCTGATGCTTTATCCATCGGATGAAGATGGACAGTCGGTTGGCATAAAGCTGGTATTGTCTGCATGAAACAGAGGATAAGCAGCTCACAGCTTTATTGTTTATTGTAGCCTTAAACACAACTGTCCACAAAGCCATGATTTACAGTGCGCTTTTCATCAAGTCTGTTCTTCTTCAGTCAGTATTGCCAAACTCGTCATTGTTGCCTCAAGTTTATCCTAAAAAATATTTAGATTTGGAAAAGAAATGCGAAAAAAAAATTCCACCAGTAACAATCTTTGTAATATAGAAGTTTTTGTTAGTTGTGGCAGACATTTACATGGGTAATTCAATTCATTTACAGGAACTTTTTAAACCAGGGATTATTTAAAATTAATGGATTAAACTTTTTTTCATCATAGAATTTATTTTATACAGGTAAATTTTATATATATATATATATATATATATATATATATATAATTTACATGTATAAATGTATATGTGTATATATTTCATGTATATATATATATATGTATATATATATATATATATATATATATATATATATATATATATATATACAGTATATATATATAAAAATTTATATCAATGGTTTTTTATCAGTATTAAGATAATATCGCAAAAGTTTTCCGCAAATCTGGAATGGAAACAGGCAACTGTCAATTCCACCACAGAACAAAAAATATATATATACAATTTATAATGACATGTGGAGAAAATTAAATGGTGGTTGGAATTTTCAGAGCAGTCTATGCATATGTCTACTGTTAGTACACATTTTTAAATAAACCAATTTTTTTAAGAAATGTTACTTTCTAAAAGTCCACAGATATGAAATAGTTTATTTCCATCTATTCTTTGCTCATATTTGCTCAGCTGAGCGTGACGCTTGCAACGCCAAGGTCACAGGTTTGATTCCCAGGCAAAGCAAGTAATGTAAGTAAGGCAATGTAAGCCGCTTTAAAATCATCTTCCAAATGCATAAATGTGAATATAAATATTTAAATTCTGCACATTTTTGGCACAAATTGTTTAATTTGAAATGTTTTGCTGCCAGGAATAATTTACCACATATCAACTTCAGGTTTTAATAAACATTTTTTGCAAGGGTTCACCAATTCAATTTAAAATAACATGCAAAAAGTGCGGCAAAATGTACATTTTCTGGCGTTTTTTTTTTTTTTGTTTTTTTTTGGCCATGATTCAGTGTAGACTTGACCAGACTAATGTGCAGCAGGCGAATCCTGCACGGTTGCAGTCACTGAGTGAGTCTGGTGTCAGCTGTGAGCCTGATGTCTTCTGACAGACTACCGGAGTGGGCAGAGCCTCCGCCTCAGTAGCTGACTAAAGAATTACACAAGGTGACTCCTCCCATTCAGAGCGGGACAGATGCTCAGGAACTCGTTGCATTACGCAAGGCTGACTGGAGCGGTCAAGATTTGGAGTGATTCATGCCAGCCGCTTCTCGCTACAGAATGAGGCTTTTGTCTCTGCTTATGCTAAGCGACATGTGTCAGTGCACGTAGCAGACTTCAGAAACAAACCTCAGCTGCCTGAGCCTGAGCTTCTCAGAGAACTGTCAGCAGTGGGAAACAAGGCAAAAAACCCACAGCCACGAGTACGTCAAAGCTCTTCTACAGCCCTCTAATGTGGTGATGCATGAGGTGAAGGTCACATGTTACGAGTTCACAAAGAAAGTGTGACTTAAAAGATGAGGTGCTGCCAGAAAGATTAATCGCACACAGATTGTTTGTTACGTAAAGGAGGACGGAGTCGTGTCAGCCTGTCCTCTTCAGCCTGCGTGCTTCACATGGTCCTGCATTATAGACTTTCAAAGCATACTCTTTTAGATTTTCATTGTCATGAACGATTTGCGTGAAGTATCTACCTTATTTTTTACGTAGAAGCTGGCATGGCCAGTGGGAACTTATTCCAGTTTGCTCCTTGATACTCCACACTGGTACTTGCTATCATAAGCATAATGAAGTTCTAATAGTTTGAATGTTTTCTGCACTTTGTTATTGTCACAGTTATGTCATGTTTCGTTACGTTCTCCTGTGTGACCCTTCTGTGTTTCCGTAGTATCACATCTACCCCACCCCCTTGTTTGTCATGCCAGGTGTTCCTCATTTCCCTGTCTATTTATATCATCATGTTCTCCCTTGTGTTTGCCGATTGTTACCAACTGTTACATGTTGTTCCGTGTGTGGATGCCATCTGATGACATAGATCCTCCAATCATTTGAGTCCCATTTGATATTACAAAACTTCATGAGATCTTATTATAATGATTATAATCTTGAGACTATAATGCTAAAAAAAACAGTTAAACTGCCCTTATGTGTTTGGTCTCCACAGTTTTAAAACAGGTTAAGATAGATTGGTTAAGGCTTTACTCAGCAGACTTTTAGAAAAGAGATACAGCAAGCATATGGTTAAAATATCTTTGACCCAGGTAATCAGAGTGTAATCGAGCTTGTAAATTTGGGTTGGTATCTCAGCGCTTAAGGATCTGGATTGCAGTCAAAAGGATCAGATTTATTATCGGTGTGAATTATCAGTGGTTTAGGAATATGAGAATGGTAGAGAACTCTTGTGGTGCCACCATTGTGTCTTGAGCTAAACGTGTTACTTTACCCCAAAGGACCTCTTCTTGCAGTTGTATCTGAATAAATAAATATGGGATATGGTCATTGTCACGGGTCCGTGTGTGATGAAGGCACGTAGACGATGAAGAATAATCCATAAGGCTTTATTTAAACAAACGACACTGAAGAAATATATCACACGCAACACATTAACGATGACCGACAACTAAAGAGTGCACAAGTAGAACTAAATATACTAACAGTGATGAACCTAAAGACAAACACCTGTGATGATTAGTGACTATGACAACTGATGGGTGACGGAGAGTTCTAGAACAGAAAACATGTGACAACAACAAAAGGCAAAATAAGAGTCCTTGAAAACAGTGAAACGTGACATGACGCCCCCTCCCGGAAGGCGCGTCCTCGCGCCGTGATGATGTGGCGAGAAAGAGGAGATGGTGGACAGCAAACCAGGGAAGCCGGTAGCAGGAGGAGGCTCTGGAGGAGGACGAAGACCGGGAGGTGATGATGGGATGACAGTAGGGAGAGAAGATGATGGCCATGGAGGAGGATGGTCCAGGTGGTAGACCCAGAGCGAGCCGCTGATAGCCCACGGTGGAATCGACGGAGGGAGGAGCCAGGGATGAAGGCAGATGGCGGGGATCATGGTGACGACTGACAGGGACGAAGCTGATGGATCCCAGGATGTAGCCGACGAACCGATTGACCCAAACGATGCCGCTGGCCCCGGAGACCGAGGCGGAGCCGCAGCGACGAGCGTCCGAAGCGACACCGACAGGACAGAGGACAGAGTCGAAGGCGGTGTGACCGAAGACCAAGGCGGAGCCGGGGGGAAGGAGGAGCCAGCTGGAGCCGAAGGTGGAGGCCAGGCGACGACAGACCAAGGCGGAGCCGGAGGGACGAGGGAACCCGATGGAGACGTTTGGCCGAGGGACGTCGGTGGAGCTGAGGGAGGGAGGAGCCAAGGCGGAGCCGATGTGTTGACGGGCCGAGGTGGAGTGCAGGGTCCAGAGGTTTGAGGCGGAATCCGGATCCCCTCAGCGCCTTCCGATGACGGTGACCCGTCGACACATGGCGGCTCCCAGGTGTTAACAGGAGCCAGCAGTGGGGCGCGGGACACTGGCAGAGGAGGTGCTGAGTGCTGACTCAGTAGAGGTGGTGGGAGAGGGAGGCTGGGTGGGTTGTCTGGCAAGTCTGGAATCCAGAGTTCCCGGTCAGTGGGTGGTTCAGGCCAGGGGAGGTCCAGGTCCAGGTCCAAGAGGTCTGGCGGGTCAGGCCACGGGAGGTCTTGAAGGTCTGAGAGGTCTGGCGGGTCAGGCCAAGGGAGCTCTGGCTCTGGCTGGCGGATCTCTGGATCGGGCTCTGGCTCTGGCTGGCGGATCTCTGGATCGGGCTCTGGCTCTGGCTGGCGGATCTCTGGATCGGGCTCTGGCTCTGGCTGGCGGATCTCTGGATCGGGCTCTGGCTCTGGCTGGCTGATCTCTGGATCGGGCTCTGGCTCTGGCTGGCTGATCTCGGGATCTGGCTCTGGCTGGCGGATCTCTGGATCTGGCTCTGACCGGCGAGGCGCAGGCTTGGGCGCTGGCTGTCGAGGCGCTGGCTGTCGAGGCGCAGGCGTGGGCGCTGGCTGTCGAGGCGCAGGCGTGGGCGCTGGCCGACGAGCGGCAGGCGTGGGCGCTGGCCGACGAGCGGCAGGCGTGGGCGCTGGCCGACGAGCGGCAGGCGTGGGCGCTGGCTGACGAGCGACCACTGGTAGATGAGCGGCGGGAACTGGCGCTGGCTGATGAGCGGCGGGAACTGGCGCGGTGATTGCTGGCGTGTCAGCTTCCCCGATATAGAAGGTGGAACAGTTTATGTACAGGACCAGGTTGAGAAAGTCTTGGAACGGCTGCCAGCACTCGCTCGGCTCTAGCTGAATACACGCATCGTCATCCAGCCCAGCCCAGAAATGCTGGTTTAATTTGGTGTCACTCCAGCTCACCAACTCTGCCAGTTCCAAAAACTCCTCTACGTACTCCTCAATCGGCCGCCCTCCTTGTCGGACGATTCGCAGGAGACGATCCTCCGCCTGCTTTCTTTCCATAGTAGCGCTCTTCTCGTTTCTTTTCGCCGCAATCATCCCGTTTGTTTGGTCGGTCATTCTGTCACGGGTCCGTGTGTGATGAAGGCACGTAGACGATGAAGAATAATCCATAAGGCTTTATTTAAACAAACGACACTGAAGAAATATATCACACGCAACACATTAACGATGACCGACAACTAAAGAGTGCACAAGTAGAACTAAATATACTAACAGTGATGAACCTAAAGACAAACACCTGTGATGATTAGTGACTATGACAACTGATGGGTGAC
Source organism: Rhodeus uyekii (assembly GCA_037043235.1). Lineage (NCBI taxonomy): Eukaryota > Metazoa > Chordata > Actinopteri > Cypriniformes > Acheilognathidae > Rhodeus > Rhodeus uyekii. The sequence goes on along the minus strand of JAWRVZ010000030.1, from coordinate 880,130 downwards.
GGAGAGTTCTAGAACAGAAAACATGTGACAACAACAAAAGGCAAAATAAGAGTCCTTGAAAACAGTGAAACGTGACAGTCATACTTGGAGATGGAGATAGTTTGCCAAGGTGGGTGTTCGAGCCGGAAAAGATAACTCATGTGGAATCCATTGCAGGTGAAAAACTACAGGGCAATATAGATTAGTTCGGCTTGAATTCCCCTAAACCTCGGTACAAATATAATCGGCAGGAAACAGGGAACATCTAGCTTTTTCCCTGGAGAAACAGTGCGGATCGATTAGCTTCTGAGGAAATATCTGACTCCCCTTGGAGAGATCCTTCATCTTCAAGAGGAATAAACCAGCAATGCGTTCAGCATCAACAAGGATGAATAGGGAAAGTGTGGGCCGCTCTAAGTATTACACTGCCGCATCATCACAGAGATGACTGTGATAATTAGCCAACTTTGAATTAGTGCTTCCCCAGAGCAACATTATTCATTACAATATAATGACTGCTTAACAAAGCTCATTTGCACATTACCATCTAACAGCACTGTTAGGTGTGTGACAAAGTGTGAGCAGTGGCTTTGGAAGCACCTGCTGGCTGGTTAACTGGTTTGAGCGTTGCACCACTATTTCATTATCTCTCTGTCAAGTGGTGGGATTTCTGGCTTGGTATTGATAGAGACGATTCGGAAATCCATTGCCGTTTGTATATATTGTATATATTTCTTATTTTGGATATATATATTCTTTTCTTTTCCTTATTTGTACATTTCAGTCTATCACCTATGTAAACAATTATTACTTAAAATCTTTTGTTGCTTTTCTGTATTTTTCCATAGAGTAAGGATGAATATTGTCTACACTTCTCACCAGATAGAATATTTATCACAATGTTTTGGGAAGTCTCTCAGTTGATAGTTGGAGCCTGAGCTGAGCTGTGTGTGTGTGCGTGCGTGCGTGCGTGTGTGTGTGTGTGTGCGTGCGTGTGTGTGTGTGTGTGTGTGTGTGTGTGTGTGCATATGTTACCATGATCTCTATTGGTGAGGTGATTAACTGGCACCATCAGGAGACGAAATGACTTGTTGTTCTCGACAAGCCACGTGGAAGGTCATTAACCCGTCAACCATTTGATCAACGAAGATATGCTTCAGACTGTCTGCTCTTTTGTGGAAAATTACTTGTTTTGTTTATCTTTCTTTCTTTCTTAGCCAATCAGAATCATTAAACCGTCATCAATGACGTAGTTAGTAGCTTCTGTTAGAGTATAATTGCTGTAACAATGTTATTGTAAGTGGGGCGGCCTACGAACTCCTTGTGAGACCTGAAGCTTCTGCTGATGAAACTGCACACCTAAACTTTCTTCTATTGACTGCACTTCTGACTCCTGGTCTTCAACATATCTGCTCCTCAGGTCTAAACTGTAATTACAGAGCATGGAGAGAGTTGCATTTGTTGCGTACATGCCTAGCGCATAAGAGAGAGATTGGCTGATTTGTGGCAACAGAGCCCAATTGTGAATTGAATTGATGGCTATTTATTGTTATTTCATTCTAAATGTGTCTAGCAGCTCAACTGGGAGCCCAAATAATTAAGTCAGAAAAGTCTTTGCATTCTAAACCCGTTTTGTTTCCGCTATTCATCCGACTGCTCTTGATAACACACCTAAGGGAATAATAGCCTAAAGCAATAACAATTTATTTCAAAACATTTAGAAGGACACTTCTATTTCCTGCCTCCTTTGTTCGAGGGAAAGTGGCAGGTTATGCTGGATTCGTATTTTGCTGCTGTTCCCGTAGAGCGGATTTGACAAATGGCTTCATTATGCTCCTGCTGTTTTGGAAAGGAATGATAGTACAGTACAAATCAGCTTGTTTGTCCTTATAACAGACCTGAAAACCTGGGTCAGAGAGAACCCTGTCAGGCAAACTAAGGTGCTTGGTTTCACTGGCTGACAGACTGACACGGAAACAGTAGATCTGTTCCAATACCTCAGCTGCCTATCTATACAATGATTTAAGGCATAATAGCTCCAAACAAAAGATTTTTCCAACCTCATGCTGCCTCATAAGATATCTTATTTTGGGCAACGTCACATATGTTCCATGCCATGCCATGTATTCTTCAGAAATGCCAATGCCAAAGTCCACATGGCAAATTACAAAATATTTCAATTCATATTGAATATACTATTATAATATAAACTGTTCAGTATCATAAAATAGAAATTCATCCTGTACTAGATAGTTATTTTCCATTAGACGAGGAAATAAAACTCTCACTATTCGTATTAGATGATGCGCTTTGATATTTGGTTTTGGTAAATGTTTGCATTGTGGTCCAGCTCTTCTAAAGTCAATATTATTCAGTTAACTGTGAGGTCGGTACACAAATCAGTTTTATCATAAGAACAGCTATGAATAAAGATGAGGAAAATCACTCACTGGGATGCCCTCTGTTCTGAATTCCCTCGGGGCCTCTGATGTCAGGTGGGACCACTGAAGACCACTTGAAGGCATGCAGCGCACAACCACTATTGATTATAATGCCATTTAAAATTCGATGGCATGTCAGATGAGAGTTATGCTTTATTTACTTTGGCTGAGTAAGACTGGTGTGTTGGCGCTGCAAAATAAGCCTCCCCATGTTCCTCCGCTCTATGTACAGACTGCTCATAATTAATCATAGACCTCTGGGTGACTGGACTGAATGTGACCTTTACGCTTCAGCTTCACAAGGATAAAATGTTCCTTTTGCATATCGTGTTTGGCAAGTCAGTCATCCTCAATGTAATCGGTTTCATTCACTAATAACGCTGTGTACTTGTATGTGCACGGAAAAGGGACGTTCCGACAATCAAAATTTCCTTCTTAAGGTGGAGTCACAATAGACTTTGTTCTCCGTTCACTTCTATTTATAGAGGTGCAATGTGACAGAGCAGAAGTGCATGCAAAAAATCACCCCGGTTCATGCTAATGTCACGGAAGGAGGACGGTGTGCGATGCGGAGAAACGCGGGAGACGCGGAGATCCAAACAGAAAACACTTTATTGTTAAAAAAAACGGAAACAAAATGGCACACTCTTTGTGCAGAATTAGGAAGGAGCACGGAGAACATTCACACATGGAGAAGACACCCAACAGTTTCAAAAATCGACCAAGACAAGGGAGAACATGAGGTTTTAAATAGACTGGGGAACGGGGAGCACCTGACACGACACCTGACACGACTAACAAGGGGGAGTGGCTAACGTGACAGTTGACGGGAACACAGAAGGTGACGAGACACGACATGACTGTGACAGCTAATGTATTTCATTTTTTGTTGATCTGAAATGAGGAAGACTTATTGTAGGGTTACTTAAGGGTGTGTTCACACTTCGAGTAAAGGCTAAGCCTGGTGCGATTGCTCTGTTAGTGCCGTTCATTTGAACAAGTCTGAACACTGGTGCACATCAAAAAAGAGGACAGAGATCCAGAAAAGATGAGTCTCGGTCCTCTTCCAAACCAACTCTAGTGCGGTTGAAATAAAATATGAACGCAACACTGACCAAAGACATGTAAGCGAACCAAAAACGAGACACAAGGTGTGATCCTAAAGAGGACAGAATACTCAAGCGAACCTGTTTTATTCTGGACATAGTCGTGATGTTGCCCAGTTCAGGCGTCTGAAGCGAGTCTCCTCACAGAAGATAATAATAATAATAATAATAATAATAATAATAATAATAATAATAATAATAATAATAATAATAATATTAATAATAATTCGTTACATTTATATAGCGCTTTATCAAAGTCTCTCAAAGCGCTCACATGGAAGAGGGGAATCTCCTCAACCGCCACTAGAGTGCAGCATCCACCTGGATGATGCGACGGCAGCCATATTGCGCCAGAACGCTCACCACACACCAGCTTTATTGGTGGAGAGGAGACAGAGTGATGAAGCCAATAAAAGAACGGGGATGGTTAGGAAGCCATGATGGACAAATTTGGCCAGGATGCCACGGTTGATGCCGGCCCAGATCTTCATTTGTGTGTGGCGGAGGGACTCCTTTGACTCCTTTACACCTTTTAGTAGCTCTAAATAAGTTCTCAGCGGGTCAATAGCATCATATGTAGGCTGTGCACATTCAACAAGCGCATTTATCCCAAAGCAGAGCATTGTTTTGGATGTTCTGTGAGTTTTGTTGCAAAATATATGTAATAAAAACCGATCAATCAGGTTGTGAACATTTCCCTAAGCCTTTAGGTTTGGTGTTAAAATGCCAATGTGAATGTATAGTTATTCAATTATATATTATAACAATATTATATATTGTAAAATAAATACTTATTGTTTCTGTTGCGGGTTATGAGTTTCTATGGCCCCTGCATGAAACCATGCTGCATATTTTACATGAAATGTTTAGTACTAGCCATCAAAGCTTTCCTCATTTCCTTATTTTTAGAAGACTTATGTAATTGTGTAAAACATAACATGTCCAGCCTGTTGTGAAAAGTTTGAAAATGTTACATACATTTTATTTATGTATTAAAATTCTGGTTTCACTCTATTTTGATGGTACCTTTCACACCTTCTGTAAGTAGCGTTGCACCTGTATTTCAAATATTATTAGAAGACTGGTTGGGTTTGGGTTGGTGGAATAAGTTGACAGTTTCTAAAGTTACTTCTAGTCAACAGAATGTCTGTTGGAGGACCATCACAATCAAGTGTTAGAAGATATTAGTTGATATGTAGTCGCAAAGTTACTTAGGATCAAAACAGTGTTACCAAAACTCTTCCTAATAGTTCATCTTCGGCTAGCATGTTGTTCTTTGCTAGCAAATAATGGGGGTCAGTAGTTAAGATGTGCACCTTTCTAGGATCCTAGACCTAGACCAAACAGTAAGGTCAGGGTTCGATTCCCAGGGAAAGCAAGAACTTCAAAGAATTTCAGAATTTCAAAGTTTCCCCGAATGCAATGCAAGTCGCTTTGCGTCTGCCAGATGTGTAAATGTAAATATTAGGTATTTGGCATTGTTATAGTAGCCTAAACTTGACTATAAATTTGAATTGTCCACTTTAGACATTCTACTAACCAAGAAACTTGCAATTACAACTACCTACTTCAGTAGACTATAGGGTTAGGGTTAGGTGTTAGCGACGGGTTAGTAGAATAAGTTGATATGCAGTTTAGAGTAAGTAGAATGCCTGTTGGTGTAGCATCAAAATAAAGTGTTTGCAGACAAGAAACAGACAGTCTACTAATGGTCTAATAACTTAACATTGAAATAAGCGTAACCGATTTTGTTCCCCAACAAACCTGCGCTGTCCAAAGTCCACCAAACAGTAGGAATGTCCTATTGATGCTAGCAAACATATTTTAAGCACAAATACATTAGGGATAGATGTGAGTAATAAAATGCTGTTGAAATATTGCCGTTGACATAAGCTTGCATAATTAGACTATTTCAAGTGCACGGCACAAAAAAAGTATTTTCATTAACCAAGAATCTGTGTACCGATGGAGCTCAAAGAATCAATAAAAATGAAGGGATGTGCACAAGAGAGCCAATCACTGAGAGTGTACGTGCAGATATATATTCAATAAGCCACACTGCACAGTAATGACTTGGTCCCAGATCCCCCACCTAATTTATTTAGCCCACTAAATGCTGTTCAGCCATACCACTTTTCTGCTGACTGAATGTTAAACATAGTGAGTCACTGCGCAGGTCACAACCTCACACAGAAGCAGAGCTCTAGAGCGTGATGGATTCTGTCCTCATACCCGCATATCTTTTTTTCTATTTTGCTTTGAATGTGTGTTTATTCGTCACCTGCTCGTTCATTCATCCAGATGTGGTGACTGGTATATTTGTTTTATTTTATTTTTGTTACAAGAAAAACAGACATATTCAAGGTACTGTAAGCTACATACATTTTTTTTATTATGCCGCACACACACACATAAATAAATAATTTGTGTAAGAATTGGTGTTGTCTCTTTGACAGTACTATGTGAAATCTAAGTTTCTTGTTTAAACCTGTTTTGTTCGGTACGTTGTAAAAAAAATACAAAATATTTATTATTATATACAGTTTTTGTTTGTCTTCATAGTAAGTCAACTGAATTAAACATTGAAAAACAAAATGTTTTTAGTTTAGTTTAGTCTAGTGTTTAGTTTTAAACAGCTATAAGTAAGAATTTCCATGAATTAATCGCTTATTGTTTTGCCAATGTGTGAACAGTTTGCAATGAAATTTAAAGAAACTAAACCTTCCACGACTTCCTATCAATGAAAGTCTGACCAATTTGAATGTGTAGGACTTTTTTTCCCACAAAATCAAAGGGATGTGACATTTTCGCGTGATCCCGAGAGCGTCTCTTCTGTTCAATGAAACATGAGACGAATGCTTATACAATGTTCTTATACGATGTGCTTATACGATGTGCATTAGCTGCGTGTTCGTGTCTCATCATGAGGTAACCCCGCCCATCTTGTTCCCTTTTTATCATTGATTGTTCTCAGCTGTTTCTGCTCATTATCCTTCCTCCTGTGTCTATTTAATCCCTTTGTGTTTGTTGTCCGGTGTAGAATCGTTGTCATTACGTTGTCATGTTTCCGATGTTCCCTGTCCTTGTGTTTTCGGTCCTTGCCGAGTCCCGAGTCCCGAGTCCTTGCCGAGTCCGGTTCTGCCTGTTTGTTCTTAAGTCAGTTTTTGTTTGTGTAATTTTTCACTGTAAAAAAATTCCCTGTCACCCGCATACCTGAGTCCTCGCTACTTGTATCGCCACAGCTTCCCGCCATTGACGGAAATTTCTGTTTTTTACAGGTGCTGTGTTTTGCACAGTTCTACGATAGGGGGCACTATTATGTCTCTTCTGAAAGAATTCAGAATTCAGAAAAGAGTGTTAAACTTTCTTCTTCTGCGATCCAGAATTGCAGCAGCCGAAAGGTTTGTTTGAGCTTGAGTGTACACATGTGAATTTGCATTTCCTTCAGCCTTGTTATTTAAATATAGTTGTGAAAGGGTTGTGAAAAGTCGCAAAAGTAACGCAATTATTTACTTTTTAAGGGAGCAACGCAATATTGTAATGCATCACTTCTCAAAGTAACTTTCCCCAACACTGGCTATACAGTGGATAGATTATTTAAGGTGTATGTATGTATCTGTCTGTTCAATGATTTTAAAAACCTCTTCAGGGAATCTCATCTATTAATTAGATAGCCAGCCATGTGGTCAGTCAGATCACTGAATGCTAATTGGCCATTGTGCGGGTAAGATATCGGTCAGTGAACCACAACAAAGCCTGAAGTTCTGGAGGAATGTCTTTCCTGTTAGTCCATTAAGGTCTATTTTAAACAAAACGTATGCTGCATGTGTGTATATTCAAATCATCTTTAGCAATTAAGGGTGGAGGTAGGATTTCCAGTCTTATGTGACGTTTGTAATGAAAGGAAACAGTGTGAATAGAGAATATAGAAGAACAAAGGAGTATTTGGAAAAGCTGAGGACATTTCAGTCAGAATGAATTTGCTTTATCACTAAAGATCAGGGACAGGTTTGTTTTGGTTCAGCAAGCTAATAGGAATGAATTATTCAAGTCAGCTAACCTTTGTACCAATTCTAATTTATTTTATTCAGGCTGCAGGTTTACTCAATTTTATTTGCATTCTGAGGATTACTTTCTATCCCTTTTTACTATGCTTTGCTAATAGATTTGTTTGAGCACAGAATTTAAATTACTACTCCTGAACATCTGCTGGTCTGCGTGTTTGTTTAGTGTGAGAAGATTTATGTGCTCACGCATGCATATGCATGAATGTACAAGTTTGACTGTGTTACCTGAATCATCAGTTAACAATGTTAGGATACAGGTTCCGTACCATACATCCTAATTTAATAAAATCCAGCATGATTTCACATCATGTGCATGACAGCATTACTGCTCAGATAGATGGTCTACTGCTCCCAGGGCATGCTGTCAGTCAGACTGTCCATCAGTCAAGCACCTGAAAGGCACAATCCTGGTTTGAAACGTGTTGGTCCCTCCTCGCTCCCTCCCTCTCTCTCTGGGTTTGCTGGATTCGGCATGGCTCAGCACACAAAAACATCCTGCAGGTACATACTCACAAGAGATTTGTTTATTTCTGTACGGAGCGCTCGCTCGCCTCAGTGTTTTTCCTCTTATATTACTCTTGTATGTTCTCTAGATTTCTCAGTAAACTCACACTCAACAAACTGTTGCCTGGGATATCAAATTGCACTGCAAGTTTGCTGTGTGTCATTACACAGAAGATAAAAACATGCACAAGCTTTGTACTTGATATGGAGAAAATTTGTATTTGATCATGGTGCTGTGAGACAGAATTGTCAAACGGTTTCACAATTTTTTATTAGTTTTCTATCTGGTATTTGAGCTTTAATTTAGGAAATATATTTTTGTACTATATTGTGGCAAGTTAAATCTCTTACCATTGCTTTGCAGTTATTTGACAGGCCTCTAAATTATCATCATGATCAAAATTGTGTTGATAAACCTGTTGCACAAAATATCCTACATGCCTTTTGTCATCTGATTAATAGTTTTATCCATCAGCAAGCAAAATGCATTTTAGTATTATTCTAAAAAATGTCCCCAGTTTGTGATACACGCGTCATTTTGCTGTGAAAGCTTTACTGTTTTGTATAAAGTAACATAACATACTGTTAATAATATTTCAATATAAACGTTTACTGGACTGAAGCAACTTTAAAGTTAGTCTATTATCCATATACAGTGGTGTGAAAAAGAGTTTGTCCCCTTCCTGATTTCTTTCTTATTTCTTTTATTTTGCATTTTTCTCACACTAAAATGTTTCAGACCCACACCTACATGGCCCTGTGTGAAAAAATGATTACCTCCTATACTTCATACCACAGCATCTCAATAGGATTCAGGTCAGGACTTTGACTAGGCCACTCCAAAGTCTTCATTTTGTCTTTCTTTGGACTTGTTAGTGTGTTTTGGATCATTGTCCTGCTGCAGAACTCAAGTTTGCTTCAGCTTGGTCATGAACAGCTGGTCAGACATTCTCCTCCAGGATTTATTTTGGAAGACGGCAGAAATCATGGTTCCATTTATCACGGCAAGTCTTCCAAGTTCTGAAGCAGAAAAACAACCCCAGACCATCACACTACCACCACCATATTTTACCATATTTAAAATGATGTTCTTTTTCTGAAATGTGGTGTTACTTTTACGCCAGATGTAATGAGACACACACCTTCCAAAAAGTTCAACTTTTGTCTCGTCAGTCCACAGAGTATTTTACCAAAATTCTTGGTGATCATCAAGATGTTTTCTGGCAAAAATGAGCTCAACAGTTTTTTTTCATTTTTGAACTCTGCCATGCAGGCCATTTTTGCCCAGTCTCTTTCTTATGGTGGAGTCATGAACACTGACCTAAACTGAGGTAAGTGAGGTGGCGTGCAGTGCTTTGGATGTTGTTGTGGGGTCTTTTTTACCTCTTAGATCAGGGGTGTCAAACTCAATTGCACCGGGGGCCAAAATCCAAAACACACTTTAGGTCGTGGGCAGATTGTTGACGGGGGGGGGGGGGGGATGGGAGCGGGAGCGCGAAGCATCATAAGACACTTCATGATTAATACAGAAAGTGTTCGGTGAGGCAGCTGGAGCGCGGCTACCTCGCGGGCCATTAATAAAATGATCTCGCGGGCCGGACATAATTACACCCCGGGCCGGATGTGGCCCCCGGGCCGTGAGTTTGATACCTATGTCTTAGATGAGTGGTTGCTGCGCTCTTGGGGTAATTTTGGTCGGCCAGCCACTCCTGGGAAGGTTCACCACAGTTCCATGTTTTTGCCATTTGTGGATAATGACTCTCACTGTAGAGTCCCAAAGCTCTAGAAATGGCTTTATAACCTTTTCTAGACTGATAGATTACTCTATTCTCTTTCTCATTTGTTCCTTGACTTCTTTGGATCTTGGCATTTGGATCTCTAGCTTTTGAAGATCTTTTGATTTATTTCACTTTGTCAGGCAGGTCCTATTTAAGTGATTTATTGTTCGAGAACAAGTGTGGAAGTAAGCAGGCCTGGTTGTGGCTAGAGAAATTGAACTCAGGTGTGATAAAACACAATTAAGTTATGTAAAACCTTTCATAGAGGGACATGTTGGGATTTTATTTTTCCTTAATAACAACAACCTTCATTTAAAAACTCCATTTTGTGTTTACTTGTGCTATCTTTGACTGATATTTAAATTTGTTTGCTGATCTGCTATCCTGTTATAAAGATTGTTTTGTTCTACACTACAAGTTATCAAAATTTCATTTTACTCCATATAAATATCATCAACTTGTTTCTTCCTCCTCAAGTGTTTTTCTATGTAATACTATATGAGACAGATAAGAGTATGGCGATATAAAATACAGATGAAATAATTTGGTCTTGAGAGAATTTGATGAGAAAGATTTGAGCAGGTTTTGTGATCTCTGAATATTTATTGCAGAAATTTGATTGGATATCTGGTGAAAGAAGAGACGTGTGAGATTACCAGAGGCAGGAAATGTTTGCTAAAGTCTATATTTGGGATTTTTTTTATTTTTCTTTTTTTGCTATAACCTATGTAATCTTATTAATTTTGTCCCGAGGAGAACAAGTGAACGAACTAAAGAAGCTAAAGCATTGTTAAGAATAGTCCTATTGATATATATTAAGCTGTGATTAAACTGGTTGGAAGGCAATATATAATTCCTTATTTGAAGCAGTTAAATAACCCTCAGACTGAAATATAGAGCTTTAAAGAGCTAAAGTGACATCTTTTGGAAGGAAGATTAAACTACACAATTTGGTTAAACAGTGTCAGGTGTGTTCCGGTCACATTAATGGAAAACTTTCACACTGTTTTATGGCTACTAATAAGGGAGTTTTTTAGAGGGCCGGAACGATTTTATTTATTTTTTGTTATGGGAAAAAATTATTTGAGATATGAGCAACTCGAGTTACGAGCTCGGTCCTGGAACAGATTATGCTCGTATCTCAAGGTATTACTGTATATGTTAAGGATCAAGCCTTGAAAGTATTTATATATACATACATATACAAACACACATATATATAAATATAATAAATATAAAATGCAAAGTTAATTTGCAAGATTAGTTCTTTTAATGGAGTAATCTTACGAGTGGGATGGTATTTACAGTGATGTGGTGTAGTGCAACACATAAGGTGCTGATTACGGACGCCTGTCACATCAGACTGCAGTGTGTAAACTTCACAAGTGCTGTGAGGAGGAGGAATCTCACACTCCCTTATTAACACCCACTCACTGACACTCATACTCACAGTCTGGGCTGTTGAAATAGGCATGGTTATATTTGTCTCTTTTTCTTTCTTTTTTTTAATACAATTTACCTATTAATATTCCTAATGCTGTTTGTAGAGAATTAAAATAAGGGACTAACAGGTTCTGATGATGGACATAGGCTGTAATAATTATTAGTGTGTATCTACAGACCTGTTTTTCTTGGTTTCTGGCAGAAATCACACTGAATTTGATTAAATCACTGAATGACGGAACATGCTGTTCTGGTGCCATGGTGATGATTAGGCTGTGATACAGGACAGTCAGGAAGCTTTGGGATGCTTTCAGAGACCGATAGGAAACTAGAGGTCGTGTATTGCATCAAATCGGTTGTTGATTTGCACGAGCTGAAGCAGAATCAGCATTTGAATTTTCCACTGAGTTCTTATAAGGACAAAGGCAGAGTATTTCTCTGTGAATACTTCAGTTCTGTCCATCATGTGCTGTCATTTTGGGTGTGACATCCATAAAACTTATAGTGACTGTGTTTGTTCGGTTTAATCTAATTACAATCAAACCCAGCAGGTTATTTTAGTTTATATCTATTGGTTCTTGTAATTCACTCTGTCACTATCCCAGACCTGTGGATTCAGTCATCCGACCACCTGCTTTAAAAAGATAGTTCACATTTTGTCATTACTTACTCACCCTTAAGTTGTTCCAACTGTCTAATTAATTTTCTTGTCTTACTTTACACTTAGATGGTCGAAATACATGCATTCTGTATTGCGAAATACATTACGAGACATGGAGCGTAGTGCACCTTCAATATCAATTTTTTCAGAATCAATTCAGCAAAACTGTATTAAAATTGTCCTCGCTCTGATTACATCATTTTATTACAGCCTTTGTCTATTATGATCCGTTTCATTTTCACACATGGCTCTTTAAACTGCATTAATTGCTCACTGCAGGTTGCCATGTTCTGATTTCCCCATCACCCTGAGCTCGTATAAGTGAGAGCGATTCCTCTCTTTAAAGGTTTCCTTCAGGCTAACAGACACTCTCTCCAGAACCACTGTCTAGAACAACGTTAAATTAGCTTTATGCACTGATTCAAACACTCTACCCGTGGCTATGCCCCCTCATGCTACATTTTTCCTCATGTGCTCCTTCCATAAAGCATTTTATGAGAGTTTTTTATTCTAGCTCTACTGATATTCTTCCTACCAATATTGTGGCACACACAATATATAAGTATTAACAATATAAAAGTTGAATTAATTATCTTTTCTATCATTGACATTTAATTTTATTTAATCAAATTATTTGACTTAATGTCATTCTCTATTTTTTCCATTTATGTATCAACATGTACAAAGTGTTAGATGTTTCTCTAAGTATATGTGGAGCAATAAAAGTTGACATAAATGTGACAGTTGATATAGTAGAGATATAAAATGCCTAGATAATTTGTCCTGAAAGAATTGAATAAGAAATGTTTGTGTTTATGTTGAATTCTTTACTGGGCTTTAAGAATCGTACATTTTAACACAAATTAAATATTGTTACTTCTAAACCTCACATTTATTCTGTGTTTTGGGCAATATGTGGTTCTTTTTTGCTTATTTATGTGGTCAAATGCTCCTATCACAACTTATATACATATATATATATATATATATATATATATATATATATTATAATAATATATATTATAAATATAGTAATACCTCGGTTTACGAGTGACTTTGTATACGAGCAAATCAGTGTACGAGCATTGTATCGGTGTGCGAGAATGTTTCCCTCACCCACGCGCATTTTTGTGTGGAAAAGTCCTAACGCTCAGCATCGTCGTGCACATTTTTACTGGAAATATCGTAATCAGGGTGTCCGCGGGGTTGTAAAAGGTAGTAAAAGGTAGTAAATGAAATCAGCCAAAATTAAGGCCATTAAAAAGTAGTAAAAAGTAGTAAACGTCTTTTGACGAGGTATTAAATTTTCGAGCCAAATTTTTTTAGATATATTTTCAATTTGTGTTAAGTGCAGGTCTTTCTTTTAAAATTCGCGAGGATTTATTTAGATGTTGAAACTAGGACCTGAGCGATATCACGCGAGGTTGTGTTTGTTCGCGCGCACGCGCGCGCCCAGTGCATTGCGAGCTGAGGTGAGTGAACAGCAGAGTGAACAGATTACACTGCAGCTGAGGCGTTGTGGTGTTTATGTGCGGCGGTAAAGTCACTCTATTCTTCTCCCGCTTCAGCGGACACTTACTGTCATGTATTTCGGTAGAAGATTCTCCGATCTGCGACACAAACTATCAGCGAACAAGTTTAATATTTTGAATAAATAAGAGAAACTAAATGCATGCGATACTTTTTTTGTGGTTGCTGTGCGTCACTTGACAAGCATGACGCGTCGCCATGGAAACACACACATAAAACAGCAGTTTTGAGACGTCACAAGGAAAGCATGTCGAATAGTGGCGCGGGGCACAAAGTAACACTTTTTGGTTTTGGCCAAATAATGAACAAAGTAATAGGATTAGACAAACCATATTTTTATACAAACAACATGCAAGTCTCTCCTGCACATTTCACCTATCGTTTCTGTGCAGTATCGCCAAAAGCATAAAATGAGTAAAATGTTACTTCTTACCCCGTGAGCAGGGTTAGTTGTAACAGACAGAGGGTTATTTGTAACGCATGTTATGCAATGGATGTTCATTCATGTATTTTTATTTCTTACAAAAAGTTGTCTTGATGATCATAAGCATAACTTATGAATGCAATATTATATATGTATTTTTTTTTTTTTTTACATTTTGTTTATGCTTTGAACATTAAAACTTTTTAATAGGTTAATACAATGCAAAATATCTGATTATTGATATAGGCTATGCAATGTTACAACTAACACTGCGGTGTCGTGTTTACGGTCTGCTAGCAGTCACTGTGTTTTTCACATCTTTCAAAATGGTACCATCTTTTAGCCAAGAAGATGGTAATTATTGGACTAACATACTTTCACACACTTTGTAAATCGAAAAACAACTACTACAACAAAAAATATTTACATGCTGCCAAAAGAGTTTTTCCTGTGGTTCTCCTCCAAACTTCGCTGAAATTTCTCGAAAGATGGCCAGAAGACGTGTGCAAACAGTGTGGTGAAAAGCCTGTTAGTACATCATATTTAATCATATCCTTTGCAACTATCTAAAAAGTCTACGTTACCATTTACCCCGCGTTACTTTGTGCCCCGCGCTCCCCTAATACTGACCTTATTTCAGCAAAATTCATTATTATTTTACTTGATTTATAGATTCAGTATTTTAGATGTATTATTGATGCATTTAAATGTATTTTTGACTGTCTTCTTACTTTTAGTCTAGTTGTCTAATCAGTTACAAAACTTTAGTTTAAATGACTCACAAATCAGTGGCTTTTCGACTAGTCGACTAGTCCGTAGTGTTTAGATCTAGCAACTAAACACCACTCTTTCAATTCCAACGATGGCTTTGGAGAGCTGTTTAGAAATGTTTCCGGACTCCGACATAGCAAAATCCTTCGCTTTAGGCAAGAATAAGAACGCTTACATGATCAAATTTGGTATTGCACCACATTTTAAGAAGAAAAACTGGTGGAGACCGTAAACCAAGCAGGGCTGTTCGACAAGAGGCTCAACCAATCCTAAAAAAAAAAAATCCCTCCTTTTTTGGAGGATGGTTATGTCGGTCAAGATAATCGCAGTGACGCTGGTATTAAAAAATATTTTGAAGGTAGTAAAAAGGTAGTAAAAAGGTAGTAAATTCAACTTAAGAAGTTCTGTATAAACCCTGCGTAATGACAGCCTCTCATAACACAGTCACATGGTTCCAACCCCTTTATCACCCCTTAACTCGTTCATTCTCTCAGCTACGCTTGGTTTGGTTGCATCATTCACCACAGTAAGACTTTTATAAGTGATTTACAGCGGTTTTACCTCGTGTTGTTAACATTAATTGTGATTGCTATTGTTCACGTAGTGAAATATACACTACAGTATCTCTAAGCAGTAACTGTCACGGTTCATGAATTAATTGTCTCCTAGTTCTGCCTTTGTGTGTGTGTGTGTGTGTGTGTGTGTGTGTGTGTGTGTGTGTGTGTGTGTGTGTGTGTGTGTGTGTGTGTGTGTGTGTGTGTTTGTGTGTGTGTGTGTGTGTGTGTGTGTGTGTGTGTGTGTGTGTGTGTGTGTGTGTGAGAGAGAGAAAGTGGCCGTGGTCACTGAGCACTGACACACCTGATTCTCATCTCATATGCCTATTTAATTCACTTCTCTCCACTCTTGTGTTGTCGAGTCGTTGTCTCTGTTATGTCCGAACTGTCTTTGGCTCTCCCGTGTTCGTTCGCGTCTCCCGCGTTCATTCGCGGCTCCCGTGTGTTCGTTCGCAGCTCCCCATCTCCCATCTCCCATGTTCCAGGACTTTCACTCTGGATTATCACTTTGTTTGTTTTCTACACTATTATAATAAATTCACTCATAAGCACTTGAATCCTTGTTTTCCCCGCTCCCCCCTCTTCCTTCCTCTCCTCTCCTCCACGGACGCTGCTCAAAGCTGAAGTGCGTTACAGTAAATTGTCAAGAATTTTTAGTTTAATTGTCAATTATTAATTTGTATTTATATGAGATCTTAATGGTTATAATTTTAACTGTAATTAATAGGGTAAAACCAATTTTTCTTTTTAAATGGGCATTTATGGTCATGTGGAACCAATCAAGTGATTTTTAAGTGCATTCTTATGGGGGAAATTGTTTTGGTGTACGAGCATTTTGGGTTGAGCTCGCTCTTGGAACAAATTAAAATCGTAAACCGAGGTATTAATGTATGTATATATATATATATATATATATATATATATATATATATATATATATATATATATATATATATATATATAATGTGTGTGTGTGTGTATGTTTCAATATTAATAGTGTAACACTCATAATTATATATGAGTGAATGTTAATATTTAAATATTATGAAAAAAATTCAAATCCGTATTTTTGTGAAAGGTCAGAATTTTTAGTTGATGTTTGAAGTGTCTGTGTGTCTGTTTTTACAATAATTTCATATAAATTTGCATAATAAATTTGTGTGTGTGAGAGTGAGCATGTTTATTCCACATTGGATGTGTGCTCTAGTATCAGGCCTTGTGTCAAAACGTTATTGAAAATTTTAAATAAAAAAAAACGTTTAATACTTTACCTTTCCCATTAATTTTCAATGTGGGGTCCAAAGACCCTGAGTGGGACTTTTTTCTTTTTTTACATACCATCACAACAACCAAATCAAGTGTGTGTGTGTGTGTGTGTGTGTGTGTGTGTGTGTGTGTGTGTGTGTGTGTGTGTGTGTGTGTGTGTGTGTGTGTATGTGTGTGTGTGTGTGTGTGTGTGTGCGTGCGAGCGAGTGATGGATAATGTTTCAAAAGTCACAAAATATCATGCAACTGAGATGAAAGGAACAATGTTTCAACAAAATATCAAATGTTGTCCAAACAAACCCCAAAGACTCTATGAGGGTTTACCTCATTGCTGTCTGAGAGAAGTAACTGAGATGTTTTAGTGAACTCCTTTGTGATTTTCTTTTGCTATGGCTTGATATAAAGCTGGTAAATGAGGAGGAAGTAAGAGCTCAGTGCGATCTGGCATGAATGACTTTTCAAAAGAAGTTTAAAAAGAATGAAAAAAAGAGTTTCCCCCACAGTTAAAACCTCTGAACTGTGAAAGCGAATGAAATAGTGACTTGTTGCTGTCAGCGCAGCTACAATGATGACTCATTACACACACTTTCTTTTGTTTTCCATTGATATTTTTGAGTCACTCATCTAATACAACATAATCCACCACAAAAAAATGAAATGCTAATGAGGACTTGTTCTCGGCTGATTTTATTAATGCACACGTGGAAACGGGAGTGCTGTCAGAGGGCTTGTTATTTTCATTGTAATTAATCACAGATCTCATCAAATCAAGAATAAGCCGGCTTTCTGTTAGCAGGGAATGCAAACAACACTCACACACAAACACAACAGCCTACATGAAATTTTTTTCATGAACATTAGCAGGAGTAAAAACAGCAAGAGCAGCTGTAACGAACAGAGCGGCGCTCTGTCTAATTGGTAATGTATATGTATGACCCATGTCGAATAAACATGGGATTTGAGTTTTACTCTCCCTTCATTACAGCCGCTCCATCTTGATCTGAATGGTCTAATCCAATTACAGTGGCCAGGAATCACATTTTTGAAGTAACAAGACATGCTGTAGTTGCTCATTATGTGAAATCCAAGCATTATGTTGCAGCCTTTGATAGGCTTTTATAGACATTCTTCCTTTCCGCCTGAGGATTAGCAGAGCGGGTGTCAGGGTGGTTCTCTTCTGCCTCAGGAATCTGTTTAATACCCTATGCATGGACACGGCCCAGCTCTGTGGAGCAGAACAGGTCATGCTCACTCGTCAGAAGAATGTGACTGGAAGACTTTGTGATACAGAGTCTGACAGGATCCTGGATGAAAGACGATGGACTTGAATTTTTGACTTTATTCAGAACAGGCCATCGTTCAAGTAATACTGAAACTACTTGAAATGTGCGCTTGTGAAAAAGAAAAAAAAGCACACATTTTTACATTCCTTTAACTCGTCGATATAAGTTAAGCAATTTTCAACTGACAACAAGCCAGTTTCATATAATTTAAGTTGAAATGACTTAAACATCCAAATTGATTGTACTTAAAAAATGTAAATAAAAATATATATTAAATAATAAATATTATTATTTAATTTATTATTATTATTATTATTTGAATAAATATTTAAATAATAAAATATAATTATATTATATTTATATTATTAAATAAAATTATATAGTTATAATTAAATACAAAAATTATATTTAATATAATTAAATATGAACTGAATTACATTTTTCATACCCTCAATTGCATGTCAGTTGAATTTAAATGAAACTGTATTATTACATTTTTAATAAATGTATCTTTATTTATAATTATTATTCAAATTCTATCCTGAATTAATATAGATCACTTACTGATAAAATGTAAAATGTACTTTATAGTAAAACGTTTTGACATTATTACAAAGAGAGTGTGTCAAAAAACATATAAATAAGTGGCTTTTTCTTTCATCAATATTATATTATTTGCAAGTACAATTTTACTAATTAATCAATCAGGAAGTGCCAATCATTTGAGCCTTGAGCATTTTTACATATTATCATATACTGACACCTTGTGGACGTATTACAGGTCACTCTTTTTTTAGGATTATAAATGATTATACTGAATATGGCACATGGGTTGTGCATGGAATAAAGTTATATGTGGAAGTGAAAATGGTTTTATTACACTGTTTAGTAATGTAGAGGCTTATAAATAAAATCCAAGATAGAATAGCTGACCTTGGAAAAAGAGGAACATATAAACAACTGCATGGTGTGTTGAGTGAGGAAGAAGCAGAGATCTGATATGAAAATCATTCAAGGTTACAGTCTCCTTGAAGTAAAGGAGGAAGTTTTTGACTACTTTTTAAGCTACTCCAATTTCATAAACACTAGCGTTGACTGTCTTTATGATTTTACGAATATCTACGAGCTACTTAATCAGATTACTTTTTCAAGTAACTAGTGATGCATAACTTTTAAAATTCCCAACAAAATATCAGAGTTACTTTTTCAAATAAGTAACGCGAGTTAGTTGGCATTCCCGTTTATTGACTGACAGCTCTCTTGACCTCATGATGAAAGGAATCTCAACACGACATTCCTTTCAACAAGCATGCAGAGGCGTTGTGTGCGCCGGGTGACCAGATGCCGATTGTAGTTCTAGACTAATGTCAGCATTCGTTTACTCATCTCACTTGCACAAACAGATTTAGTATTCCTCAAAATGAATACGAGTTAATGTTAAATATTACAAATATACTTTATGTATTTAATCTCACTTTATTTGCTGCTGACCTTTGATGATCCAATTCATCCATACTAGTAGGCAAAATTTCACTTTTATTTCTCTGGGGGGGTTTTTACAATAAAAAGAGTGTTCAACTTTCTCCTCCTGCATCTTATTCTTCTACGATCCAGAATGGTTTGAGATTTGAAAGATTAGTTAATTAGACACAATTAGTTAGACACAATTAATTAGACTAATTAGACACAATTAGTTACTTTTTACGGTGTAACGCAATATCATGTGGCATTACTTTTAAAAGGAACTTTCCCCAACACTCACCACAACAAAGTATTATAATCAAAAGCTGTACTGTTTTCTCAGGATGAGGATATTTTCCATAGTTATCAGATAGGGGCATGTTGTCACATGTAACTTCATACAATTAATAATAATTGCAATTTCTTTTGACCAGTGTATTTTGCCTTTAACCATTTCCATTGTCTTGTGTTTCATATTTTTTTATTGTTTAAAAATTCCTTATTAAAACATTCCATTAGACATTAGATTTGGTGTATTTTTCTTTCTTTCTTTAAATAGCAATGACAGCTTTACATTGTGACAATATATCCATCACTGGACTCATTATGCTCTGACTAAGTCCTCCTGTGTGTCATTAACTCATTTGTATTTGCCTTTATAAGTTCTGTGTGTTCACAAATTCATTGCGAGTGCTTGCGCATGATTTTTGGTTTTCTGCCCTGTTGTTTTTTGGATTATGATGGGAGAAACAAAGCCTTTTAAAGTTTCAAATCAATTTTTTTTTTGTGTTTGAAAAGTGTTTAAAACCCCACATGGTCACTCCTGCTGGTCTGAACAATGTAAATGCACCAAAAACTCAGGCAACACATGCATGAAAATACCTCTTACAAAACCATTGCAAAGGTTTTATTGGAAGAAATATCTATCAAAGGATTTGAACTAATCATCTAATAAGTTTAATTATCAAGTGTCTGTTTAATATGTGTTCTTTTATCAATTTTCAGGGCTTATTTTGTTCCCTGGTAAACAGATCAATATCAGGGAGACTATTTTATTCCTTTTAATGATACTAATGTCTAATTAAAACGTCTCCAAATGTATAAAATTGATCAGAGATAAGGTAAAACCCATTACAATTTTGAAACCTTTCGAAACCGTTATGACGTAACAAATTCTCGCTTACTGAAATAATCTAACTTTGAGTTTGATACACTCTCCGAACTGCTGATTAGAAACAAAAGATTCGCAAAGGTTTCAAAGATTTATGAAGTAGAGAGAGAAGATTCATAGTGATTTAAACAAAAAATCACTATCCCCCATCACTAGGATTATCTGTCCTGTTTTTTGACCTATTTGCCTGTTTAATGGATTACAATTCTGGATTGCTCCAATAAAAGCTGCATTTGGATCCTCAACTTGTGTTTCAGAGCAGTTTGTGTTTCAGACATGTTGTCACAAAAGGTCAAATATCCCCAGTGAGCCGCACATTGACTTAAATGTGACACGAACTGTACACTACATTTGTACATAATGAATTTTGATCTTATGGTGGGACAAATGTGAAGCAAACAGCTCTCAAAAAAGGAGGATAGGAGAACCGCAAAATGATCACAGGAAGATACAATATCACAACATTCTCCGTTCTGTAAAAATGTGATAGTTCATTACCCAAATGCAGGGGCCCGGGATTTTGCAAGTAAACTATTGAGCAACACAAGGTCATGAAATCACTTTCAGCTGTAAGACGTCTACAGAGTAATATGTTTCATCTCCAACCATCCATTATTTATGTCTTACAAAGAATAGCTGAAATGCATGTGGGGTTGCATATTCATAATTTCAATTTCTCACACATGCCCATCTAAAAATAACTCAACAATTATTGTCAGGCCCAACAAAGCGCTGGCCTCAGCCAAAGGTTAAACGTCTTTATGTCTAACGCCCATTTTAAAGAAGACCTGCGTGATTTTCATGCGGCGTGTCTGACATTGTTACATGGGGGTGACCCCTGTTAATGGTTTGTAAGCAATTCTTCACCTTAATCCTGAGCGGTTCCCCCACACACTACTGCTGCTACATGCCATTAGTGAGATGACAGACATTGTAACCGCATGAGGTAATGAGAACAGCTTGCTTGGGTTGACTCAACATGTGCGGCGCTGAGATAAGTCTGTACTACATACCAATCCTCTCTCAGGTGCACAAACACATAAGTTATTAATGCATGACATGAGGTACGTTGTCTGTGCTTGTTGCTACTTTAATTGGAGCATATATGCATTTATATGGGATGGATCTTGAAAAGAGTAAGTTCTTTTCTGTATTTGAACAATGTGCAAAACGACCAATTGTTTCATATTCATAAAGCATAAGGAAAGCAGAGATATTAAATATTTTATAAGATATTTATAAGATATTTAATAAATGTGCTGCTCGTTAATTCTAGTAAGGAAAGAATTGACAGTTGTGCTTGTTTTCACAGCTTACATGTGGTACATTTTCTGTTCTTTGTTGGTTGGCGCAATGACTTAAAACTAACAATAAAACCAACACACAAAAAACAAGGGACAATGTGTGTGATATATTGTGCTCAACGTCCTCAACTCATCTGACACCGTAATAACTACAATACTTCATGACACTCATCACAGTCTTTAAAAGAGATCCTAGACCTTGTCTAAGCAATGACAGACTTCAACAAACATGTGCTTTTAAGGGCAACGTCTTGACTTAACTCAAATATGTAACTTTGTAATTATTAAGCATTTATTATTGAATAGTTAATGGATATGAAAAAACTGACACAAAATATGAGAGACGTTGGTATTAATCTGTACAAATACCTGTGCTATGAAGTGCTTTATTAATAACTTGTGATGTTCCTCAAGGCTCCGTTCTGGAAACAATATTGTTTTCAATGTGTGAAACTGTGTGATTCACCAACACAATGTAATTTTCATTGCTATGTATTAAAATTGAAACTTTCTTCAGCTATACAGAGGTTGACTTAATTTTTCACAGTCATAAAACGTATAGTTTTGTATTTTATTTCATTTTATTACATTTAAGTTTTGTACCTGCCATTGCAATGTATTGTAAACCACTTTTTTATGCTAAACAAAAAAGCTTTGCTTATTATAATTAATTATTAATAATTATAATAGTTCACCTACAAAAGTTCACCACTTTAAACAGTAGAAGATGGCGCTTGCAACATCAAGGTCATGGGTTTGATTCCCAGGGATATCAAGAACTGATTAGAATGTCAGTGTGCAGCTTGAATGCAATGCAAGTTGCTTTGTCTCCCAAATGCAACAATTAATATTCTGTCAGTAATTTCTTCCCCTCGTGTCAATCCAAACCCGTAGGACTTTTGTTCATCTTCGAAACACAAATGAAGTCTGAGAGTTTTCTGTCCCTCCATTGAGAGATACGCAACCACCACTTTAATGCTTCAAAAAGTTGATAAAGCGATCATAAAACTAATCCAAATGAATTGATTGGTTTACTTCAAATTTTATGAAGAGGCTCAAACTCTTTATTTTATGAACAGATTTTTTATTTTTTTGATCAGCGAAATAGAAACAACAGCTCAAACGTGCTGCGTAACATGGCAATGAATCTCATTGGTTCTTGCATGTAAAGCAAACAAGCTTGAGCTTCCGTTTACCACGACTGATGATTGATATGATGAATGTTTATATGTGAATATAAAGCCTAATCAGTTCATCACATACAGCGATCGAGGCTCTTCAGAAAATCTGGACTAAACCACTAAATTCATATGGATTAGTTGTATGGTCTCTTTATTAATTTTTTGAAGCATCAAAGCAGTCAATGGAGGGACTGAAAGATCTCGGATTGCATAAAAAGATCTTCCTTTGTGTTCCGAAGATGAACAAAAGTCTTACGGGTTTGGAACGATTTGAGAGTGAGTAATTAATGACTGAATTTACATTTTTGTCCCTTTAACATCTTCATTTTGAAATAAATTCTGATTCTGAGTCACGCTGACACAGTTAATGTGGAATTATTGAAATTATGATTCAATTTGGTCAAAAACATGCTGGCTATGTAATAGCAAACATCCATTGACTTTTCATTGATATAATAGATATTTGTTTGGGTTCTTACAGTTCGGTTCCTAACTAGGACTTACTGCATGTGTCATGACATAGCCATTCCTCTTCCACATTTAGAAAACTTCTCTCATGGTTACCTAATGTGTCCCATGAGAGTATGACAAGGTTATACACCTCCCATATATCACTTGAACTTCAGGTGGACCTTGCTTGCACTATGATGTTTGGCACAAAACTTGAGTTTTAGTTCTTCAGGCTGACCCGCTAAACTACAAGATGGAATATCGGAATGGCATACAACAATAAAACAATAAATCATATGATCATAAGATGGCGATGTGTTGCAAAAAAAAGAAAAAATCGTATTTATTCTGTGTTCTGCTAATTAAGTTAGGGAATCAGTTTCATGTGATAAACAAGTAGCTGGGTAAAAAGTTTGGCTTTATGATTTTATTAAAATGATATAAAAATAACATCCTTGCCAAAGGTGGTTTTCAGATTTTTCATTACTCTTTGTTGTTTTGACTGCGTTTGTGATTTCTCAACACTGCCGCTAATACATCAGACTCAAAGTGTGAATTAAAATTTATAAAAAGGTTTGCATTCACCAATTATTATAAAAAAATATAATTCAGATTGAATCCTTTATGCTCTATGAATTATACCACTGAAAAATCTAAATCAAATAAATGAAAATAAATATACATATATATATTGTTTTAGGTTTCATAATTCCTAATTAATCATAAACACAATACATAACGAAAGACGTATTTACTTTGTGGAAGGCGGCCTCCTGTCTGATCGTCACAGCCGTACATGGCACTAGTTCTACAGCTCTGTGATCACAGGGGTCTTGAGGAAGGTGTTGAAAACAGAGTTAGTGGGGGTGTTGGTAGTCATGTGTCAATGTGCATGCCAGTCTCCATCAAAGAATGGATGACATCGCCATCAATAATGCAGATAGCTCATCAATGACCAACGGGAGGGGGCATGTGCGTATAAAAAGAGGAAGAGTCGCACAAATACGACACTGAACAACACATGGGCGCTCTCAGTACAGCAGCTACAAAAAACCAAAGCAGTCAAATAAAAGACCAGACTTGGTAAGTTCAGAGGTCATTGTCTCACTATCATGGACACTTCTGAATTATAGTGGAAATTATATAGCGTAATCACTCTTATAATTTACCCCACAGGTATCACTATGTCACCCATACGTTCTTTGGAGAAAATGGTGCTTATCTTTGTGCTGTGGGGTCTTTGCAGTCTGTTATATCTGGAGGGAGCACCACTCAGGTAAGAGAGAACAGGATGCAGCATATCAGTTGGTGTTGTTTGTGGTTTTGTGATCTCAATTAAAATCTGACCACTCCATATCTCCATCTGCAACAGCAAGAGGTCAATCAGTGAAGTTCAGCTCATGCACAACGTTCGGCAGCACAAGGAGATGTTAGAAAGACAGGACTGGCTTCAACTGAAGCTGAACAATATCCTCATACCTCATACAAAGAAGCAAAAAGGGAAAAACAACGGCCTGCCTATCAGACGTTTGAGAAAGGGGGACGGTGGAACCCAGATCTTAAACTGACAGCTGATGTTTTTGAAAAGCTAATGAACTCTGAAAAGTGTTTTCTCAGTAACGTCAGTGCAGGACGAGGACACAGTAAGTGTCAATTAAAACATGCCGCTGTACTCGGAGAAAGAAAGTGCACTGCTTTAGTTATGTCTTTTTTATTTTTCAAACAGTATTTTTATTTATTTGTATATATCTGTTGT